>CAJINV010000023.1:393609-522913 GCA_905178155.1 Amoebophrya sp. A120 | reverse complement strand
CGGCTGCACTTGCTAACCTGCACTACACTGCATAGTGCAACTTGTCATGCATGACTCACAAAACTCCTAGGTTTGTGTTGCAAAATCCTCATCCTGACTCTGGTGTGGGTACGTTTTTACTCAGGATAGCGCCTCTACCTCCGCCTCCGGTTCTTGTTGTAGAAGTGCCCCTTTGGATGAAAATTCCTCAAGTAGCTCCTCGCGGAGGAGCTGTATCAAATGTAAAAATGTCTGGGTCCTCTGGAAGATTCTGCGACTTGTCATGCATGTCTGACATGACTCGAGAATCTGTAATGCGTGGGAACGAACCGGCTCTCCTATCTGTCATGCAAAAACGCAGTTTCTCATGCGGAATAGATACGCAACACGTCGCCGCTCAAAAATTTGTCATGCTTGGCTGCGTATTGCAATCCGGCTATCATCCACTTTTAGCATTACAACTTTCCAGACCCAGACATTTTTGCATTTCATAAGCTGCGCGGCGAGCCGATTTTCCGGAGCGTTTTTCCCCCTGCGGGACATTTTGTAGGTTAAGGCAGCGTATGCATTGCAAAAAATTCTGGGTCTGGAAGATTGGTAGGTTTGTCATGCAGGTTCTCCATGACCCACGCGGTCTCTCATGCACGGCCTAGCATGACAGGTTCTGTGAGACCTCTATCGTGCCGCTCCTGTATGAGAAACTGCCTCTAAACTTGATCAAAAGTGGGCAGCATTTGGTAATCATGCAACACAGATTTTTGCGTGCCTCAGATTTAGCATGACAAGTTCCAACCTTCCAGACCCAGACATTTTTGCAGTGCATACAGCCCGGTCCCCGATGCAGGTGAGCACGTAGCCGGCGACCAAGGTTTTCTTCAAATGCATCCCGCGGTAGGCCTATCAACTGTAAAAATGTCTGGGTCTGGAAGAATGCAAGTTTGTCATGCTTGTCTGGCATGATTCGAGAATCTGTGTTCCATAGGCACGAAAAAGCCCTCTTACCTGTCATGAAAAAACGCAGCGTGCCATGCGGAATACGTAAGACATGGCAGCCAAAAAATTTGTCGTGCATAGCTGCGTACTGCAGTGCGTCTATCATTCATTTTTAGCATTACAAGTTTCCAGACCCAGACACTTTTGCATTTGATAAGGCCAGGTAGGCGACCCCGCCGATGGTTTCCGGCAGGAAAACGAAGCGGTACGTAATATCCTGTGTAAAAGCGTTTCCACCCCATAGTTGTGATGCAAATACGCATGCCAAAAACGTTTCTCATGCGGAACCAAATGAGAAACATTCATCGCTAGTCGTCTTTTTGGAATTTGTAATGCTAGAATCAGCAACATGATGCTGCGCTAGGTCTGTCATGCTGCTGAGCTAGAAACTAAACAGGATTACACTACGAGGACAAACTTGTCATGCGAAACAAGCAAAGCTGGTTGATTTGTCTAGCAGATTTTCCATCTTGACTCTGGTGTGGGGACGTTTTTACTCAGGATAGGTAAACGCGCGGTCCGCCTGCGGGATTTTCGCGAGCTCGTGGTGGATATCCTGTGCAAAAGTATCGTGCTCGTAGTAATTGCAATCATGCATTACAAGTTTTTTTCTCAAGGTAAATCCGCATGACAAATTTCATTTCTCATGCTGAGGAAATTTGTCATGCATTGATCCGAGTACGAGACTTTTGCAATGCATAGTAGAGAAAAACCGCCACGGCGACGCCGGACATGCTGTCGTTGGCCATTTTGCATTGCAAATATTTTTGGGTCTGGAAGTAGATTGCAACTTGTCATGCTAAATCCGAATCATGCAAAGATTAGTGTTGCGCCATGAGTGCCAAAAGCTGTCGACTTTCGACCAAGTTGGGATCGAGTTTCATCTCATGCATCAGCATGACAGAGACCTCCCAGAGTCGGTCATGCTAGGTCCCGCATTCCAGACCTCATGGGTCATGGAAAACCTGCATGACAAGTTTACACGCTACTTCCAGACCCAGATCGTCGATATTTGCAACTGATAGCCATGGAGGGGTGACAAGTGTAGGAGGAAATCAACACCTCGCGCGAGGAAGAACTTCGACCCGGGAGGACCACTTCGGAAATCGTGAGGCTTCCGGGAAAGAGTTTCGTGTCCACAACGACCTCGTACGGTCCCGGAGCCATCTGCTTCCGGAAGCTGTCTCGCACGCAGAAGGCCCAGGCGTCCTTGTAGTAGGAGGCCATGTAGGGAATGGCGTCGGGGCACTCGGGGATCGAGTGGAGGTGCTTTTGCTCCTGCAGCTCCTCTATGAACTGCAAAAGCATCGTACTCGTATAAATGCATTACAAATTTCCCCAGCATGAGAAATAAAATTTGTAATGCTGATTTTCCATAAGAAAGAGACTTGTAATGCATGACTGCAATTACTACGAGTACGATACTTTTGCACAGGATATCCTCGAGACTCATCGTCCCGCGGAAGGGTCGGGAATAGTTCATGAGGTGTATCATGAAGAAAAATTTCCCCTCCCCATGTCGAAAAGGACATTTGTGATGCTGTATTTGAGTACACAAATCGACTTGTAATGCTAGAAGGCCAAGAGCCGCCGTTGTGGCCTCGTTTGTGGGCAAGTTGTCATGCTGTTTCCCACTTCCAGTTGCTTCCTGTCATGCTGAAGCCGCAAGGCTTTCTCACGCCACCCAGCACTATAGTCCGCATCTCTTGTTCCCTTCTAGCATGACAACTTGATTTGTGATCACAAATCCCGCATCACAGACTTCCATTTTGATATGGTGAGGGGGGATTTTTCATTTTGATAAGGTGCAGGTTATTCTCGGACACATCCGCCAGCTTGTCGCCGTTGGGCGCGATCAGGTAGGCGGCTTCGCAAGCCCACTCCAGCGGCACTTGCCAGTCCGCGACCTTGGTTCCCGACGGGATTTCGAAGGTCTGTAGCCGAGGAATGTGGCGACGGATCACCGCGTGGGTTCGCCGGACCCCCGCACCCGTAATGCTGCGGAGAAAGGGAAAAATCTCCGTGAGGAATTCGAAAATGGTTCCTTATGAAATGCAAAAGTATAATCGTACTCGTAGTATTTTTGCAATACAAATTTAACCAGCATGACAAACGGAATTTGTCATGCTGATTTTGCTTGAAGAAGAAATTTGTCTTGCATGACTGCGATTAGTACAAGTACGATACACTTTTGCGCAGGATATTCCTGTTCTACTGTTGATGTTCCCGCCCTGGAGGTGGTCCTCGCGTTCTTGTGCTCTTTCTTTTGCGCTGCTCTGGTGCTGCTCTTCCTCTTGCGCCGCAACTAGAAGCGTCAAAAGCGGGTCGATCACGAGAAAGCTCCCTGGCCGCAGACCCGCCAGGACGACTTCTTGTTCTACTTCGAGTTTGATATGAAGCTGGACCACCCGGGTCGCATCCACGCAGCCAACGGATATAATTTTCAACGCCTCCGAGGTGGCAGTTGCACCAGCGTCTGAAATCGATACTATTTGCCCGGGAAAACCAACGCGACTCGCGGGCACGCATTTTACCTGCTCCGGCCGCAGTTGCAGGGCAACATACCCGGTCGACATGCCAGCAGCGTAGTAGTTCGGCGACGAAGTCTTTGCCTGCCCCTCCTCCACCGGCAGCAGGACCGAGATGCAGCTGCTAGCGACGTCGTGCGCAGGACCAGCATCCTCCTGCGGCTGCTGCGCTGCCACTTCCCGCACAATGTCCTCCACGTCCGCACACGACATGCGGCACCACTCGATCCAGCGACGCGAGCCGCTGCTCGGAGTTGATGGCATGTTGAAAAGCGAATATTGAAGAAGTCAAAGTCTCCAACGATAGTACGTAGAATAAACTACTTCCACGAGGAACAAGCACCGACGTAGTACAATCAAACTATACACTGCGCCGTTCTTTCAACTACAACTGCAGGCTTGGTCTGTAAATTTCGACGCGATCATCTTCCCAGACAGGGAGAGACTTAAATCCAAAGTATACGGACGCTGATTTCATTGCAAAACAAATGCAAAACGAATTCAAAATGTCAGGGTTTCGTAGTGTGTACACACCCAGATACACAACACCACATCCCTGACAAAAAACATTTCCAGCCCATTCAACGCCACAGAAGCAAACACCTGTGGGCGGTCGTCCAATGCTCTTGGGGCTCAGAGCGAGGGCAACAGCGAGATGTCTGTAGGTGCGTCGGCGCGCACGCCTTTGAAGCCCAATTCCTGAAGCCCCAGGGAGTGCAGCCAGAGGCCCTGCTCACGTTGAAACACCGGGAAAAACGACCCGCACCAAAGTGGTGCGCGGCTACGTCTACACAGCCGCCGCAAAGTAAGAGCGCGGGTTCGCCTCGCGTTGCCGGCGACCTTCTTGCCGGCTGGAAGCGCAAGCATGGCTGGCATACGTGGGTCCCACACGGCCCTGCCTTTCTAGAGACCCAAACACGCAAGCGCTCTCCATGCCGCTACCAGATAGGGATTGGGGTCATGGCGCGAGCCTTATAGCGCCAAAACTGCCGAGCTTGGCGACAACATTCGCAAGAAAGCTCAGCACAGAGGCGCATTTCAAAACATGATTTAAAGTCCAACACAATTTCAAAACGTATTTCAACTTTCTCGCCAATTTCAAAACGTATTTCAACTTTCCCGGCAATTTCAAAACGCCATTCAAATCTTTTCTGAATTTCAAAACGGAATTCAAAACTCGGTTCACAATCCGTTCAAAATGCGTTCAAACCAATAGCCTCATCGGTGAACGCATTTTGAAAGGATTTTGAACGATTTTTGAACTTCTTTTGAAATCGAGAAAGAAAGCTCTTTACTTGAAGCTTGCTCCCGGAGTTTCAAGTACATGACGAATACCAAAGAGAAGCGGCTCTCGATCACCCACAACATGCACAAGGGGCAATGTCCTAAACCCGCCCCGCCGGCGAGCAATGGCGCCAGGCACCGTCGATATCACTGCGACTGCCTCCTGAGAGGGGGCGCGCAGAACGACGCTCCCAATCGTAGTGCGCGGAACCATAAGCAATCCCGGCAAGGGCGCCGAGCTGCAGAGGAATAGGAGCGCTGCTGCACAGGAAGCGAGGCCTGCGCCATGCCCCTCCTTTGCCCGTCGTGTTGCGTCACAGACATGGGCGCCAATTATCGCTGCAACAGGTACAGGGGGCGTCGCTCTGTGTGGCCTGAAGAATTCATGGCCGCTAGACGCATCAGAGAAGCTCATCGATGGCAGTGCGCCAACCCCCAAACCAATTACCCCCCGGACACACACATAGGAGGCCGACGCGTTTGCCGTGGACAAACGGCATACTTCCACAGCGGCCCTCCTGTAAATTTCGACCCGATCATCATCTTCCCAGACAGGGAGAGACACTGTACGACAAAAATATTTTTAAACCGAAACACGCAACAAAATTACTGGAGGGCCGCATAAGTGGAACACCAGATATTGACACTAGACTACTACGCCGGCGTCCAGGACGCCGGCGATAGGTCGTCTAGTAAATCTAGACGTAAACACCCAGGACAAAACTTGGCAAGCGTGGGGGTGCCGGCTAGGCGGAAGACTCTTACCATTGGGAATCTGCTACCTAGCGCAAGCGCGGCCACTATTAGAAACCCCGCGGGCGGTTTTAGCATGGAAAACCGGACCGCGCTTGCTAGTAACCGCAACGCCCTTCCCTAGTAGCGGCCCACATTAGATGGCGCGCCTTCTTTCCTTCCCTGAGCTAAGCTTCTAGCTCGCCCCCACCGACCCGGCCGCGGGCCTTGGCCTGATTGCCCTCTTGTGGGCTGTCTCATTTCTAGGTAGGACCTCCCGCAGCGCCTCCCCTGCCGATTCGCCGGCCCCTTCATTCTAAAAAGAAACTCGCCTGGTGGGGCCGCTCCGTACCAAAAAAAAACTTCTAGACCGGCCCCCCTTACTACCCAACACCTATGGACCGCCCTCGAATCTAGGGAAAGAAACAAATCGGAGCCAAAAAGACCGCTATTGCTGTGCTATTTCCTGCCCACGAGGCGGGCGCGCTTGCAGCATTTCTGGCCCCCACAATGCGAGCGAGCCAGTCGCTCTCTTCGGCGCATCTTCGGAGCATTTTCGGAGCACCTTTCCAGATTGATATATCCCCAGACGAATAGGGCGTTGCGCCCTTGCCTTTTTGGTGGTTCTCGCTCGGCAATAGTGGGAACGGCCGCCCGTTTCGGTTTGCCGGGTTTGTTTCATCGGCCCCCCCAGCCCCCCCAAACGGGGCCGGGGTATGGGGGTAGCCAGAATAGGGCTGCTAAACACCGGCCGGGCCGCCCGCGAGGAAGACACACCCGCGGGATGTTTGGTCCCCACCGTGCCAGTCTTTTTGTTTTACGTGCTCCCTTAGAAGTTTCCCCTAGACGCTTCCTCTAAGTGCTCACTTAGAGGAAGCTTCTAGAAAGTGATCTCCCTACTAATCATTTTTTAAGGAAGCCCCTATAATCTATAAGGGCGAAAAAATGGACCAAAAATTCTCTATTGAACCGAAACACGCAAGAACAAAATTACTGGAGGGCCGCACAGGTGGAACACTATGAGACAAATTACTTGATTAATTCAATTTCGATTCAAAAATCAGCTTTTGTATTTTGAAAGAAGCCGGTATAGCCTCAAAAAGGTGACGCAAAAACGACGCCCATTCCAGCATTGCGACGCGGCGGCACAGGTTGCCTCTTTTTGGAATGTGTTTTGGTGATCTAAAATAGGCTCCAATGTGAACTAGCTAGATAAGGAGGAAGGTAGGAAGGCGGCGGTAGACCGCTAGTATGGTGGCGCTTTTCCATCGCAGAGCCATGGCTGGAAGCGGCATTTGGCGACCCCTTCTGGCTGGCGTAATGCTGCCCTCAAAAAGGTGACGCAGAAACGACGCCCATTCCAGCACTGCGACACAGCGATACAGGCTGCCTCTTTTTGGAATGTGTTTCGGTGGTCTAAACTAGACTCCAATTTGAACCAGCTAAATAAGGAGTGAGGTAGGAAGGTGGGGTCTCCAGAGAGGGCCCCCTGATTTGCTTTCGCCGATGCTATGCTGTAGAAAAGAGGGGGGCTTTTTTGGCGTCTTCCTGGAGAGGTTTCGGCCACCTCTTGAATCGTTGATCTGAGTTTCTCAATAGAGCTCCAAGCGCCCGCATGCTACGATGGACTTTCCATGACAAAAAAAGGCAATTTTACTTCAGAGCCCCTTCAACACGCTACCAAGATGTCAGGGCCCCGCCCGGGGCCCCGGCAGCATTACGTCAGCCATAAGGCACCAAATGTGGGCAGTTTAACGGCGGCAGCAGTGGGCAGGCCTGGCTCTCTTCCGCGGAGCCTTCAGGAGCCTCATTGAAGCATCGCCTTAACTACTAGTTCACATAGGAGCCTAAGCTAGTTCCTCACTCCCGACATCACATCTTATCAGATTCCCCGGATCTTCATCTGCGACGGCGAAGCAACATTGAAAAAAGCATGCGAATCAAAATGAAAAGCAGGCTTACGCCAGCCACAAGGCACCAGATGAGAACAAAATTACTGGAGGGCCGCACAGGTGGAACACCAGATTAAGTATTATTAATGATCATTTAGGGCGTTGAGGGGTCGAAGGCCCCCCGAAGGAGGTTCATTGACCCCCCTTGGCTGCCCTGAACTACCCCTTCGAAAACCGAGGCCCCCCGAAGGCCCCCCAAAGGCCCCCCGATGGCCCCCCTTGCGCGACCCCCTTCGGGTGGTCATTGAACCCCCTTCGGGGTTCCGATGCCCCCGAAAAGTTGTACTAAATTTCAGCTTTCTCTCGGACACCCATTCGGGGGGCCTTTGGGGGGCCTTCGGGGGGCCTTTCGAGGCCTTTGGGGGGCCTTCGGCCGGGGGGCGTTCAGAGGCCTCCGGGGGGCCTTCGGGGGGCCTTTGGGGGGCCTCGAGCGGACGCCGTCGAGCGTGCGGCGCTGAGGCAGCTTCCTTTACGATGGCAGTACTGGTCTTCCTTTATGATGGCAGTGCGCCTCTCTCACTTGCGTGGAGGCGAAACAACGATAGAACCCGAAACAGCGACGGCGTTGCGTCCTTCGGTGGGTTGCGCCCTCGGCCAAACAAGCCAAGGCTTTTGCTTTTTGTGGGCGGGGCCGTTACGGTGGGTTTCAAATGCGGGCGGCGCCGCTGTGGTTTCGCTCCTTCGTGTTCCGATGCGGGCCGAGCCGTTATGGTTTGTTTCGGTTTTTGGTGCGGGCGGCGCCGCTTTTGTTTCGCTTTTTATTTTTTCCGAAGGCGGGCGGAGCCGCTTTAGTTTGAAGGCGGGCGGGGCTGCTCAGGTTCTTTCCGTCGCGCTACGCGGCGCGCTTACTTCTTCGCGCCTCTGCCTTCCCCCGGGCTCGGCGCCTTCCTTGGCCTTCGAGACGGCTTCCACCATAGGGGCCGACAGAGCGCTGGGGCGCAGTCGGCTGGATTTCGGCGCAAGGCGCGCAGACGCTCGCAGAGCGCGGGCGTTTTCGTGGCCAGCCCAGCCGCCTACATTCCAACGCCCCGGGCGGCGCGAGAAGAATCAGCGGCGTTGGAGTGTAGTCGGCGACATCGATCGGGGCGCAAGTGGCGCAGATGCTCTCTTTGCGAGCGAGGTCGCTCTGGCAAGCCAAGTCTTGCCTGGAGAGTCCAGAGCGGGCGCCGGAGTTTAGGCGGCCGAACTAATTTGAGCGCAAGGGGCGCAGATGTTCGCTCACTCTGCGAGCCCCCGTGGCCAAACCTTCCGCCTATGTTCTAGTGCTCTGAGCCTCGCCAGAAGGGCCAAAGGTGGGCGCTGAAATGCAGGCGGCTGGATCTGGGCGCGAGCTGTGGGGCTGTTCGCTCTGCGAGCTCCCATGGCCAAGCCAGCCGCCTGCGTGTGTTCCAACGCTTCTAGCCACACCACCCGCCTGCGCCCCATCGCCCTGAGCCACACTAGGAGAGTCCAGGGCGCTGGCGCCTAGGGGCTGGATTTTGGCGCATGTTGCGTGGATGGTTGTTTCGCGAATTACAAAATTACTGGAGGGCCGCACAGGTGGAACACCAGATATTGACATGACTCTTCTTATACTCACCTCACGACATCACACTGAAATAAATATCGACGCGCCCCGGTTGTGGACCATTCGCAAGCCCTATGCCATGTACTTACACGGAGCATTTCGCTTGAAAAACGCAACGCCACCACTTAAATGCGTCTCATTAGTTTGGGAGGGTGTTTGGCTTGGAATTAGCACGGCCACAAGCTCTGGGCCATGGCATGGCGGCTCAAGATTGAACCGCCAGGGCCCTTCGAAAATCCAGCTGACAGACACCACATCCGCCCAAAGCCACCACGCATGGGGCCAACACAATTCCATTCCCGAGGCGGCCGAAAGGTGGCCCAGATGCAACCTCGCCTCTCGATTGATCGGGCCTTCCTGGTGCCTAACATCAAATACGCCACGCCACAGACCACACCAATACCAGAGCGATCTCGCAGAGTGCCCAATTTCAAAAGGAAATTGGCTGGCCTAAGCAATTTCAAAAAGAAATTGGCGGCCGGAACGGAATTCAAAAAGAAATTGGCGGGGGCGATGGAATTCAAAAAGAAACATGGCCCCAAGGTGCCGGCAATAATAACACGAAACAGAAGTGTGAACTCGGCCAAGACGGAGACTTGCAGAGCCGGGCGGGGAATAAATTCAAGGGCGCTGAAGGTGTCCGCGTACTCTGTATTTGCCGCTTGGGGCACTTCCAAAGCCAGGGCGGGACATGTCCCGAGGCGGCGCGCGTTTCAGACTGCCGCTTCTAGGCGAACCCGTCAGAATGTCGCTGACTTATCCCGAAGGCCCTGCCCATACACCAAAGTCGCGGCCAAGGCCTTGCGTGTCCTGTACCATGAGGCCACAGTGCCAAGGACTGAATCCATGACCGCGGCTGCTCCTGAGGACACTTTTCTCCTGGCTTTCGGGTAGCTAGCTAAGTACTAAGCTGTATCTCTACGCCTATGCAGATCTCTTTTGCGCTTGCCCGCTTGTATGCCTTTGAAGTACCGTAAAATCTTATACTCACTTCACGACATCACACTGAAATAAATATGTCGTTCTGGAGTCATATGGATGGTCCCGGGCCATATCGCTCACAGATTTTTGTCCAAAAAAATGCCCACATTTTAGAACTTCGATCAAGGGGTGTAGAATACGCGCCACACATTTTGGCAGCCCGTATTTTTGGCTTTCCCTGAGATACCGTTTCGCGATTCCGAGTCCGAGGAAGCGAGAAGTAGGAGAGACGTACTCCCTGCCCATGCGCTGCTGTTGCTTTCTCCATCGATGTGTCTGAGAGCATTAGCAGCCATGGCGATGGAAGCGAGGTGGGGCGGCGCGAAAGAATAACAAAAGTTGTGCATAAACGGGAGAGCACCTGTAGAAAAAAGAAGAAGAAGGCCGGCCCAAAAGGGTGAAGCCCACTGCTAGCGCTACTGGCAGATATGAAGACGAGCTTGCCCGCCTGGTTTTGTTGACTTTTGGCGGCCTGTCGTGTGTTCCCTGTGCCATGACAGCCGCTGCGCTGTCTCCTGGCACCGGGTTGGCAGGCTTTGGACTGCATGTGTACTTCGAAGAAAAATCAAAATGCCCTGTCTGCCTCGCCCGCCGTGAGTATCGGCCAGTCCTCCACGCAGACCGTAGCTGTGGAGACGGGAGTGGGAAGGGAGGCACGCAACCCGTTTCGCACGCTTTTCAGTAGTTCCACAAATGAGCATTTTCGGGCTTCCAGAAACCGCCCACGCGACCATCTTTTTCATCGTCCCCCGGCGCAAAAAAAATGCCCACAAATATTGCCACAAATCGCTGCGCCCAACCTGCCACAATTTTTGTACAGGAAATCAGGAGCGTTTTTGCGTGGTCGAATTGTGGCAGCAAATTGTGGCGCAATTTCTGGGCATTTTTTTCCGGAGCAAAAGTGGGCGTTTTTGAAATTTGTGGCAGCTAATTGTGGCAGCAAAAGTGGCAGCGCGGGCCGCACTTTTCAAAAGAAAAAAAAGCGGACAAAAGTGTGCCGAGATTAGCTTCCGGGGCAGCGCAAAAAAATGGCGCCGGCGCCGCGGAAGCAGGCGCGCCGTGCTGGGCCGGGGGCTCGCGGCACGCCTAGGCAATGCCCCTTACTATTTAGCCGGGATGTCTGCGGGTCCGCTGCGGCACGGCCGGTGATTTTCTTTTGATTGGTGTCTACCCTTGACAGGGAGTCAGGGCGATGGCCTTTGTCTTATACTCACCTCACGACATCACACTGAAATAAATATCTCGTTCTGGAGGCACGACCAGATGCGTTTTGAAGCAGGCAGCTCTTTACTACTACTTTTGGCAAAAAGTAGTACTATACCAAGGATGTTGCTGAGCAAGCAAATCAACCACGGATATTTTTACGAGAAAGAAACTAAAGCTTTGGAGTTTTTTTTGAACGATATAAACCATCTATAGGTGCTGATCAGAATCAGCTGTAATTATATCCTGTACTGAGTATTATATGCAGATCTCCATCGATCATCACGATCTCCTGGCCCTGGGATGCATATGCATATGTTTGTAAATCCTAAATCGTTGAAGGTCGAACACAGAAAAAATGAATTTTCCTGTCAGTGTAAAGTAAATCGTAGAAACCACCTAGACAAGAACTTCTTAGTTATTTGCTAGGAGCAGAAGCTGCGTCATCAGCGCTGTAGTGTGGGCTGTCTGGTCAACAACGCTGGACCGTCCTGCCGTGTCGTACTGGTCTTTCACTTCGAAGATACTATGGCCCCCTTGATGAAGGTGGTCATGATGTGGGGAAGAGTATCAACTGTAAAAATGTCTGAATCTGGAAGATTCTGAAACTTGTCATGCACATTTTGCATGAGCCATGATGTCTGTGATGCATACCCTAGCAATACAGATTTTTTGAGGGCTTCTTGATGCCTATTCCGCATGACAAATGCCTTCTCAGCGTAGCAAAAACTGCATTCCCTTTGGTACTCATGCAATACAGATGTTTTTGGAATCCAAACGCAGCATCACAAGTTACATCCTTCCAGACCCAGACATTTTTACATTTGATAAAGAGTCTACTAGTCGTGCGACTAGTTGTCCGCGTGCTGCCTCTATGAATTGCAAAAATGTCTGGGTCTGGAAACCAGTTCCAAATGCATCACAGCATGACAACTTTTGAGAACGCTTTCTCGTAGGAAATCCGCATGAGAAACTGCGTTTCTGCCTGTGCAAAAGAGGCTGCGACTTTTGTTGGTTATGCAATACAGATTTCCTAGGTATGGAGAGCTAGCATTACAAGTTGCAGCCTTCCAGACCCAGACGCTTTTGCAGTTGATAGCCTCTTCGTTGTTGATGTTGATGCCCCCGCCCGAGCTGCCTGCTTATCCAAGAAAAAAAATGTGTAAGTGTAACTTTTTTGCAGGAACAGCATCACAGATTTGTTTTGCACGACAGAGAAAACCTGCCATGCGTAGCTAGTACGCGAAAACACGTAGGAAAATAGCCTCTGATGCATGTTCAGCATGACAAGCGTGACTGTATTGCAACATCTGCAAGACAAAGTTACGCTTACGCAGTTTTTTCCTTGCATACTGCTGTCTCTGTCATCAATGCAGCTGTCCTTCTGTTGACCACTTGCGAGTTCTTGATTCTTATCGTCAGGAAAAATCCCCCCTACTGCCCATATCGAAAAGGAAATTTGCGATGCTGATTTGTGGCCGCAAATCAGCTCTGTCTTGCGTACCAGGCAAACAGCACCCATGTGGCGCATTGTGCAGCGAGTCTGTCATGCGTTTCGCCTATGTCAAAGACTTGTTTCTCATGCTCAGCTGCTAGCCGGAGGCGTAGTAGTACCCAAATGGGCTTAGAATATGCAGACAGGCTCTTGCTGCAATACAGAGTTCGTTTGTGTTTAAACAAATCCAGCATACACAAATTGTCTTTTGAGTACTATGGGGTCGTGGGGGCTTTTTGCACTTTGATAATTCTGGGGTGATATACCACCAGCCTTGCTGCCAGAGGATCAGCAACACTACTTTTGCCCCCATTATTATACGACAGATGTTGCGATGAAGATGAAGAAGTAGATCCTAACACGGCGACGCTGCTGGTTTCAAAAATGCCAGCAAATTTTATCGCCGCCACGGCGCTCAGAAAAGCTACGCAAAGGCCGAGCTGGAAGGTCGGCAGCAAGTAGTAGAAACCTTGTCGTTCTTTGTTCTCCCCGAGGCCGCCCCGGCTGCAGCTGCAGAGGGATCCGAGATGAATAGGCCTTGTGCTCTTGTACAGACATGTGCATCAACTGCAAATATCGATCTGGGTCTGGAAGAATGCAAGTTTATTGTCTGTGCTAGCATCACAAATATAAATATTCTACTGAGGGCTTCTTGATGTTGCCTATCCCGCATGACAAATGCCCTGTCCGCGTACTAGCAAAAATCTGATTCCTCTTGCTGCTCATGCAATACACTTTTTTTTAGAATCTTCCAAATGCAGATCACAAGCTGCAATCTTCCCGACATCCAGGGATATGTGCAATCCATAACGTGGCGAGGGTGACAATCACCGCGCCCACCGGCATATGAACTGCAAAAGTATCGCAGTCACGTACTAATCGCGTTTGTGCATTACAAATCTTTTTGTTATAGGCAAATCCGCATCACAAATTTAATTTGTAATGCTAAGTCAATTTGTAATGCAATGTATACAAAAGTACGATACTTTTGCAGTTCATACGGCACCAGCCAGTGGATCTCGTCGCGGAACACGATGCCGGTGATATCGTGAGGGAAAATGTTCCCTCCCCATATCGAAAAGACACGCCTCAGAAAATTTGCAATGCTGATTTGTGACCACAAATCGGCTCTGTCTTGCAAGAAGGCAACTCCACAGGCTCCGCCGCATAATGCAGGCGGTTTGTGATGCTGTTGGTCCTACAGCGTAGACGTTTGCCATGCTGGGCGCCTATGTCAAAACCTCCTTGCTCGGGCTTCGTATGTGCCTGCAGTGCTCTACTACAAGACAAACCTGATTTGTGTACTCAAATCCAGCATCACAAATTTCGTTTTGATATGGGGAGGGGGGATTTTTCCTTTTGATAGGTGATGAGAACCGTGAGGATGAGCGAGATGGCGTTCATGAAGTCCTTTTGCACGATGTTGAACTCGCGAATGATGAGGCCGCAACAAATCCCTCCGCTTGCCTGCAGCAGGATGGAAAGCCAGAGGCACTATCAATGTGAAAAAAGCCCCCACCCCATATCGGAAAGGAAATTTGTGATGCTGTACTTGAGTACACAAATCGACTTGTATTGCTAGAAGGCCAAGCGACGCAGCTGCGGCCTGAATTGCAGGCAATCTGTCATGCTGTTTCCCACTTCCAGTTGCCTCCTGTCATGCTGGAGCAGCAAGGATTTCCCACGCTAGGTGGCAGCACTGCAGTCCGCATCTTTTGCCTTCTAGCATTACAAAGCTGATTTGTGACCACAAATCTGCATCACAGATTTCCGTTTTGATATGGGGACGGGGCATTTTTCATCGTAGTAGGTACCAGGGGAACCCTTCCGTGCTAGGCAGGAGCACTTGCTTGCCGATTTCCGAAAGCGAAGGCGCCGGCGCGGATTTTATCAACTGTAAAAATGTCTGGGTCTGGAAGATTCTGACACTTGTCATGCACGTTTTGCATGAGCCATGATGTCTGTGATGCATACCCTAGCAATACAGATTTTTTGAAGGCTTCTTGATGCCTATTCCGCATGACAAATGCCTTCTCAGCGTAGCAAAAACTGCATTCCCTTTGGTACTCATGCAATACAGATTTTCTTGGAATCCAAATGCAGCATCACAAGTTGCATTCTTCCAGACCCAGACATTTTTGCACTTGGTAGATTTTGCGTAGCTCCCAAGCACGAGCTTGAGCACCACGCCAACTTATCGTAAGGAAAAACCGCTCCTCCCCATATTGACGAGGTGCGTTTTCGGGAATTTGTGTTGCTGATTTGTGACCACAAATCGCATCTGTCTTGCAAGAAGGCAACGCCACAGGCGCCGCCGCTTCATCCGGGCGGTTTGTCATGCTGTTGGGCCTACAGAGCGGACGTTTTTCATGCTAAGCGTCTAGGCAAAAACCTCTCTCCTCAGGCTCGATAGGGGCCTGCAGACCTCTCCAGCAACACAAATCTGATTTGTGTATGCAAATCCGGCATCAGAAACCTCGTTTTGATATGGGGAGGGGGGATTTTTCCTTTTGATACAACTTCGCACAGAATCACGCTACTTACCGCAAAATTCAGGTTCCTGTCCCAGTAGGACACCGTGCGGTCGACGAGCAGCTTCTCAGTGCACACGCCCGCGAGACCGTTCGCGAGGGACGTGAGGAACAAGCCCGCGATATCCCGGGGAAGAATCCCCGCTCCCCATATCGAAAACGTATCCGTCTGAAAATTTGTGATGCGCATTTGTGACCTCAAATCCTGTCTGTCTTGCAAGAAGGCAAGTCCAGAAAGCGCTCCGCGTTTTGCAGGTGGTTTGTGATGCTGTTGGGCTTAGAGCATACACGGTTGTCATGCTAGGCGCGCCTACGTCAAAACCTCTCGACTGGGGCTTGACATATGCCTGCAGTCCTCTACTGCAAGACAAATCTGATTTGTGTACGGAAATCCAGCATCAGAAACCTCGTTTCGATATGGGGAGGGGGGATTTTTCCTTTTGATACGCGAAGCACAGCACCTCTGCAGCGACGGTGATTTCTCCCGCACTTGTAGTTGTTGTTGGCGTTGTATTGAGAGGAAAAATCCCCCCTCCCCATATCGAAGCGGTGCCTTTCTGTTGCTGATTTGAGGCCACAAATCACGTCTGTCTTGCAAGAAGACAAGCGCAGAGGCTTCCGCACCATTATGGAAGCGATTTGGCATGCTGTTGGGCCTAGGGAGCAGCCATTTGTAATGCTAAACACCTACACCCAAGCGCCCCCAGTACCTACGCTGCGGATCTGGCTGCGATGCCTTACTGCAAGACAGTGCGCATTTGTGTACGGAAATCCAGCATCAGAAACTTCGTCTCGATATGGGGAGGGGCGATTTTTCCTCACGATACGTTGCAGACGAGGAAGAAGTATGCATTGCAAATATTCCTGGATGTCTGGAAAATTGCGAGATTTCTCATGCTAGTTTGGCATGGCTCTGAGCTCTGTGTTGCGTGGCCACGAAGACCTCCTCTTCTCTATTATGCAAAAACGATGTTTCTCATGCGGAATACGCAACACAGAGCCACGAGAAAATCTGTCATGCTTGGCGGTGCATTGCAGTGCGCGTTCTGTTCACTGACATGGACCACAAGTAGTTTCCAGACCCAGACATATTTGCACTTGTTAAGAAGAGGATGATGCTGGTGGTAGTTGTGCCTTGTTGGTGTTATTGCTATTGCTGCTGCCTCCATTGAGTGACTGAATCTGGGGAAGCTGAACGACAATTACGCCAACGTACATGAGCAGGAGCGCGACCCACTGCCGCCTGGTTTGCGCGCGACTGAGAATGCAGTACGAGAAAATGGCCGCCCAGATGGTTTTTTGCTGCATCCCGATTAGGAAGGTGGCGGGGTCAATGAAAAGGAGCAGGAAAACGCCCATGTTGTTCTGCACCGCATACAAAAACGGGGGCAAAAAGTCCACCGCACGGGAGAAGATGATACTTGGAGCGCGTCGCGCGTCCTGACTGGTGGAAAAAACTGCGCGCCCGACAAGGACGGCGGCACAGATGATTACCTTGAAGATCTTATCGTATTGAAAAACGTCCCCACCCCAGAGTTGTCATGCAGATCCGCAAGCGCAAGTGCATTTGTAATGCGCATCCCCATGATAGGCATTCCCGATCGTGTTTTGGAACTTGTAATGCTGTAAACAGGATAAGCAGATGGATTTGTAATGCGACTTCCCTTGCTAAACTGCACTACAATACAGCCTGCAATTTGTCATGCGTGGCTCCCAAAACTTCAAGGTTTGTGTTGCAAAATCCCGATCTTGACTCTGGTGTGGGGACGTTTTTACTCAGGATAGATCTCCTGGTACAAGACCACACTCTGCACCGCGACTTTTTTCTCCTTCACGCCCAGTATGCAAGAAAACAACTGTCGTGTTAGTGTTAGTCTTTTGGGAAAACAGCATCACAAGAAGTTTGTCTGCCATGACAGGAACAAAAACTTGTGATGCGCAGATAGGAAGGGAAACAACATAGGAAGCGAGCCGATCATGCATGTCGAGCATGACAAGTGTAACTGTGTTGCATTTTCTGCATCACAGACTTACACAGTTTTTATTTTCTTGCATACTCAGCCGCAGTAAAATAAGCGACACCGCGTGCTCCAGGATGTAGTAGCCGCAGAGTGCTACGTATCCTGAGATAAAAGTGTTCCAGTTACACACGTAGTCTAAAAATGCAGGCCAAGCATGACAGACAACCTCTGTCATGCCAAAAATAAATTTCGAGCTTCATTTCTTCATATGTGTTTTGCCTATATGGTCTGTGCATTGCAAGTTTTCCCTCGCATGCAGAAAAAATTTGTGTTGCTGAATTGACAACAAGTGTGTAACTGTACCACTTTTTTCTCACGATACCACGTGAATCGTCCGCATGGCGCCGCGGCCTGCGCTTTTGCTTTATTTCGATATTTCCACGACCCACGACGTCGCGTTGCTCGCGGAGAAAGAATTTCTAGATAAACATCGTACTTTCTTATTCTTACCGGTTTTTTACAACATATTGACAGCACAACCACACTATAACTGCGCCGGCGTGATGTCTAGGACGCCGGCGATATTACTATTTCACGTCCAGACGCCGAAGAGCGTCTAATTGTACTACTACTATATTTCATTATTCATATTAGCTAGAGCTATATAATATTTTGATTTTTCTAAAAAAACTACAGACTGTACTCGTCAAATGTACTGGTTGGAACTAGGTGAAATAAAATGAAAATAGAATCAACGAAGCTCCTCCTCGACTTAGAAGAAGGCCAACCTTGTTGTGCTTGTTCGCCGGATGAGGTAGGGTAGAAATAAAGTCATTGCAACTAATATTTCATCTCCTCGGCCCGGTAGGATTCCAAAACATCTCCGGCATTCTTTATTGTCTCCTGAGCAGGATCCGCTTTTTGAGAAGATCGACGGCATATCTTGTGTTAAATCTTTAGGGGGATGAACACAACAAAGCGACCCGATATTTATCATCAACTCGGAGGCATGAAAAACTCCTCTGTTGTTTGAAAGATGTTGAAATAGGTTCTTTCTACGGTTTTTTTTCCACGTCGGGTTTACTAAGAGTGATCATCTGAAGAAGCAAGTATAATCTTTGTCTCGCAAAAGGATTTTTCGCGTTTTCAATCTTTTGTGTCGTGCCCCCGCGTGGTTCCAAATGAATCGGAACTATCAGTTATTGTGAACCCACTGCAGCGGATCGGGGTGAAACAAAATGTCTGCAAACCTGGCTTGCTGCAAAAAGCGATCGACCACGCCATACTTTTGTTCGTCCGGCAAAAGCCTGATCCTCGGTGGAAGACAGAGGCGCGGGCGTATCGTAAAGAAAAATCTCCCCTCCCCATATTGAAAACGCATCCGTCTGAAAATTTGTGATGCACATTTGTGACCTCAAATCTTGTCTGTCTTGCAAGAAGGCAAGTCCAGAGAACCAACCGCGTTTTGTGATGCTGTTGGGCTTAGAGCATCCACTTTTGTCATGCTAGGTGCCTACGTCGAAACCTCTCGACCGAGGCTTGACTTATGCCTGCAGTCCTCTACTGCAAGACAAATCTGATTTGCGTACGGAAATCCAGCATCAGAAACTTCGTTGCGATATGGGGAGGGGGGATTTTTCCTTTATTTGATAGGGCGGGGTAGAGCCGCGGAATTCCTTCCCTGGAGCAGCTCGTCCTGCCTGGCCGACTGGGGATATGAGAGTGCACAACTCCCCCTCCCCCTCATTTGTCATGCAACATACCTTATTTATGACGCCTTGCCCCATGGCAGTGTCTGCATGAAGAGTTCTGGCAGCCCAAATAGCACTACACTTCTGTCCACATTTGTTATGCAAAACCTGTATTCTTGCTGACGCTTGTATTGCTGTTCATGCGATACAAATGAGGGGAAGGGGGAGTTGTGCACTTTCATAGGGGGACGAGGAGGTGGCGAAGCACGGTGATCGCGATCAGGAGTTCTGTCGTCTTGTCATAGTGGTAGTTGTGGCGCCAAAGGGAAAGACACCCGTCTTTAATCATCCTCCACGAGTCGAAGAGCGCAAACGACTTTAGTGGCCCACCTCCGGCCGCTGCGGCGGTAGACTGCTGATCGGGGCCGGCCTGCTATCCTGAGTAAAAACGTACCCACACCAGAGTTGTAATGCAGATTTGCAAACAAGACAGGAAGACTTGTAATGCGCATCCCCATGAGAGCCATTTCCAGTCGTGTTTTGGAATTTGTGATGCTGTGAACAGGATGAGCAGATGAATCTGTGATGCGGATGCACTTGCTAACCTACACTACACTGCAGAGTGCAACTTGTCATGCGTGACTCACAAAACTCCTAGGTTTGTGTTGCAAAATCCCCATCCTGACTCTGCTGTGGGTACGTTTTTACTCAGGATACCTGCTGCGAACTACGACGACCCAGGAGCCAGGAGGTCCACAGCGACATGGTTGAACCGAAGATCGTCTGGACGGGCAGCTTACCACTTCCTTCTTGTTGTAATAAGTTGTGCTTTGCAATGGTTTCGAGCTGACACTGGTATTCCATATCGACGTTTCTTCATCCAAGAAAAAAACTATGTGAGTGTAAATCTGTGATGCAGAAAATGCAAAACTATATACGATTGTCATGCTGGATGTGCGTCATGGGCCACTTTCATACGTGTTTTCACGTACTAGCTCCGCATGACAGGCTTTCCCTGTAATGCAAAGCCAATTTGTGATGCTGCTCTTCCTACAACAAAGTTACACTTACACAGTTTTTTACCTGGATATTCTTGCCTGGATTCCCTTGTGCTCAATGCCGAAGGGATTGGTTTGCCACACCACACGCCCGCCGTGTATGGTGAGCGAAAACGTCCCCACCCCAGAGTCAAGAAGGGAAATGTGCTAGACAAATCGCCCGGCTTTGGCTGTTGCGCATGACAAATTTGGGCTCTCCATGTAGGGGTCTTTACCTAATGCAGGAGCATCATCACAGACAAACATACCATGCGGATTTGAGCATCACAAATCGCAAAACATCAAAAAAAACTGCTTCTCATGGGTCTCCGCATGAGGAACATTTTCAGCATGCACATTTGCATTACAACTCTGCGTAGTTGGGGACATTTTTACACGTGATACCGCGACGGCGGAAGTCAGGAGTCGCCTCCAGCTCCCGAAACGCCTCCACGATCGGGCGAAACCAAGATGCGCAGTCGGTGTATCGCGAGCAAGAATCAGGTCCCACCCCATAGCCAGGTTGGGAATCTAGCAACAATCCAAGTTTTGGGAGCTGGGCATGACAAGTTTCTCTCTCCAGTGCGGTGCTTGTTGGCACCAAGGGAGCCCGCATCAGAAGGCCATTTTCTTACCCCGTTTTGAGCATTACAAATGCCATCAAAACGCGATTGGATGAAATGCCTCTCAAGGAGCTGCGCATTACAAATCGATTCCTGTCACTCTTGCACATTTGCATGACAACTGTCAGGAGAGGACGTAGTTTTTACTCAGGATACGGTGGTCTCGTTGTACTTGTCCGACATCTATCCTGTGCAAAAGTATCGTACTCGTAGTAATCGCAGTCATGCATTACAAATCTCTATACCAAGGTAAAACAGCATGACAAATTTCATTTGTCATGCTGACCGAATTTGTAATGCGATTTCTACTAGTACGATACTTTTGCAATGCATAACATCCAGAGCCCGTGGGTGACCCAGACCAGGTCCGGCGTATGGAAGTGTCAGGATTGAAATCGACAAAGTTGAAAGAAATGATTTGTCATCGACATAAAATGGATGCCAGTTGGAGCCCAGGTTTCAAGTGGCGCATGACAAATTTTATTGGTGGTTCCTAAATCCAGTTTGTAATGCTGTTTGCGTAACGAAGACGCCTTTTGTCATGCTACTTTATCAGCGCTATTTGTTCTACCCCTCAAATTATTGCAGGCTTACAATCTGCCTCCCTTGCCTACTCTGCAAGACAGGCACTTTGCGGATTGCATTTTATGCATCACAAACTTTTTCAACTTTGACGATTTCAATCCTGACGCCTCCATACGGCGTTCGTGTCGCGTATGGGGTTCTCAAATGTTACATTCTCAACTGTTACATGAACTTGTGATGCAAAATTGGGGGAAGTGAAAGGGGGAAGGTTGCACCTGCAGCATTACAAATTCGGCACAGATTTAGGTGCGGTTTAGCCCTTCGCAAGTTTGTCATGCGGAGCAGCTTGATCGTGAGGATGATGATGGTGCTTTTGCATGACAAATTCATGTAACAGTTGTGAATGTAACAGTTGAGAACGCCATATCGCGTAGGGGCGCGGAGGCATCTTGGCATCCGTAGATGCTGTCGGTGCAGAGGCCGGGTGATAGTCGATTTCGTCAAAGTGCTGCATCTTTTTGCGTAAAGTATTGTGAGGAAAAATCCCCCCTCCCCATATCGAAAACGAATTTTGTGCTGCTGTATTTGAGTACGCAAATCGACCTGTATTGCTAGAAGGCCAAGAAACGCAGTTGCTCTCTCCTTTGCAGGCAATTTGTCATGCTGTTTCCCGTTTCCAGTTGCTTCCTTTCATGCTGAAGCCGCAACGCTTTCCCACGCCAGCCTGCACTGCAGACCGCATCTCTTCCTTTCTAGTATGACACCATGATTTGTGATCACAAATCATGCGTACACAAATCTGCTCCCTTTGCGTACGGGTAGAGGGGATTTTTCATTCTGATATAAGGCCTCTGGACTTTTGGTGAATCGGAAACTGACAGTGAGTATCAAATGCAAAAATGTCTGGGTCTGGAAGAGTCATGCTGTTTCTGCATGACACAGAAGGTCTGGCATGGAAGCTCTAGCATCACAGGTTTCGCGAAGCTTCCGCAATGCCGGATCCGCATGACAAGTCCCCCATTTTGGTGACAGAAAGCGAGCACAGCAGCCCTTGCTGCCTATGCATCACAGATTTTTGTGTGTTCTGAAATGCGCATCACAAGTTACATCCTTCCAGACCCAGACATTTTTGCATTTGATAGTGAGCGAGGCCGAGGAGATGGACGACGTCGACCGGCTACTACTCGTGCTGGTACTGCTTGTCGTATCCCACGAAAACAAAACTGTTTCACTGCGATGATTTTGCAAGATCTGCATCACAAGTTTGTTACACATGACACCGAAAATTTGTCATGCGTGCACTTCCCATAGGGGAAACGGAAAACACGGGTGAAAGTCCAACGTTCTATGCAGATGGAGCAAGACAAAGCGTTCTGTGTTCCATTTTCTGCATCACAGGTTCACAGCGAAACAGTTTTTTCTTGCGATATGTCGTCGGGGTGCCAAGCTGAACTGCGTCTGCTGCCAGTTTTCCGGTGAAGTAGAAATTTTCGTCGGACCATATGACCCGCTCAGACGTTACAATCTCAAATCGGTTACCATAAAGTCCGGACTTTGTACTTATTGCATGATGAGCATGACAGATTCGGCCAGCATTCCACTTTCTGCAATACAAATTTCGCCAGATAATTGTAGTGCGTTTATTTGGGACGTCGACCCCGGAACTTGTGATGCGCAATCTTAGGGGACAAGTTGGCTAGATAATGCACTTCTTGCATCACAGATACCAGCCATGCTCCGGCTAACGCCGGAGCGCACGGCTGTTGTGCTGGGGTGTGACTATTTGCTGATCGGACCGCGACGTAAGAGCTTTGGGGGCAGCGTGACAGGCCGAGGGAAGTACTGCCGCATGACGGCTTGCGCCATGTCAACCCGCATGGGCCCCTGCGCGCTTCCCGCGCCTTTAGGCGCTATGCGCAGGGAGCAACTGCAGGGAAGCTTGGGGGCGAAGGGAAGCCGCCGCGACGTAGGTGCCGAAGCAAAACGGGGACCGCGCAGCCCTTTGTTGATCACTCTCCCGCGCCCGCCCATCTGATTCCCAGGCGGAATCTGTGGGCGCGGGGGTGGTGCGAGAGGATCGATGGCGCGAGAGGGTGGCGCGAGAGGGTGGCGCGAGAGGGTGGCGCGAGAGGGTGACGCGAGAGGGTGCGCGAGAGGGTGCGCGAGAGGGTGCGCGAGAGGGTGGCGCGAGAGGGTGGCGCGAGAGGGTGCGGGCCGACGCATGAAAAAGCCCCAAAAGAATCGACCCTGCGCCGGGCGGATTCGGCTTCTTTTAACCCTCTCGCAGGCCCTCTTTTTCACCTCTCCCGAGAGGTGTTGCTAATAATCCGGCTATACTCGCCGGTAGAGGTCTTCAGAGGTGGCCGAGAGGTGGCCCAGAGGGTGCGCGAGAGGTTCGCCCTTATTCGCGCAACCTCTCGGCACCTCTGTCCCCCTCTCGCTTACCCTCTCGGGACCCTCTCGGCCACCTCCGGGCCCCATAGGCGCGGCTTTAGGGCGAGTCCTTCGGCGGGCTATACTCGCGCACCCTCTCGGCCACCCTCTCGAATGACCTCCCGCGCCACCTCTCCACCTCTGTCGACCTCTTTTTGACCTCTGTTGACCTCTTTTTTACCTCTCGGCCACCTCCCTTCGACCCTCTGTAGACCTCTTTTTTCGCATGAATATAATAGATAGTAATTCTATGGTAACCGATTTGAGATTGTAACACCTGAGCAGGTTATAGACCAAACTTTCTGCCCGCAGATGTTCTGCAACTCCACGACCTGCTGGCCCTGGTTATTTCCTTCGCCCGTGGAAGTAGTTGCGGTGGTGTTACGCAAGCTATCGAAATGAAAAATCCTCCCACCCCATATCAAAATGGAAATCTGTGATGCGGGATTTGTGTACACAAATCGGCTTTGTGTTGCAGTAGAGGACGGCAGGCAGGTGCACAGCCTGAGGAGGGGCGTTTTGGTGTAGGCACCTAGCAAGGCAGGCGCGTCCTCTGTAGGCGATACAGCATTACAAATTGCCTGCACAACGCAGCGGAGTCTCTGGAGTTGCCTTCGTGCAATGCAGAGACGATTTGTGGTCACAAATCAGCATCACAAATTTTCAGGAGTATCCCTTTTTAGGATGGGGAGGGGGGATTTTTCATTTTGATACAAGCAAGTTCTTCGCCACGCGGTACAGGAATTCGCCTATTGTGAGGAAAAATCCCTCCTCCCCATACTGAAAAGGTATAATGGTTCTAAAAATTTGTGATGCTGCTTTGTGACCACAAATCGTGTTTCTCTTGCAGAGGGCAATTCCAAAGAGTGCGCCGCTCTATGCAGGCGGTTTGTAATGCTGTTGCGGCTACATGGCAGGCCTCTGCTATGCTAAGCGCCTACACCAAACCACTCCTGCACACCCTGTGCCTGCAGTACCTCACCGCAAGACAGAGCTGCTTTGTATACACAAGTCCAGCAACAGAGATTTCCTTTTCAATAGAAGGACGGAGGAGTTATTTGCATTTTGATATCGCCCAGCCAAGGTTCTCGCAAACGCGGAGCTGGGCTGGGGTAGCCTTGATGCACCAGTCAGTATCGAAAACAGGGCACTTTGTCACATAGTCGGGGCTGATCAAATGCAAAATATGTCTGGGTCTGGAAGAGTGTAAACTTGTCGTGCAGTTTTTCCACGACCCATGAGGTCTGGAATGCGGGGCCTAGCATGACAGAGTCTGCGAGGTGGTCTCTGCCATGCCTGTCCTGCGTGAGAAACTCCCTCCCAACTTGGTCGAAAGTGGGCAGCCTTTGCCACTCATGCAACACAGATTTTTGCATCATTCGGATTTAGCATGACAAGTTACCACCTTCCAGACCCAAACATTTTTGCGTTTGATAGGGCTGATCAGCTCCAAAAGCCGGAGCGTGGTTCCCCGAATGTTGCTGTCCCCGATTAGCATTACCCAGGTCGTGCTAGTTGTTCCGTCAGTGGAAGGCAGCTCGGGAGGTTGTTGACGATCCGCCTCGGAGGAAGTCCGCGGCATCAACTTCTGCTGCACCTCCTGCTCGGCCGGCGCGACCTGTTTGTTAAAGATCAGTGACCGGTAGTCGCTTCTTAGTGTCGAAGATGTTGGGGCCCCTTGTTGGAGGTGCGCAACAAGTCTGCGGCGGCGGTATACAATGGACCCAGCACCGAAGGTGCCGGACCGACGCACAAGCCCGCACGAGGGCGGCCGACAGACATACATTAATATGCCTAGCACCGAAAAGCCCAGCCAAGTAGACTGGTGCGGGCGTGGTCCTCGCAGTGGTCTGCTGGTTGTACCAGCGCCGTCGTCGAGGGCCATCCTTCGGAGTGAAATTGGCCTAGCAACAGGGTGGCTTTTGAAACGGTTTCTAAATCAATGCCCATGACCATGGCCATGAAAGGCCAATCTGCTATCGGAAGTGGTGCTTGAGCCAAAATGGCTACGGAGTCGCTCTTTTTACCTTATGGCGGGGCGCGGGTTTTTGGTTTTTTTTTTTTTGTCAAAAAGGCATAACCTTCTGCCTTCAGCCCGCCTGTAAGATGCTCGATTTTTTTGGCGACTTTTGCGGAGCCCAAATGTGGGCGGTTTCTATCGTCTTGGCATTATTTTGGGCGCCCCAAACCGCCAGAAACCACAGCGGTGGGCGCCTCAGAAGGGCGCCTCTTTTGCCTGCCCCGGCGCAGCCCCGGCCACTTGATAAGCGCAAATTATTTTTTTATGATGTGTAAAAACACAACTTCCGGCCGCTTGAAAACTACTGCCAGTCGTTTTTCACGATGCATGGCAAAAAAGCCGCTAGATTAAAACGTTCGTGTGTGACCTCACGTCTACGTATTGAACCGAATCGCTTTATATCTTTCTTGCACTGCGCAATCTAGTCTCTGGCCTCCAGGAGAACAAATATTAAACTTCCGTCAAGTGAAGATGGATCATAACTGTTGACGCGCACAGCGAACTTTGGACAAAAACAAAATCTCGACGCCCGGCGCTTGGGCTTGGGCTCTGGAAGGGGCCCGGCGCCCGGGCTTGGGCCCAGTATTGATATTGTTGAGCCCCATCGGCCGTGCCCCGCAGGCGACGGAGGCGTGGGGGCGCCGCCCGTTGCCAGGCGGGCGGCAGAGGGATCTGCCAGAGCGCTGGCCCCCCTGCTCTTTTGTTTGCTCTGGAGCGCCGGATCGGTCGCCCCGCCCTTTGCGCCGGCGCGCAGGTAGGTATGGGCCTTTTTGCTTGTCTAATGCCCGGCGCGCGCGCAACTGAGTGCACACCGACGACCGAGCGCGGGGCCACTTACTTTGCCGGGGCTGCCACCGAATTGCGCAGCCTGCCGTGGTGGCTCATATGGGGGCGCTTGTTTTTATGTGCGCGCACAGATGCGCCGCACGCGGACGCGTTCCGCCCGGGGATGTAAACTGGCGGCTCGCCCGTTTGCATTCGTGGCCGGGTGCGATGCGGGCACGCGCTTCTACCGCGGCCCCGATCGGCGCCACGGCAACATGGGTCACCACTTTGGGCCCTTGGGCTGGCGTTGTAAACCAACAAACCCGCGTCGCGTAGCCATGTTTCCGCGCTGAAGATATGGGGCGGCTCCATACAACCTTGCTGAGCAGCCCGTGCATTTTTGGAGCCGTTTCTTCTTATTTTTCGCTCCACTACAATCACCCGAGAAATTCGGTTTTCGCATATCAATCCGGAAAGGTAAGAAATAAATCCCTTAACTTTGAGTTAACCAAAAGCATCTTCGTAACCCCATAGATGGATCATAACTGTTGACCCGCACGGCGAACTTTGGACAAAAACAAAATCTCGAATATGAGATGGACTGAGCGATTCAAAGTTAGCGGATTCAAAAATTTTTTATCTTCTTTCATTGACCATTTGATTTCCAAATAAAAGCCGCCACTTTTTGTCATGATTTTTGATATTTTTCACGGTCGCCGGAACGTCGCCAAAAAAGAGCACCCAATGAAATCGCTAGGCCGATCTCAACTTGAACTAGTTGACTTGGAATATGTGAACGCAATAAAACTAAGTGTAAGGCGAGCGCCTGCATTCATAAACCCGAAGCATTTGAAGAAGCAAGGGCCAACAGAGTAGGCGATCCAACAGATGCCTCTCAGGCCCACACCCTCCACTACTTGGCCCCAAAACGTAGGCGCAACCGCTGTCGGAAATAGCGGCTTCACGTGAGCGGCGGCAGAGAGGCGACGGGCTATGCACCTAAAAAAGCAGGGCCGTCCCCAACCGGAGCTAGTCAGAGTGGCGCCAACGCGCGGCCCATTATTCTGCCGCCGCCTAGGTGGCGTTGTCTCCTGCGCGGTTTTTCTCGCATAGATACAAAGAATAAGGGGCCGAAAGCCTAGCGACGAAAAACGCGCCCGCCGTTGTGTAGTGGGGGCCCCAACCCCGAAACAATGCCGCGCCACTCTCGTCATCCGTTTTGCTTTTTCGTTTGGTTGCGGGCTACTCTCGTCATATCGTTTGGTTGCGGGCCACGAAAAGTCCGCCAGACCTCTTGTGGAGGATGGAAGGCGGCGTGGCCGATTTCAGTTTGGGCTACGGGCGTTGCCACCGGGAGAGGGAAAAACACGACGCGCTGCGGCCGCATTGCCAAACATGGCGCAGCGCCACCGAATAAAAGCACATGACGCTTGCGCCGCTATGCTACCCAGGGGCCCGGTGCTAGCGGTGCGGACTTTTGGCAACTTTCCAAGTGCGCTGCTGAGCATGCCGCCTTGGCCGGGCTTACAATGTGCTATATCTCCACTTGAGCCCACCCGACGGCAGCTTCTGCGCCTTTCCTGTAGGTGCCTGTGATCGGTGGGGCAGCGTTTGCCGGTCCCCCCACCAGTGGAAGACCCTCGTCTCTGGCTGGCTGCCTTTTTGTTCGTGGCCCTTTTCTTCTGGCCGCCAAAGTTTATTGAGCAACAGCACGGGGCTCCGCCTGTATTTCTTCAGCTTTGGCGTCGTGCATCAGCCGCGTGCCGCCGCGTATCCGCCAAAAACCTGCACAAAAAGAGCTGATCGCGGCACTTTTTGAATAGAATGTAAGGCGGAAAATACAAATTCCACGGCTTTGCAATTCGGCGACTCAAATGAGGTCCTTTTGAATCGCCGAAACCCTTCAAAAAGGACCTCTATCGAGATCCAGCATACCGTCGTGGTTCCGGCTCTCGGGGGAGGCCAAAAAGGAGGTCCCGGATTGACCCCCTTCAGGAGCCGAAATCGGCCAAGCGCGACGGTATGCTCAAGAACAATGGAAAATCACGAATCGCGATGCTATGGCGCCCTCTTTCATAATAGTGGCCTCCGCACCTTCGGCACCATGCCCGCCACGCCCCTTCCGAGCGCCGCTACAAGGCTTGCAAAGCCCCGCCATCAGGTCTCCATCCTGTTGACGCGCACGGCGAACTCTGGACAAAAACAAAATCTCGAATCAAAGTCTCCATTTTCACCAGCCAGACGGGCGAAAATAAACATGTCGGGCACGATGACCTTCAACATCTCTTCAATATAATTCTCTACCTCTACAATCTCATCAAACGCTACAATAGAATATGGAAATCTGTGCTGCAAGAAGTGCATGATCTACCCTACTCCCACAGGATTGCGCATGACAAGTTCTGGAGTCCAAATCTGCACTAGAATCTGGCAAAATTTGTATTGCAGAAAGTGGAAGGGTCTGCGCGTCTGTCATGCTCATCATCCAACACAAATTCCAGATTCTATGGTAACCGATTTGAGAATGTAACGTTTGAGCAGGTCATATACGTTGTCTATGGAGAGAAAAAAGTTTGTCACAGTCACTAACTTGCAGGCTTTGCATTACAAATTTTCTCAGCATCACAAACTTTCCTCGTATTGCAGAAACACTAGGGAAATTCCTAATAAAGTTTGGCTGTGATGCATTTTTACGCATGACAAACAATTTTGTATTGCAAGAATGCGCATGAGTGATCGTGACGAACCAACTTTTTTTCTTTGATAAGATGGGTCATAACTGTTGACGCGCACGGCGAACTCTGGACAAAAACAAAATCTCGAATCAAAGTCTCCATTTTCACCAGCCAGACGGGCGAAAATAAACATGTCGGGCACGATGACCTTCAACATCTCTTCAATATAATTCTCTATTTTATAAAACAAAATCTGTCTGAAGCAACAACGGGCCGAGCAAACGAACGTGGGTCGTCAGACCAAAATTGACAACCCCCCTCCTCCCGCGGGAGGAGGTTTTGCTTCAGGCAGAAAGGACGAAAGAAAGTAAGACAGGGAAGGGACGGGCGGGACAAAAAAAATCATCAATGACATCGAATCGACCGACGGCCTCGAGTTTTGGGTCTTCCCGGGACCAACAACGACAACGGGTAGGAGGCTTTAATTTTATAAAAACGCGCTTTGTGTTCGCGCAAAACCACCAGGAGCCGCTTCGCTAGGCTCGTTGCGCTTTCTTCATCACACAAACCATAACTTTTATAAAACAAAATCTGTCTGAAGCAACAACGGGCCGAGCAAACGAACGTGGGTCGTCAGACCAAAATTGACAACCCCGGTGACGGAGGAAGCAAGGCCCGTTGGTGCGAACAAAAAGAATAGGTGAAGCACAAGAAGAAGAGGAAGAAAAACCACATAAAGACACCCATTTGTGCTTGTGGAACAGACAGTGCGAACAGAAAGCCTGACAGGCCTTCATAGCGGAAACCTCCGCAGTGAAGAGTGCATATAATTTCGGCCAAGAGCTACAGCGCCATACGGTTGTAGTAGCAGAGTAAATCCTCCGCGGACCATCTACAATGGCGCAAAACTGCATCGACAGGCTCGAGTCCGTATAGATAATGCGCACACCCCACTCGTATACAGTGGGTTTTCGACCCACCTGCGGTCTGTTTCACAAAGTCCCAGAATACAGCAGGGGAAAATGAGTCGAAGTGCTTGAATTCCTGATTGTGAATGCACAAATCTGGCCGATCTTTGCAAAGACACCGGATGCGAAGTGATGGCGCTCTTTCATCGCAGTGATGTCGGGCACGATGACCTTCAACATCTCTTCAATATAATTCTCTACCTTTATTGCCAGCATTTGCATTTCACTACACCAAAGTCGCGGAGAGTAGAAGAAGAAGTTCAACATCTACAACAAGATGTATGACAATATAAATATCCAACTGCGCAACTACACTCAAAAAAATTGCCGAAAATGAAATGTTCAAATGAATTCACTAAACAGTAAAGAAACAATCACTGCTGACCTTTGTTTGTTTGTTCTGAATGGAAGTCGTTGGCGTTCTTCCGGTGAAAAATGAAAGCTGTGCTTTCTTCTCACCACGACGCTAGCGCTACTTCAAGAATATTAAACATACTTACTCTGCGGCTAAATCAATCAGAGGCACTACAGATTCAGTTTGCAGCTTAGACCTGAGAAAAACTACCCGGGAGGACTTTGCCTCCTCGTTTAATAAAGAGAGGCCGGTACGTGCTGAGGCCTAGATTTGTATTCACGATGCTACGATGAGTGTTACTATTTTTGTGTCGCGCATACCATCGGGGAAAGCAGGGGGCCCCCGCCTCCCGCCCTCTCACCCGCTGCGTATCCCGCGTCCGCAGGGGGCCCCGCCCTTCCGCCTCCACAGGGGGCCCCCGCCCTTCTCCCGGGCCGCCTGCCTGGTGAAACAGGGGGCCCCCGCCTCCGTCCCGCCTTACCGCCCGCTGGGCATCCCGCGTCCGCAGGGGGCCCCCGCGCTTCCGCCTCCGCAGGGGGCCCCCGCCCTTCTCCCAGCCGGGCCGCCCGCCGGAGGCCGGGGGGGGCCCCGTCCTTCTCCGCGGTAAATTTCTCCCGCCCGCAGGGGGCCCTCGGCCTCCACCTTTGGAGGCCGGGGGCACCCAAGGGGGCCCCACGCCTTTCTCTCCCGCGCGCGGGGGGCCCCCGGCCTCCGCCTTTGGTACCCAAGGGGGCCCCCCGCCTTTTTCACCTGGTCGCGGGGGGCCCCCGTGTTGTTCGGGGTCCCCCGCCTTCCTTTCCCACTCGCATGCAAGGGCTCTTGTCGCGTACATCGCTCCGCGCCCGCAACAGGGGAAACGCAGCGGGGGCCCGCCGCGCAGTCGGCCCCGCTGCCGCAGGCAGGGAGCTCGCCGTGGTGTCCTTTCGTCCCAAGCCGCAACACATTCATGGAGCCCGTGCGGCTGAAGTGAACCAGTGGCGCCGTCTAGGCCTCTGCGCAGGGTCAACCGCAAATACGCGGCCGAAGTGAACTAGTAGTGCCGCATAGGCCTCGGCGCGGGGTCAACCACAAGTGCGCGGCCCGGAGCAGGGCAGACGTACGCAAAGGACCGCGAATAACGCCTGAACACAGGGCGACGGTGACGTGGGACGGCGGGCACAGAGTTGGGCACACTACCCGGGAGGACTGAGAAAAACTACCCGGGAGGACTTTGCCTCCTCGTTTAAAACAGGAACCTGACACGTCGCGAAAGAATATCAGGTCATCAACAAAGTTGTATTTGCCGAAAGCTGTAAATAATTTATTTTGCGCGCCTTTTTTTTGTATTTTTTTAAATATCAACCATTCCGCATACGGATTACCGTATAGCCTCCCGCTACAACATTGAATATTACCTGATACACAACTATTCTGTGTAGAAGTAGGAAGATATTATATACATTTTCAAGGGTGCAGCTGCAGTTGTTAAAACTGCTAGTCATATAAGCCACAGGAGCCACAGTATGCATTGCAAAAGTGTCTGGGTCTGGAAGCTTTCCAGGTTTGTCATGCATATTTTGCATGACTCAGATGTCTGTAATGCATGATCTAGCATCACATATTTTTAGAGGCCTTCCTGATGCCTACCCCGCATGACAAATGCCCTCCCCGCGTAGCATAAACTGGGATCCTCTTGCTGGTCATGCAATACAGATTTTTTTAGCATCCAAAGTTAGCATCACAAATTCCAACCTTGCAGACCCAGACATTTTTGCATTTGATACACAGCGAGCTTTTCCTACTTGTCGGATACCGAGTCCTCGACGTCCACTTCTATTTATCCCGTGCAAGAAAAGTATCGCACTCGTATAAAAAATGCAAGTCTACTTGCATTACAAATCTTGTTGCCAAGGCAAATCAGCATGACGAATTCCATTTCTCGTGCTGAGGAAATAATTTGTAATGCATTTATACGACGAGGACGAGTACGATACTTGTTTTGCAATTCATATTATTACTTGGCTGTCGTCCTCCTCCTCGTCGACTGCCTCCTCGGCGGTTGGGACAGGTTCGTGGTCGGTTTTCCTATTTTTTTTCATCGCTGCTTCCGGATCCTCGGGGAATCGGACGTACTCGTAGCTGGCCACGGTGTAGACTAAAAATCCTAACATATTGTGAGGACAAATCCCCCCTCCCCATATCCAAAATGAAATTTGTGTTGCTGTATTTGAGTACACAAATCGAATTGTGTTGCTAGAAGGCCAAGAGACGCAGCTGCTCCCTCGTTTGCAGGCAATTTGTCATGCTGTTTTCCGTTTCCAGTTGCTTTGTGTCATGCTAAAGGCGCAAGGCTTTCCTACGCCAGCCAGCACTACAATCCGCATCTCTTCCCTTCTAGCATGACAACATGATTTGTGGTCACAAATCATGCTACACAAATCTCCCTTTCGGTATGGGGAGGGGGGATTTTTCATTTTCATATAACACGAAGCCCGCGTCAATTTTCTTCGCGAACACGAGCCAGGAGACGATATCAAATGCAAGCATCCCTGGATGTCTAGAAGAGTGCAACTTGTGATGCTGGGTTTGGATTCTAAAAAAATCTGTATTGCATGAGCCGCAGAAGGAGTCCAACTCTTGATACGCGAAGAGGTGGGCATTTGTAGTGCGGGATAGGCATCAAGAGGACGCCCTAAAAAACTCTCTGATGCTAGGGCGTACTACGTCACAGATCGATCATGGCTCATGCAAAACGTGCATGACAAGTTCGCATCCTTCCAGTTAACCCAGACCTATTTGCAGTTGATAGACGAAGCTCACCAGCAACATCACCCCGACGTTCGCGAAATTTTTCACGATGTTGTCGTAATACTTCAGGTATCCTGTGCGAAAGTATCGCACTCGTATAAATGCAAGTCTTGCATTACAGATCTTGTTCCCAAGGCAGATCTGCATTACAAATTTTATTTCTCATGCTGAGGAAATTTGTATATGCATTTATACGAGTACGATACTTTTGCAATTCATATCAGGATGCCACTCACGCTGAGGCCCAGGGCGACATTGGTCAAAATGTAGGGCCACGCGGTACCGGGTAAATTCACTAAGTAGGGCTGAAGCTCCTGCTCGGGTTCTTGGTCACGACCCGCCGCGGGAGGTCCTCCAGTCTGGGAACTACGACCGGGTACTAGAATATCAAATGTAAAAGTCCCTGGATGTCTGGAAGAATGCAACTTGTCATGCTAAATCTGAAGCATGCAAAAATCTGTGTTGCATGATTACCAAAAGTCGTCCAGTTTTGTTGACCAAGTCGGGAGGGAGTTTCTCATCGACAGGATAGGCATGAGAGAGATCGCACAGAATCTGTCATGCTAGGTCCTGCATTCCAGACGTCATGGGTGATGGAAAAGCTGCATGACAAGTCGAGCACTCTTCCAGACATCCAGGGATTTTTGCATTTGATATAGAATTGCTGCAGGAGATGCTGGAGTTGTTGATGTGGCCGCACTATGAACTGCAAAAGTATCTGATACTCCTAGAAATGCATTACAAATTTTCTCCGCATGAGAAACAAAATTTGTAATGCGGATGTACCTGTAACAAAACGATTTGTCATGCATGATTGCAAAAATACGAGTGCGATACTTTTGCAGTTCATACGCACCCCAAGCCTGGTAAAGCAGGGGCAGGACCGCCGCGCCGGAGTTGAAGAGGCAGCCCCACTGGTAGGTATACACATTTTTGCGCAAAAAAGTCACGTCCTCGTTATAACCTGCTCAAGTGCTGTTACAATCTCAAATCGGTTACCATAGAATATCGAAATCTGTGATGCAAGAGGTGCATTATGTAGCCAACTCTGATAGGATTGCGCATGACAAGTTCCGGAGTGGTCCCAAACCGCACTACAAGTTGTATCTGGCGAAATTTGTATTGCAGAAAGTGGAATGTTGTCCGAGTCTGTCATGCTCGTCATGCAACACAAATGAGCATGTCATACTCGTCGACCGCTTTCAATAGCCACTCGTTGAGGATGCCCGCGAGCCTATCATTTGTAAAAACGCCACCACCGCCCGCCCAGAGTTGTAATGCAGAATTCCAATGAGCGGCACATTTGTAAGGCGCATCTGCATGAGAAGCATTTCTTGCAATCGTGTTTTGGAATTTCTGATGCTCGAAACAGGATAAGGAGACGGCTTTGTGATGCGTTTGCGCTTGCTAGCCTGCACTACACTACAAAGACAAACTTGTCATGCATCACTCCCAAAACTCCTGGATTTGTGTTGCAAAACCCGGATCTACTCGACTCTGGGGCGTGGGCCGCGTTTTTGCTCAGCATAGAACCCGGAGAGAACGGTGGAAACGAGTAGGAGAGGAAGCCCCAAGAGCAAGTTTGCAACTTCCTCGCGATCTTCGTCCCGCGGGGAGGTGGAACCGGCGGGACTTTTTATTTTCCCGTCGCGGCCGGCGCCGGGTCCCTGCTCGTAGTTCTTTGTTAATGGCTCCTGCAGCTGCGTTATGATATGTTCTTGCTTTTGCCTGTTGTCCGGTGCATCAGCACCTCCGTGGTGGACGACCTCGTGGTCCTGCTGCTGAGTATTTATGCAAAGAAAAAAATGTTACACTTACTACACACGTAGAAGTGTATGCAAAACACGCAAGACATAGACAGACGACCTCTGTTATGCGCAAAATGCTTGCGAGTCTCGTTTCGTGTGTGTATAGCTTTGCCTTATGATCTCTGCATTTTTACAAGTTTTCTCCGTCATGCGAGGCAAACTTATTGTGATGCTGCATTCAACTGCATTGCAAACGTGTAACTGTATTAACACTTTTTTCCCTGCATGGGATTCTTATCCTGCTTAATATGCTCCTTACTTTCACCTTTGCCATCAGCGTCCTCCTATCAAATGCAAAAGTGTCTGGGTCTGGAAGATTCTGAGACTTGTCATGACAATGTCATGCATGTTTTGCATGGGCAATGATGTCTGTGATGCATGCCCTAGCACCACAGATTTTTTGAGGGCTTCGCAATGCCTATTCCGCATGACAAATGCCCTCTCCGCGTAGCAGAAATTACATTCCCTTTGCTGCTCATGCAATACAGATTTTTTTGGAATCCAAATTCAGCATCACAAGTTGCATTCTTCCAGACCCAGACATTTTTGCATTTGATACCTCCGCGGCTACGCGGCGGCGCCCAGAAACAACATATGCAATGCAAAGCATCGTACTAGTATAAATTGCATTACAAATTCCCCCAGCATTACAAATTGAATTTGCAATGCTGATTGACCTTGAGAAAGAGATTTGTAATGCATAAATGCAATTACTACGAGTACGATACTTTTGCACTTGATACAACATCTTCTCCGACAAAAGCTGGCGAGGAGTTATAATTTGCAGGCTGTTCTTGCACCTCGTCGACGACGCTATTTGATATTAGCGTCGCTGTACTTCTACTACCTCCGATGCTTTTTGTGCTGCCCGGCTGTTCTCCTGTTGTTCTGCTAGCCGTACCATCTCTCGTCCTGGTTTTACTTTTACTATTGGAGCTCGTCTCGCTCCACTTCGTCGCGGAGGACGAGGGTAGTTGATAAAAACGTGGAGAAACCTGCTCATCAAATTTCTCCTCTTCTCCTTGTTTCTTTGCACCGGCTGGAGAAGAAGTTCTTCTACGTCCTCCACCTTTGGCACGAGCTAACTCCTCTTCTGTCGTTCCACCTTTTTTTTAGTATGAGATCAACTATAAACCATAAGCAAAGAGAAGTAGTGCAGATCCTAGTGTTCAAGGAGGATTAAGTTAGGTCTCTGCTCATCTCCTCCTCCGCCGCGGTTCAACGTGATCAACATGCGTCTTCGGGACTTGTCCGACATCAATGCGGGGCCGTCCGCAATGATGTATTAGCAAGCCGAGGCTCCTCATCCTCGTAGGTACGTAATCGCTCCACCCCGTCACGCTTGGGAAGACACAGCCAGGGTGCGCACGATCTTGCTACGCAAAGAAAGCGGGCACCCAAGAGGCTGGCGCTGTCTTCGACTCCGTTCGCCTCTGCTATGTCTTGGCGGCTGTGTCACTATACCTGTCTCCTTGTGCCCTGGCGTCCAAGCTGACTAGCCCAAAACAAAGCTTTTTGTTGGATAAAAAAAAGGGGGATTGGAAGGCATGGTCATCAGCGAGGAACGACAGTGGCGGACATTTTTGGAAAGAGCAATCATGACGAGTTTGGCAATCATGAGAGTAGAGGGTCGCGGTAGAGGGTCGCATAGAGGGTCGGAGAGGTTCCACAATATAGGGCGACCCTCTATGCGACCCTCTACCGCGACCCTCTCCGGGAACCTCTACTCTACCTCTCGGCGGACCCTCTCGGGACCTCTCCGACCCTCTCCCGGACCCTCTTCGCGACCCTCTCCGAACCTTTCCCGGACCCTCTCCCGGAACCTCTCTGACCCTCTCCCCGACCCTCTCCCGGACCCTCTCCCTGAACCTCTACCGGAACCGCCCCCCCAATGCAGTTCGCCCGCCTGCGCGCAGTGCCTGTGTCTTAAAGTAGGAGCGAAGCCAGCTGGGGCCTAAAGCTTATGGTCTGCAAGTCTTTTGACTCTCTGCAGACCAGGGCGGCTGTTCAAAGTGAATGCGCCGCTCTGCGTCCCCCGGGGGGGGCGCGGCGCCACGCCTTAACGTAGGCGGCCACCTAGGGTGGCCGCAACTTCACACAGCGCCCGCGCGCGGGCAACAGGTGCGGCACCTTTGTAGCGCCGTGGACGTGCTTGCAGCCAAAGCAGCGAAAGTCTTTCTGTGCCAGTTGTCTACTTCGCATGCACGTGCGAGTCTCGCGGCGTGCTCGCCATTTAAGCTTATTCCAGCTCGCTACTTTTCGGAGGCACTCCGCCCTCTTGTTCAGGGCGCACGCCTCCACCAGACTACCCCTCCAAGAAAGGCCACCAAGCTCCAAGAAAGGCCACCAAGCTAACTCCTCTTCTGTCGTTCCACCTCCGCTGAGTGGTTGTATTTCCTCAGAAAATAAACTTGTAGTTTTACTTGTACCTTCCGGCTGCTCGCCGTGCTGTCGTGTAGTCGGCAGGAGACGGCGGGGTGCTGCACTCCTGTTTGCCAGCATTGTGATCCCGGCGGTAGTAGCTGCAGTTATTAGAGAACTACCTCCTTCCGCTAGTCGTGCCACTGCTGGTGACAACATCAGAGAAGATGAAGAGGCGAGCGCTGGTGCAGCGGCGGGGTTTATTGATGTTCTTGTGGGCACGACAACCTCCACAGAAGAACTCTGAAGAACGTCGAGATTTCTTGTCGTTGATGATGGAGCTAGTTCATGTACAACTTCCCCGAGGGAAGAGTGAAGGGGATGGAAAAAATTGCGGGAAAAATAAAACGGGAAATAAGAGGAACTGTCGATGTGGTCGTGGTCGTGGTCCGTTGATGATGGTGTAGTTCCAGTTCCAGTTCCTGCAGCAGAACTATAGAAAAGATCCAAATTATCCACCTCACGTATGGGATTCTCAAATGCTACATTCTTACATGATTTGTCATGCAAATTTGCCACCAAGTCCAAGATCGCCACCATTAAGCTGCTTCGCATGACAAATCTCCGAAGGGGCTAAACAGCATGTAAATCAGTGCCAAATCTGTAATGCAAAAGGCGCAAGCTTCCCCCATTCACTTTTTGCCGTCCTTGCATTACAAACTCATGTAACAGTTGAGAATGTAACATTTGAGAACGCCATATCACGCAGAAGCCGCTGCAGCGGGCAAGTTTCGGTGCCGATCTGGAGCAAAAATTTCATCTATGCACTGCAAATATGTCTGGGTCTGGAAACTTGTGATGCAGGGGAGGGAATAGTCAGAACACTGTGATGCGCTCCTCAGCACGACAAGTTTTTCCGTGGTTTAGAGTTGCGCACTCCGCATGAGAAATTGCGTGTTTGCATGACTACAGACAAGAGGACCCCTTCGCGGGCACGCAATACAGAGTTCAGAGTCATGCCAGACTAGCATGACAAATCTCGCAATCTCGTCCCAGACCCAGACGCATTTGCATTTGATATCATCTGCGAGATGACGATGGAAAGGAGCAGCAGAAAAATGGCCAACCACTGGACCTCGGAGAACTTCTGCTTGAGCAACACCCTTATGGATTGTAAAAATGTCTGGGTCTGGAAGATTAAAACTTGTCATGCTAGATCTGAATGATGCAAAAATCTTTGTTGCGTCAATACCAAAAGCTGTCCGCTTTTGACCAAGTTGAGAGGGAGTTTCTCCTGCAGGAAAGGCATGCGAGAGACCTCAGAGAATCTGTCATGCTGGGTCTCGCATTCCAGACCTCATGGGTCACGGAAAACCTGCATGACAAACCTTGCATCCTTCCAGACCCAGACATTTTTACATTTGATAACCCTTGCAAACACGGCGGAAAACATCAGCTTGCCGTTGCACAGATCAAATGCAAAAGTGTCTGGGTCTGGAAGAATGCAGACTTGTCATGCATATTTTGTATGATCATTGATGCCTCTAATGCATGATCTAGCAACGCAGATTTTTAGAGGGCTCCCTAATGCCTATTCCGCATGGGAAATGCCCTCTCCGCGTAACACAAACTGGAGTCCAGTTGCTGCTCATGCAATACAGATTTTTTTGGAATCCAAAGACAGCATTACAAGCTGCAATCTTCCAGACGCGGACATTTTTGCGATCCATAGCACAAAAGAGAAAAAACGTGCGCGCCGAGCAGGGAAATGGCGTAGATGTTCACGTTGTTCTGCAGTGCGTAATATCAAATGTAAAAATGTCTGGGTCTGGAAGGATCCGAACTTGTGATGCGTGTTTCGGATCCCACAGAGATCTGTGATGCATAACGTGCAAAAGGTCCCTACTTCTGGCCATGCTGAGAGGGCATTTCTCATGCAGAATACGCATCACCAAGGAGCTGCAGAACCTGTGATGCTAGGCCCTGCATTCCAGACGTGGGGGAGCTTGGAAAAACTGCATGACAAATCTCGGAATCTTCCAGACCCAGACATTTTTGCATTTGATACGTAACACAAGGCAGGGCCGCCGTATCGAAACCAGTTTCGCCACGAAGTTTGATCCTTGTCGAACTCGTAAGTAGACGACCCTCCGTCGGCGTCGAAACTGTGGAGGATTGCGGGCCCGAAGTGAATATGGATTGCAAATATCCCTGGATGTCTGGACACTTGTAATGCTGAATGGTCATGATTGACTGCGCCCGTAAGTGCAGCGCAGCATGACAAATGTTTCAAACGCTTTATTCTCATGCGCAGAACGCATGACAAACTGCGCTTTTGTAACATCACGAAAATGTGGCGCTTTATTTGCTGCTTATGCAATACAGGTTTTTTAGAATTGCGAAACATGCAATACAGGTTCAACCTTCCAGACCCAGACAGCTTTGCATTTGATAGTGAATGAGTAGGTAGCAAATTGCGAGTTTCAGTGCCTCGATCGCCAGGACTATCCAATGCAAAAGCATCGCACTCGTATAAATGCAAGTCTTGCATCACAAATTTTTTTCTGAAGGCAAATCAGCATTACCAATTTTATTTCTCATGCTGAGGAAATTTGTAATGCATTTATAAAATAGAACTATAGAATTTTTACTCGGATTTTTAGCCCTTATAGATTATAGGGGCGCCCTTAGAAAAAGAATTCTAGAAAAAAGGGCATCTAGAAACTTTCCTTAAGGGAGCCCCTAAGGGAAGCTTCTAAGTGAACACGCGTAAGAAAAAAATGGCATCGCGGGGAACAAAAATCCTGCAGGTGTGTCCTCCCTGCGGGCGGTCCGGCCGGTTTTTGGCAGGCCTATTCCGGCTACACCCAAACACCGGCCCCATTTGGGGGGGTAGGGGGGGGCGATGAAACTCGGCACGCATGCAAAACGAAAAGGGCGGCCTTTCCCGCCAAAAGGGCAAGGGCACTCACAACGCTCTGGGGATATATCTGGGGATATATCTGGGGATATATCTGGGGATATATCTGGGGATATATCTGGGGATATATCTGGGGATATATCTGGGGATATATCTGGGGAGATATCTGGGGAGATATCTGGGGAGATATCTGGGGAGAGATCTGGGGAGAGATCTGGGGAGAGGCCTCCTCTAGAGATCAGGCGGGCAGCCCAAAAGCGGGGGATTAGGCCAAGGCCAAGGCCGACGGCCGGGTCGGGCGGGGGCGAGCTTGTTAGGAAGAAGCCCCGCAAGCGAAGGCGCGCGCGTCTACTAATGTGGGCCTCTACTAGTGAAAGGCTTCAGTAGCAAGTGCGGGCCCGTTTTGTCATGCTAAAACCGCGGCCCGAAGGGCTTCGAATAGTGGCCGCGTTTCCGCTAGCAGATTCCCAAGAGCAGGCTTCTTCCGACTAGTCTTCAGCCCAACGCTCTCCAAGTTTTCTCCTCTTTGTTGTTAGTTTGCTTGGTAGTTGCGTTTAGATTTACTAGGCCACCTATCGCCGGCGTCCTGGACGCCGGCGTAGTGGTCTAGTACGAGTACGATACTTTTGCAGTTCATAAGGACGGCCTGTTGCGTGCTGTATTCAATTTTGTTGGTTTTCGCGCTCTATCAAATGCAAAAATGTTTGGGTCTGGAAGATTGCCAGGTTTGTCATGCAGGTTTTCCATGACCCACGCGGACTGGCATGCACGGCCTGGCATGATAGGTTCTGTGAGATCTTTTTCATGCCTTTTCTGCATGAGAAACTGCCTGTAAACTTGTTCAAAAGTGGACCTCTTTTGGCAATGATGCAACACAAATTTTTCCACGATCCAGATGTAGCATGACAAGTGACCCTCTTCCAGACCCAGGCATATTTGCAACGCATACGCTCTTCGTGATCTCCACGGACAACATCATAGACGCGCCATATCAAGAAGAAAAATCCCCCCTCCCCATATCCTTGCATCTTCAGCATGACAGGAAGCAACTGGAAGTGGGAAACAGCATGACAAATTGCCTGCAAACGAGGCCATAACTGCGGCTCTTGGCCTTCTAGCATTACAAGTCGATTTGTGTACTCAAATAGACCATCACAAATTTCGTTTTCGATATGGGGTGGGGGAATTTTTCTAGTTGATACGCCAAGGAAGATGTACACGCAAAGCAGCACAGCCTTGGCGACACGCGCCCCAATATCCTGAGTAAAAACGTCCCCACCCCAGAGTCAAGATGGGGACTTTGCAACACAAACCTAGGAGTTATGGGAATCACGCATGACAGGTTGCAGTCCGTAAGGTAGTGCAAGGTAGCAAGGACAGCCGCATTACAAATCCATCTGCTTATCCGTTTAGAGCATATACAAATTCCCAAACACGATTGAAAATGCCTGTAGTCATGTTGACATGGGGGTGCGCATCACAAATGTTCAGTTCTTGTCATTGCAAATCTGCATGATAACTCTGGGGTGGTGACGTTTTTACACAGGGTACCCAAAGCCGGGTCGTCCCGCCTCATCCGAGCCAGACCTTCCCGGGCCGGAACCTCCGGAACCGGGCACACCCATTGATGCAGCCACGACGGATTTCTATTTCATCTAGGATGCCACAATAAAAATTTCAATCTATTTTGGGTTTGCGATCGCTTTGGCGCATTTTCACATAGATCTAGTACTGGACTTCTTCTTCTATACCTTTGAAAAGTATAGACATAAAATTTTCGAACTCGGTCTCGAATTTTTCTATAATCCGGAACTCCAACACAGTAGGGCTCCTGCAGCTCCGCTGGCTCTAAACCAATCTAGTACAACCCGCCAGAGAAATAGATTCTTCTGCCATCGTTTTGTGGAGCTGCTCTTGATGGGTTCGATTTTACCGATCCTCCTGTGTGACGAGAGCACCAGGCCAGAACCAGATCCGGTACGGTCTTTTTGCTTCACAATAAATCTCCGGCTTGAATAACATGTGAGATTCTTGTTGTATAAAATGCAAATATTTATAATAATGATCCCTGGATGTCTGGAAGAGTGCAACTTGTGACGCTGCCTTTGGATTCCAAAAGTCAAAATCTGTATTGCATGAGCAGCAAAGCGAATGCAATTTTTGCTACGCGGCGACGAGGGGGGCATCATTATTGACTTACATTGCTTGGCTTCCGGGCCCTGGTAACGCGTACCCCGGGCGACAGGTGACCGCGACAGGTGGCCATGACGGGTGGACACCCTCCCCCCCACTAGTGCTCTGCGCGCGCCTGGTGTGAGGCGAGGGGCGGACGCCGCCCGCCCCGATGCCGAACATCCTTGCCCCACTAGTGCTTCGCGCACTATTGAGCCACTGTGCGCGCGCCCTGGTGTGAAGCGAGGGAAGGACGCTGCCCGCCCCGATGCCGCACCTCCTTGCCCCACTAGCGCTACTAGGGATGGGCGCAAGGCCCCAGCGTGGGGACCCTATTCTCTCGCGTGGACCTTGCTTGTCGTGCGAAATTATAACGCATCAGAAGGCCCTCCAAATTCTGTGATGCTAGCGCATGATGGCTCACGCAAAACGCGCATGACAAGTCTCAGAATCTTCCAGACATGATCCAAGGATATTTGCAAGGCATATCATGCAGCAAGAGATTCCTATAGCGGGCCATGCCCGTTACGAGGAAGTAAAAAAGTCGTGGTATTGAGAGGAAAAATCCCCCCTCCCCATATCACCACGGAATTTCTGATGCTGGATTTGTGTACACAAATCAGCTGCGTATTGCAGAGAGGCATCGCGGCCAGATCCCCAGGCTAGGCGCGGGCGTATGGGTCTACTTGTTCAGCATGGCAAACGGCTCCTCTTTAAGCCCAACAGCATGGCAAACCGCTACCATAATGGGGCGGAAGCTTCTGCCCTTGTCTTCTTGCAAGACGCATGTGATTTGTGACCTCAAATCAGCAACACAAATTTTCGGAAACATAGCTTTTCAATATGGGGAGGGGGGATTTTTCATTTTGATACGTGGCCGTGCAGTCCGACCGTAAACAAACAAACATAAAACAATTAGTATTGGGACGCCTACTATATTAAAACGGTTTTTGATTGATATGAGGACCTTGTTGGTCTCATTTATATACGTAAAAAGAAAAGAAAAGTGATGTATAAAAATAAGAAAGTGTGAAAGTGAAAATATAAAGCAATGACGTAGAAGAAAAATCGAATCTCTTTCCAATCACACGACCAGAAGTCATTGCCATTAATACTAGCATAATGACCCGGAGACGAGGTGGACCAAGTCAGGGCGACAAAAACGACAATTTTGGAAGTGGTGCGAGTCGCCGATTGCAAAATGAATTATTCTAGTCGAAGGAGCTGCACAGCAGGTGACCACAGAAATCAAACCTACGGCAAGCACTCCGTTTCTTCGTCGTTCAGAAACCAGTGCTTCCACTTAATGGCGCGTTCCACTTTCTTGGCGTTCCCCACCACCCAATTGTTCAAAATGACGGTGGGCAAGGTGGTGGAGTTTTTTTGAAAAATTTTCGTATGCATTGCAAAATAAGTATCGTACTCGTATAAATGCATCACAAATTATTTCCTCAGCATGAGAAATGAAATTACTATCTAAACTGCAGCAGCTGGTCAAAAATGCATGCGAGGGGTATGTTCGGGGGTATGTTCGGGGGTGTGTCAGGGGTATGCAAATGGCAGTCAATCACGACCTGAATACAAATTTTTGGCGAAAAAGCAACAGGTGGGGTATAAACATACCCCAGACACACCCCAGACACACCCCAGACATACCCCAGACAGACCCCCGAACACACCCCAGGCAAAAAGTCCGAACATACCCCAGACACACCCCGGACACACCCCGGGCAGACTTTCCGACACACCCCGGGCAGACTTTCGGACACACGCCGGACACACTTTGGGACCTCGCCACGCGAGATGCGCAATGCCGGCCTCCAGTTTGTCACGCGAGCCGCCAGCCTGTCGAGCTTACCGGGCCCCGTGGGCAAGGCCCAGGGGCGAAAGGCGCCCTCGGTCAGCGCGGGGACCCAATCCCCGCGTCATGACCTGGGGGCCAGCTTCCTTTGGGCGCTTCCCGGACACCGTACGGCCCAGGGGCAAAAGCTCCAGGTCAGCGCGGGGACGCGGTCCCCGCGTCATGACCTAGGGGCCAGCTTTGGGCGCTTCCCGGAAACTAACCGCGCGGCCCAGTGGCAAAAGCCCTAGGCCAGCGCGGGGACTCGGTCCCCGCGTCATGACCTAGGGGCCGGCTTTGGGCGCTTCCCGGAAACTAGCCGCACGGCCGAGGAGCAAAAGCCCTAGGTCAGCGCGGGGACTCGGTCCCCGCGTCATGACCTAGGGGCCAGCTTTGGGCGCTTCCCGGAAACTAACCGCACGGCCCAGGGGCAAAAGCCCTAGGTCAGCGCGGGGACTCGGTCCCCGCGTCATGACCTAGGGGCCAGCTTTGGGCGCTTCCCGGAAACTAACCGCACGGCCCAGGGGCAAAAGCCCTAGGTCAGCGCGGGGACTCGGTCCCCGCGTCATGACCTAGGGGCCAGCTTTGGGCGCTTCCCGGAAACTAACCGCACGGCCCAGGGGCAAAAGCCCTAGGTCAGCGCGGGGACTCGGTCCCCGCGTCATGACCTAGGGGCCAGCTTTGGGCGCTTCCCGGAAACTAACCGCACGGCCCAGGGGCAAAAGCCCTAGGTCAGCGCGGGGACTCGGTCCCCGCGTCATGACCTAGGGGCCAGCTTTGGGCGCTTCCCGGAAACTAACCGCACGGCCCAGGGGCAAAAGCCCTAGGTCAGCGCGGGGACTCGGTCCCCGCGTCATGACCTAGGGGCCAGCTTTGGGCGCTTCCCGGAAACTAACCGCACGGCCCAGGGGCAAAAGCCCTAGGTCAGCGCGGGGACTCGGTCCCCGCGTCATGACCTAGGGGCCAGCTACACATCCGGCGCCAGCTTCTTCCTTTCTGTTCTCTTTGTTCGCGGTAGGCCAACGGGCCTAGTGTGGGCAAGCAGAGGGGCTCCGTCCGCAGATCTGCCGCGGATCAGGGGGCGCAGGCCACACAGAGACACCGGGCTGCAGGGGCCTGCCTGCCCAGTGCCAGCCACCACAACCCCCGAACTCGTCCCAGACAATTGCCGGAAGGTCGCCGCACGGGGACTCTGTCCCCGTGCTCGGACCTTGTTTGTAATGCGGATTTAGCGTAAGAACAAGATTTGTAATGCATGATTGCAATACGAGTATCTGATACTTTTGCACAGGATATTTCGGGTTCCGGTACCAGACGCCACAGGCGAACCGGTTATCAAAAGGAAAAAATCCCCCTCCCCATATCAAAACGAAACTTCTGATGCTGGATTTGCGTACACAGATTCAAGCTGTCTTGCAGGAGAGGACTGCAGGCCCAATCCAAGCGGGAGTAGCGAGGTGTTGGCCTAGGCGCTTCGCATTAAAAACGTCCGCGCTGTAGGCCCAACAGCATGACAAACCGCCTGCATAATGCGGCGGAGCCCGTGGAGTTGCCTTCTTGCAAGACAAATGTGATTTGTGCCCACAAATCAGCAACGCAAATTTTCGGAAACATACCGTTACAATATGGGGAGGGGGGATTTTTCCCCACAATACCGGTTCGGCGGCAGCCAGTGCACCTTCGCACCGTGTTATCCACAAGAAAAACTGTGTTACTGTAAACTTGTGATGCATGATGATAAAATGGAACACACAAGTATTTGTCTTGCTACACATGCAAGAAAGTGGGGTTTTAGCTGTGTTTTGTTTCCCTTGGGAAGCTTGCATGGCAAATTTTCTCTGTCATGTAGAACAAGCTTGCGATGCAAAACATGCAAAATCCTTACAGTGAAACACTTTTTTCGTACGATACGTGTCGTTTCAGGGCCGGCGGAAAGTAAAGCTGGTCGTTCCCCGCCTCCCCCACGTCCTTCGTTTTTCCTCGGACCACGTTTTCCATCCTCCGGATCACCTCGCTCCACACCTTCAAGTTTGCCTCCGAAGGCTTCGCGAGGAGAAAGCCCCCGTTCAGGTACTTTCCCGGCGGCGGCATGTCCGACATGGTCACAATGTCTGCCTCTTGCTGGAGCACCTCCTCGGAAGTATCCAAGAAAAAAAGATCGTACGTAGGTGTAACACAACTTTCTTGGAGGATTAGCATGACAAAATCAAAAATCTTTCGGCTCTCGCATGACAGGAAAAATAACCTGTCATGCGCAGATAGTACGCGAAAACGCCTTTGAATGGACCCTACAATGCAGGCACAGCACGACAGGCGCAATCAATTTGCATGTTGCGCATCTTCACAAATTTACAATAACAACGTTTTTTCTTGGATAGGAAGGGTCTCGAGACCAGTACGCGTCTGCCTCCACCTGCCACACCGTCAGCTTGGCTTGCAGAAGCTCGCGAATCAACTTGCCACGCCACATATCCTGTGCAAAAGTACTATCGCTCTCCTCGTACTAATTGCAAATATGCATGACAAATCTTCATCCTAAGGTAAAACAACATTACAAATTCAACTTTATTTCCTCTTGCCAAAATTTGTGATTCAATTTACTTATACTAGTACGATGCTTTAGCTTTTGCAATGCATACCACAGGAGGAAACTCCCGTACACAGCCTGCCCGTACCGAATTACGGCCGGCATCTTGTAGTATCAACTGGAAAAATGTCTGGGTCTGGAAGAATGCAACTTGTCATGCTAAATCTGAAGCGTGCAAAAATCTGTGTTGCAAGCTTACCAAAAGCTGTCCACTTTTGACCTAATCGCGAGGCAGTTTCTCATGCAGGATAGGCATGATGGAACTCGCACAGAATCTGTCGTGCTATGTCCTACATGCCAGACCTAACGGGACATGGAAAACCTGCATGACAAGTCTGGAACTCTTCCAGACCCAGACATTTTTGCATTTGATATGTAGGTCACGTACACAATGCTCAACCCGGTGTCAAACAGTTGCAGCTGCTGTCCAGCCTGCCGCTCCGTGGCAATAAAGAGCGCGTGGTCCGCAAGCCAATTCGGGCCCACGACTTTCTTCACGTTACAGATCCAACTCTTCATCATCTTCACGAACCCCTGGTTGAAGAACAGCACGACAACGTACCCAAATTTCTGTTGCCGCGCCTGCCCGGCTGCCAACAGGGTGTCAAACTCCGTATGAAATGCAAATATGTCTGCGTCTGGAAAGTTGCAACTTGTGATGCTAGCTTTGGACTCTAAAAAAAACTGTATTGGATGACCAGCAAGAGGAGTTCAGTCTGTGCTACGCGGGGAGGCCATTTGTCATGCGGAATAGGCATCAAGACATAGTCAGAAAATCTGTGATACTAGGGAGTACATCACAGACGTCACGGGTCATGTAAAATCTGCATGACAAGTTGCAACCTTCCAGACCCAGACATATTTGCACTTGATACTCCGTGCGGTTAAACTATCAGACTCGACGCAAACGTTACAAACTCAACTGTCTTATTTCCATGGTTTGTCATACCCTGTTTTATTTCCATGTAATGCAGAAGGCGCAAAAAAAATCTTCTTCCTTTCAGTTTTGCCATTCTTGCATCACAAATTTATGTAACAGTTGAGAATGTCGTAACAGTTGAGCACGCCATATAAACGGAAACGGGGAATCGGTGGTATCAGCAGGAGATGAAGGTGAAAGTGTAGTTGCCGACGTTGGCGCGATTTTTGTACTAGCAGTTGCGCCGTCGCTTTTCCCCTTGTTGTTCTCTGCAAGAGCTTGTACAACTTGTCCTCGAGCTTTGACCTCGTAGGCCCAACCGGTGCGCAGCATCTCGCGCAAATCCGTAAACCTCATCAACTACAAAAATGTCTGGGTCTGAGAGAGTCGGGGCTTGTCATGCACATTTTGCATGACCCGTGAGGTCTGTGATGCTGGTGCTAGCATCACAGATTTTTTGAGAGCTTCTTGATGCTAATCACGCATGAGAAATGCCGTCTCCGCGCGCCAAGAAGTGGGTCCTCTTGCTGCTCATCATGCAACACAGATATTTTTAGAATCCGCAGACAGCATTACAAGTTCCAACCTTCCAGACCCAGACATATTTGAAATCCGTAAACCTCGGCTTCCACTCTAGGTCCCGCTGTATCTATCCTGTGTAAAAACGTCCCCACCCCATAGTCAAGTTGGTAAATCTGCAACACAAATCTCCAAGTTTTGGGAGGTTTGCATGACAAGTTTTCATCTGTAGCGTCGTGCTGTTTAGCAAGGGCAGCCGCATGAGAAAGCAAGCCTCTCATCCTGTTCACAGCATCACAAATTCCAAAACACGATTGGAAATGGCCCTCATGGGGATGCGCATTACGAGTCTCCATGTCTTTGCAAATCTGCATTACAACTCTGGTGTGGGTACGTTTTTACTCAGGATAGTATCTTCGCGCTCTTCGCGAACAACTGCAACGGCTCCTCTTTCCCGAGGTATCAAATGTAAAAATGTCTGGGTCTGGAAGATTCTGAGACTTGTCATGCATGTTTTGCATTGGCCATGATGTCTGTGATGCATGCCCTAGCATCACATATTTTTTGAGGGCTTCGCGATGCCTATTCCGCATGACAAATGCTTCTCCGCGTAGCAAAAATTGCGTTCCTTTTGCTGCTCATGCAATACAGATTTTTTTGGAATCCAAATTCAGCATCACAAGTTGCATTCTTCCAGACCCAGACACTTTTACATTTCATACGAGGGGCTCCGTTTCTATCTTCACGTCCACACCGGACACAGCGCGGAAACTTTCCACGAACTCGGCGATCGAATTTGGCTTCCCGAGACCTACGTTGTGGACGGTTATCCTGTGTAAAAACGCGCTCCCCCCAGAGTTGTCATGCGGATTTCCGATGACAGGAAGATTTGTAATGCGCATGTCCATGCCTATGCTTACCAATCGCGTTTTGGAATTTGTGATGCTGTAAACAGGATCAGCAGACGGATTTGTGATGCAATTGTCCTTGCTAACATGCACTACCCTACGGACTGCAACTTGTCATGCGTGGCTCCCAAAACTTCTGGATTTGTGTTGCTAAGTTCCCAACTTGACTATGGGGTGGGGACGTTTTTTCGCAGGATAACGGTCAACACAGTTTCTTCTTGTTCGGAGGTAGTTCTTGTTGCTGCAGCTGATTCATCATGAATTGCAAAAGCATCGCACTAGTAGTAATGGCATTACAAATTTCCTCAGCATGACAAATGGAATTTGTCATGCTGTTTTACCTTGGGGTGTAGATTTGTACGGGTACGGGTACGGGTACGGGTGCGGTGTGGCGAGTAGCGTAGCGCCTAAAACTTGCGCCAAGTACGACTACTTGTGCTCGACAGACTCGGGCACCGCAAAGCAGTTAAACCCTCCACCATAGCACTACACTAATAAGACTATTGCTTCCCGATGCTATACGCAGGGCGGGCCACGCATAGTGGTCTTGTAATGAAACAAAAGTCGAACTAGCGCGCCAAGTCTGAACACAGACTTTTTCCTAAACCCTGTCTATTGTATCATCCTCATATTAAATAAGTACTAGCTTCTTGTACGAAATCTTTTCTGCTTTTGAACTTGTAACGCTGCTTGTAGGTATACCCTAAACCCGTCTACTTCTACGCGCGTGCTGCGTACCGACGGTCTTTCTAACTGGCACCATAGACTATAGCAGCTTCTTCTACAAAAGGTTTTCTCACAACAGCACCGACTTTCATTCTGTGCCAGGCGCTAACGCGCGGGCATGCATCACGACTAACGCTATAATGCATAAATGCAATTACTACGAGTACGATACTTTTGCACAGGATATTCATCGCCGCGCGATTGGCGACCCTTGTCGAAAGCCAAAAGGTGGGCCGAAGCCAGGTCGGAAACGTGCACGAAGTCACGTTTGGCGTAGTCTCCCGTCTTCGGGTCCACGCGTAGCTTGACGGCGGGGCGGGCGCCGCGCGCGGCGTCCACGCAGGCCGTCCAGAGTCGGCCGTACGACCGGAGCTCGGGCCGCGGGTTTTCTCCCAGACGCTGCAAGGGGTCCGCGCCGATCACGTTGAAGTAACGCAAAATGTTCACGCGAAAGGAGGGCGCTGCGAGAGCTTGCAGCACTTTTTCCGCCTCCACCTTGGACGGGTATCGAAATGAAAAATCCAGCACCCCCGAAACCATATGAAAATGGAAATCTGTTATGCTGAAGTGTGGCCACAAATCACCTCTGGCTTGCCTGTAGGGTTGTAGTGGGAGCTATTTGGCGCATGATTCCACAGCCAGTCTGTCATTCTCATGCGCTTATTTCGACTACTGCAAAGTGCAAACCTGTTTGCCAACATGCTTAATTGCTAGCCTTTTGCATATCATTACCCAATAAACAGGCCTAGAAAATGCCGCCAAGCACTTTCTGCAAGACAATCTGATTTATATTTTTTGTATTTATTGTGCATGTGCACGCACATCCAGCATCAGAAATTTCCTTTTGATCATCTGGGGAGGGGCCCGATTTTACCTTTTGATATTGAGGCGTAGGGGCTCAGGGGCTGAATCGCCGCGGACTCGTCCAGACCTTCCCCCGGGTTTGCCGGCTGCCCGTACACAGAGCACGAGCTGGAATACACGAACCGTGGCACGCCCGCTGTTTTTGCGGCTCGACCGAGGATTTCCGTGTTCGCAGTCACGTTGCGGCGATACAGGTCGGGGAAAGCAATCGACTCCCCCACAAACGCGATGGCCGCGAAGTGGAACACCGCCGCAAAGTATCAAATGCAAAAATGTCTGGGTCTGGGAAATTGCGAGATTTGTTAATATGCTAGTCCGGCATTACTCTGAACTTTGTATTGCGTGGCCGCGAAGAGCTCCTCCTCCCTGTCATGCAAAGACGCAGTTTCTCATGTGGAATACGCAAGAACTCAGAACCATGAAAAAAGTTTGTCATGCATGGCAGCGCATTACAGTGGGTTCACTATTCCCTTCCTTGCATCACAAGTTTCCAGACCCAGACATATTTGCAATGCATACAAAGGGAGCCTGTTGCGGCTCTTGGAAGAGTGCCGCCACTGCGGACGGAAGGCCCAGGTCCACTTCTTTGAAGACGAAGGCGTCCTTTGGCAGGTTCAAGGTAGCCACGATATCGTAAGGAAAATCGTATCCCCCCTCCCCATATCGAAACGAAGATTTGTGATGCCGATTTGTGACCACAAATCAGCTTTGTCTTGCATACAAGGCAAACGACACCCATGTGGCGCATTGTACAGCGAGACTGTCACGCGTTTTCGCCTATGTCAGCCTTGTCTCTCATGCTCAGCTGCTAGCCGGACGCGTACCCAAATGGGCTTAGAATATGCCGACAAGCTCTTGCTGCAAGACAAAGTTCATTTGTGTACACAAATCCAGCAACACAAATTGTCTTTTGAATATGGGGTGGGAGCTTTTTTCACTTTGATACGCGACCGCGTGCAGCTTCTCGATAGCTGCGCTACTTCCCCGGGACAAGTTGTCAACGCCCACGACGTGAAGCCCCTTGGTGAGGCAGAGGAGCACAAAGTGACTCGCGATGTACCCAGCAGCGCCGGTGACCAGCACCACGACCCGCGTCGAGGACGAGGAGGAGCTACTCTTGGAGGTCGACCTAGTCGTAGTGACAGCTCCTGTAGTTGATGTTCTTGAAGTCGCTGCTGCTGCAGGAAGATGATTATTTTCATTTTCAGCATCATGCCTCCTGGTCGTCTCCTCTTCATCTCTTCTGTCTGGCGATTTCCTTTGTCGCAGACCGCAATGACGGTCGTACCGTAGGAAGCCACCGCTGGGCCCTGACGAAGACGTAGAAGTTGCAGGTCCCTTGCTCGTATGAACTACAAAAATATCGTACTCGTACTAGACTACTACGCCGGCGTCCAGGACGCCGGCGATAGGTCGTCTAGTAAATCTAAAATCAAAAAACTATCTTGAAACGCTAGCGGAGCAAATTCGGCGACAGAGTCGCCCGATTGTGAATCTGCTAGCGGAGACGCGGCCACTAGGAGGAGCCCTCTAGGCGGTTTTAGCATGACAAAACGGGCCCGCGCTTGCTAGCGACGCCCTTCACTAGTAGCGGCCCGCATTAGAAACGGACGCGCCCGCCTTCGTTCCCTGGGCTTCTGCGTGCCCCGTCCCAGCCCGGCCGCTGGCCTTGGCCTGCTTCCCCTTTCTTGAGCTATTTGACTTCTACAAAGAACCACCCGCAGCGCTTTCTAAGCCAGCGACCGAGGCCGTGATCTAGCGAAGCCCTTTAAGCGAGGCCTCTAGAAGGCAAAGAAATTCTTAGCGCCACTCCCTCCACTCTTACTATAACTTCTATGGGAAACCCAGCCTCCGAATCTATAAGGTCGGGAAATCGGAGCAGGGAAGCTGTACTGGGGTGCTATTTTCCGCCCGCGAGAAGGCCAACCACATGCAGGATTTCTGGCCCCCCCAGCGCCGCTCGCTTTCTTCAGAATGCAGGCGCTGCCCTTTTCTTTTATCCCCAGATATACCCCCAGATGTATCCCCAGATGTATCTCCCGATATCTTCCCAGATAGCCCCCCAGATATACCCCCCGATATATCCCCCGACATATCCCCCGACATATCCCCAGATATCTCCCCAGATATCTCCCCAGATATATCCCCAGATATATCCCCGCCCAGATATTTTTGGATGGTGTTAATCTGCCTGAGGCCCGGGGGACGCCCCCACCCCCGTTTCGTTTTGCTACGTTCTATCGCCCCCCCCTACCTCCCCCAAAACGGGGCCGGGGTTTGGGGTTAGCCAGAATAGGCCTGCTAAAAACCGGCCCGGTGTTTTTTCCGCTTTTTTTCGATTTCCTTGAGCCTCGGGGCCCGTAGGAAGCTCTGCGGGGTCTTCTTCATTTTGCGACACGCGTTCCTTCGCCTGTCTTTGCCAGGCAGCCAAGCTGTCGGAACTCGCAAGCACCGCCGCCCGCGCGGGCAGCCACTTGCAGCGCAGGCCGCAAGGGCTGTCAGCAACACCTGGGCGGCTACCGTTGCAAGATGCGACCTGCGCTGCAGGGTGCCGCCTGCCCTCGCAAATCCTTTTGGCCTGCGTTGCAGAGTGAAACAGCTCACGCTGCAAGTAAACTGCTTACCGACCGGCTGCGCTTGCGGCGTTTCTATGTGTGCCGTCTAGTCAACCGTCCTAAGGCCATCCCCTGGGGCTATCTCCTAGGGCTATCCCCTAAGGAATAGCCCTAGGGGAATGCTCTAGACGCCTTCTTTTCTAGAATTCATTTTCTAAGGGCGCCCCTATAATCTATAAGGGCGGGAAATCCGAGTAAAAATTCTATAGTTCTATTTTATAAATGCATTAATACAAATTTTCTCAGCATGAGAAATAAAATTCGTAATGCTGATTTACCTCAACAAAAAGATTTGTAATGCATGATTGCAAGAATAGATACGAGTACGATATTTTTTGCACAGGATAGATCGAACTCAACAAGAGCCAGGTAATATGCATTGCAAATATCGTTCTGGGTCTGGAAACTTGTGATGCAGGTCAGTCAATAGCAAATGCACTGTAAAAATGCGCCGCCAAGCATGACAAGTTTTTTTGTGCTTCTGTGCTACGTAATCCGTACGAGGAACTGCGTTTTTGCATGACAGACAAGACAGAGAGGCTGTTTCGATGGCCCTACGCAAAAATACAGAGCTAAGAGTCAACATGCCGGACCAGCACGAGAAATGTCGCAATCTTCCAGACCCAGACATATTTGGTGCATTTGATAGACAACACACACGTATCAAATGTAAAAATGTCTGGGTCTGGAAGAATGCGCGATTTGTCATGCTGCTTTTCCGTGACACATGAGGTCTGGAATGCAGGACCTAGCATGACAGATTCTGCGGGACCTTTCTTATGCCTATCCTGCATGAGAAACTCCCTCCCGACTTGGTCAAAACTGGACGACTTTTGGTAATCATGCAGCACAGATTTTTGCATGCTGCAGATTTAGCATGACAAGTTGCATTCTTCCAGACCCAGACATTTTTACACTTGATAACACGCACGCTAGCGCCCGACGAAGGCCCCCTCGCGAGGATTGATGTTCCTGACTGCTCATTATCAAATGTAAAAATGTCTGGGTCTGGAAGAGTCCAAACTTGTGATGCGCATTTCAGAACACAGAAAGTTCTCTCATGCATAGGCAGCAAAAGTTCCCACTTTCTGTCACCAAAGTCAGGGATTTGTCATGCGGATTCGGCATTGCGGAGGCTTCTCGAAACCTGTGATGCTAGAGCTTCCATGCCAGACCTTCTGTGGCATGCAGAAACAGCATGACTCTTCCAGACCCAGACATTTTTACACTGGATACTCATCGTCCCCAGGAACGTCAAGTCGTCTCCGCCGTTTTATTTGGAAGCGCCACGACGAGAAAGGGTACTAGACGAAGGTTGTTCCTCTAGCTGTTGTTCTTCCCAACAACTGGTGCAAGAGCTAGAGCTATCAAAGGTGGACCACGAGCGGAAACAACCGGGTCGTGCTGTTCCTCGTGCAGCTTCGCACTTCTTGCATACGAAGATCTCTTTCGATTTCCTCGTCCACCGATCCATTTCTTGTCTTGTTTACAACGTCCATCTTAGCTAACTCGATAGGGTTCCTCTTTCGACTCCTGATCCAACATCTTAGACTTATATCGACATCAGCAAGAACGACCGCTAGAGTTGTCAAAGTTCATCATCTTCAACATTTATTATAGTAGCAAAACAAATTTTTTATAACGATCAGACAACCTTCACCATAGCGATTGTAGAACAATACGCGAGAACAAATTGTAAAACGCATGTGTCCACGGAAATAATAGAAAAACAAAATTTACATTTTTTTTGGAAGTGTAGATGTTTTATCATACAACTCGTCTCGCGAGGGCAGCAGCTGCACGGGGCTCTGTGTAAAAATAGTGCCATCAGCTGCCTCGTCCTGTACCAACAACATCAGCAATGGTTTATTATATCAACTCAGTTATAGGCGGCAAGCTTCAGCTTCGTGTACCACACAATGGCAATCGCTGTCACGCTATCAACTGTAAAAATGTCTGGGTCTGGAAGAGTCATGCTGTTTTTGCATAACACGGAAGGTCTGGCATGGAAGCTCTAGCATCACAGGTTTCGAGAAGCTTCCGCAATGCCGAACCCGCATGAGAAATCACCCACTTTGGTGGCAGAAAGTCGGCAGCTTTTGCTGCCTATGCATGAGAGAACTTTCTGTGTTCTGAAATGCGCATCACAAGTTTGGACTCTTCCAGACCCAGACATTTTTACATTTGATACACGCAGATGCCGATGGAGCTACGAAAGGTCGGCTATTGCAAGGAAAAATCCCCCCTCCCCATATCAAAACGAAATTTCTGACGCTGGATTTGTGTACACGAATCAGCTTTGTATTGCAGGAAGGCATTGCGGCCAGATCCCCAGGCTAGGCAGAAGGGGCGTATGGGTCTAGTTGTTCAGCATGGCAAACGGCTCTCCTTTAAGCTCGACAGCATGACAAACCGCTTTTCTATAATGCGGCGGAAGCATCTGCACTTGTCCTCTATGCAAGACGCGTGTGATTTGTGACCTCAAATCAGCAACACAAATTTTCGGAATAAACATAGCTTTTCAATATGGGGAGGGGGGATTTTTCATTTTGATATCGGCTCTTCATTGAAAACCAAATAGCCCGACATGACGATAAACACCGCCTTCGTCCTATCCTGATTAAAAACGTCCCCACACCAGAGTCAAGCTGGGGATTTTGCAACACAAACCTCGGAGTTTTAGGAGTCACGCGTGACAAGTTTCAGTCCGTAAGGTAGTGCAAGTTAGCAAGGAAAGCCGCATCACAAATCGACCCTCTGATCCTGTTTACAGCATCACAAGTTCCCAAACACGATTGAAAATGCCTGTCATGGGGTTGCGCATCACAACTGTTCCTGTCATGGCAAATCTGCATGACAACTCTGGTGTGGGGACGTTTTTACTCAGGATACATCCTGGCCATTACTTGGTACGTCAGCGGGCTCGTGTGGCCCAACACGCCCGCGGCACTGGTGCTATATCAAATGTAAAAATGTCTGGGTCTGGAAACTTGTGATGCTGGGTGGCGTCTCATGATGAGGCCACAAATGCTGGCTCAGCATGACAAGTTTCTGAGCTTCTAGGTGTTGCCTATTCTGCATAACAAACTACGTTTCTGCATCACAGAAAAGTGGAGCTCTTGGGTAACGTGCCTGACAGATTTCAGAGTTATGCCAGACAAGCATGACAAACATGCATTCTTCCAGACCCAGACATTTTTACATTTGATATGCTAACAACGCACGCAACCACGCAGGATACGCAGAGCCAAAACACCAAGCCTGGACTTGCCCAGGAAGGTGGGGAGAAAAGTACTTTAGTTGTTGGCGGAACAGAAGAAGAAGATGACGCTTCCTCTTCAAGTAGAACTTCTCCAGCCCCCGGAGGACCACGGGGGAACAAATCCTTTTCCAGCAGAAACACCAGCGGCACCAAGATGAGTATGCATTGCAAATGTCTCTGGGAGGTCTGGAAGAAAAATGCAACTTGTGATGCGCATTTCATAACGCACGCAAATCTCTCATGCATAGGCAGCAAAAGACGCCCAATCCCTGTCACCAAAATGGGGCGTTTGTCATGCGGATTAGGCAACATTGCGGAACATTCATCTCGAAACCTGGGATGCTAGAGCGTCCATGCCAGACCTTCAGTGTCCTACAAAAACAGCATGACAAAAAGCTACGTTCTTCCAGACCCAGACAGATTTGCATTTGATAGTGAGACAGGCGAAGCAACTGCTGGTGTACGTCAGCTGCGGAGGCGTCAGCTTCAGCTGTTTCTGGTATTCGCTGTTCCAGATCTGCTGCAAGCTCGACAAAAGCACGCCGAGCATCCCGAAGAAGAACCCAAACGCGTTGGCCTCCAAATGGTACACGGTGGCAATGTATGCATTGCAAAAATGTCTGGGTCTGGAAGGTTGCAACTTGTGATGCTGTTTTTGGACTCTAAAAAAATTTGCATTGCATGACTAGCAAGAGGGGCACAATTTGCGCGACACGGACAGGGCATTTCTCATGCGGAAGGTGCATCAGGAAGCCCTCTAAAGGTCTGCGATGCTAGGTCATGCATTACAGGCATCATGGGTCATGAGAAATATGCATGACAAATCTTGCATTCTTCCAGACCCAGACATTTTTGCATTTGATACAATGGTGGTGCCGATACACATCAGCGCCAACGCACGCACATGAAATGCAAATATCCACCCTGGATGTCTGGAAACTTGTAATGCTGAATGGTCATGGTTGACTGTGCCTTTAAGTGCAGTGCAGCATGGCACATTTTTCAAACGCTTGGTTCTCATGCGCAGAACGCATTACAAACTGCGCTTTTGCATAACGAAAGTCTGCGGCGCTTTATTTGCTGCTTATGCAATACAGGTTTTTTAGATATGCGAAACACGCAACACAGGTTCGACCTTTCCAGACGTCCAGGGATATTTGCAGTTCATAACACACCTCCTGTCTGCCGACCGTTTTTCCGTACAGCACGTATTGCAACAGCAGCGTGACCTATCAAGAGAAAAAAGTTCGTCACGATAATCACTCATGGGCATTTTTGCAATACAAAATTGTCTGTCATGCGTAAAAATGCATCACTGCCACACTTCATAAGGGATTTCATCCCTCGTGTTTCTGCAATAGAAGGAGAAGTTGTGATGCTGAAAAAAATTGTAATGCCAAACCTGCAACTTCGTGACTGTGACAAGCTTTTTCCTCTTCATATCACCGGGGTGATCAGCACCTTTAAGAGTTGGAACATGCTGACCACTATCCAATGCAAAAATGTCTGGGTCGGGAAGATATTTCTAGATTTATTGTCACGCATAGTTTATTCCATGACCCTTGCTGTCTGTGATGCATGTGTCCCCTAGCATCACAGATTTTTAGACGACTTTGTGATGCCTCTACCGCATGAGAAATGCCCTTTCCGCGTAGCACAAACTGGAGTCCTCTTGCTGGTCACGCAGTACAAATTTTTTTAGAATCCAGAGACAGCATTACAAGTTGCAGCCTTCCAGACATCCGGGGATATTTGCAATCCATAACCGCATTGTACCGCAAAGAGTTGTTGTTCACCAGAATGCCAAAACTGTAGGTGAGAGACAAAGCGAATAGCTTCTTTGCCTCGGCAAAGGTTAAGTCGGTGACCCACCGGGGAGTCAGCAGCTCCCGTGAGGACGCTGCTCCCGCGCCGTCGGCGTCCTCGTTCTTGGAGAGGCTTTTTACGCCTTTAATACCTCCGTGGAACTTATGCAAGAATTCCTGTTGTTCCTTGTCGTGGTCGCGCCTCGTCGTGGTCTCCTTATCGATCAGTCGCAGGCGGTCGAGATGTTGATCGTAACCATCTTCGCATGTAGTTGCACAACTTCGGCGGAGGTCCTGTGCAAAAGTATAATCGCACTCGTATTGCAGTCATACATTACAAATGTTTTTTTCAAGTTAAATCCGCATTGCAAATTTCATTTCTCATGCTGAGGAAATTTGTAATGCAATTTATACTAGTACGATGCTTATTTGCGGTTCATAGCGGAGGTCCTCGTCCAGCTCCTCCACCGCGGCCGTCTGAGGATCTGCTTCTGCCCCGGCGGCGGCCTGCTCGTCATCTTCTACCACTCGAACTGCTGCAGCTTTCTGGCCGTCATGATGATATCAAATGCAAAAGTGTCCGGGTCGGGGAGGATGCAAACTTGTGATGCTGTCTTTCGATTCTAAAAAAATTTGTACTGCATGACCAGCAACCAAGAAGAGGAGTCCACTTTATTGTACCACGTGGGGAAGGCATTTCTCATGCGTAACAGGCATCAGGAAGTCCTCTAAAAATCTGTGATGCTGGACCATGCGTTACGGGCATCAGGGGTCATGCAAATAAGGCATGACAAACCTCTCACTCTTCCAGACCCAGAGATTTTTGCACTCGATAGATGAAGTGGATCTCCAATTTGATGTTCACGAAGGTGGTCCTTTTCCTCTTTTTCCAGCCCCGCCCAAGAGGGCTGTGTGTTGATGAACTCCGCCTCATTTTTACCGAGATATGAACCGCAAAAGTATCGCACTCGTAGTAATCCCATGCATTACAAATCTTTTTTTCATACGTAAATCTGCATTACAAATTTTATTTCTCATGCTGAGGAAATTTGTAATGCATTGATACGAGTACGATGCTTTTGCAATGCATACGAGACCGAGTTCAACAACGACAACATCCGCTACAACTCATGTATGGCGTCCTCAAGTGTTACATTCTCAACTGTTACATTGATTTGTGATGCAAGAATGGCAAAAGTGAAAGGGGTCACCTTGCGCGTCTTGCATGACAGATCTGACAAAGATTCTCAGCCTGTGTGGCCCTTCGAGAATTTGCCATGCGAAGCAGCTCGATCGTGTCGATTCTGATTGTGATTTTGCATTACAAATCATGTAACAGTTGAGAATGTAACATTTGAGAACGCCATATCGTGGCTCCTCGTCAGCTCCTCGCCGTGGCGTGCTCAGCGACGAAGAGCTCGAACATGATATTGAGAGGAAAAATCCCCCCTCCCCATGTCGAGAAGGCATGCTTCCGAGAATTTGTCTTGCTGATTTGAGACCACAAGTCACGTCTGTCTTGCAAGAAGACAAATGCAGAGGCTTCCCGGCCATTATGGGAGCGGTTTGGCATACTGTTGGGCCCAGAGACCAGCCGTTTGTAATGCTAAGCAACTAGACCAAAACGTGCCGCCCTAGGCTGCGGATCTGGCTGCGATGCCGTATTGCAAGACAGCGCGCATTTGTGTACACAAATCCTGCATCACGGATTTCCCATTTGATATGGGGTGGGGGGATTTTTCCTTTTGATAGATGATGTTCTGGGCACGACCACCGGAGCTAAGGTTGATCTTGAAGTTGATGTGCTCGAATTCTTGTTTTTGTAATTATTGTACTGTGAGGAAAAATCCCCCCTCCCAATATTCAAAACGAAATTTGTGCTGCTGCATTTGGCTACACAAATTTGCGACATGTATTGCTAGAAGGCCAAGAGACGCAGGCGCTACCTCATTTGCGGGCAATTTGTCATGCTGTTTCCCGTTTCATCTACTTTTAGTTGCTTCCTGTCATGTTGAAGACGCAAGGCTTTCCTACGCCAGCCAGCACTACAATCCGCATCTCTACTTCCCTTCTAGCATGTGACAGTCGGAGGTGATGTGTGATCACAAATCACGCTACACAATAAATCTCCGTTTGTTTGTTGAGTATAGGGAGGGGGGATTTTTTATTTTGATATATTGTTCACTAGTACAGCACTCTGGTGCAGCCCAGGCCCGGCTTCAATAATCGCAAGAGGAGATGATAGGTTCTTTTTTCGAGAAGAACTCACCCGCCAGAGCAGATGCAAGCCCAAGGCCGTAGTGCCCGCATGTAAAAGAGTGAGAGCCACCGTCCAGTGAAACCCGCCAAGCAGTACCCATTTCACGGACCATATTATCAAAATCGCAGACCAGAAGTTCACGGCAAGATAAATTCCGGTGACGCAAGCACGAGCGACCATCTTGGTTTTGTTTATTTTAAACGAGCATAAATTTACATCTTTTTGGCCACTTTTCTTTCAATATATCTTACCGACCAGCACTAAGACCTCCGCTGAACAAAAAGTATTGAAGAGAATTTTCCCATAATTTACCACGTCAACACCTCCGGAAATAGTATTTTTATCTGATCGCACAGCAAGTTTTGCATCCGAAAGACCTTTCCCCATAAAGAAAGACCGATGATCACACATAGCATCCGAAGGTTTCATCCATTTCGTAGTTCCCCAAAAGCCAACAGTCGTAAGCTATTCCTTGTAGGTTTTGCAATCTCGTCCTTGCGCGTTCGGTTTTGGAATCCATACTTCTAGTTGCTCACAGAAGTGGTCTATAGCTCCTCTTCCGGGTATAGTACATGGCAACATCGCGATAGCAGAAGAAAGTACAGTATACAACATGGAGTCCTGATTCTTGCCGGCGCGTTTCGAATCTCCTTTCTTCTTCTCACTCTATCCACCTATTTTCAGAAGGAGCTATCAGTAGACTAGATCTAGATGCCAGGAATCGAAAATGAAATATCATATAAACACCGATCTACTTCAAAATTAATAACGGCGTCGAGTAGTTTATTTTCTTGGTGCAACTAATATTTTTAAAAAGACCACAGAGAGACTTAATATCACGATGGATAAGCAGAAAAAGCCGTCCTTGTATCCAAGAAAAAAACTGTGTTAGTGTAACTTTCTTTGGCTGACAGCATCACAGATTTGCTCTACATGAGAGAGAAAACCTGTCATGCGTGGCTTATAAGGGAAAACACACCTGGAAAGAGGATTTCGTGGCTGTCTGGCATGACAGGTGTAAATCTTTTGCATGTTCTGCATTACAGAGTTACACTTACACAGTTTTTTTCTTGCATACCTTATCCCGCGGCCTTTCTTCCGCCAGCTTGATCGCCGTACCCTGCGTAAAAACGTCCCCACCCCAGAGTTGTCATGCAGATTTGCGATTACAGGAACATTTGTAATGCGCAGCGTTACGAGAGGCATTTCCGGTCGTGTTTTGGGATCTGTAATGCTGTAAACAGGATGAGAAAGCGGCTCTCTCATGCAGCTTCCCTTGCTAACCAGCACTACACTGCAAATGGAAAGTTGTCATGCACAACTCCGAAACCTTGGAGATTTGTGTTGCAGATTTGCCAACTTGGCTATGGGGTGGGGACGTTTTTACTCAGGATACGCCGAGTAGGTGATCTATCAGCTTTCCAAACGATTCCTGCGTCACCACCGTGGCCTTTCTGGCCTCCGATATCGACTGCAAATATGTCTGGGTCTGGAAGAGCACAACTTTGTCATGCGCGTTTTCCATGATCCATGATGTCTGTGATGTATGCCATAGCATCACAGATTTTTTGAACGCTTCTCTATGCGCATCCAGCATGACATCAAATGCCCTCTCCGCGTAGCCAAATTTGAATTCTCTTGCTGGTCATGCAATACAGGTTTTTTTAGCATTCGAATGCAGCATCACAAGTTTGGCTCTTCCAGAACCAGGCATTTTTGCATTTGATATCCGAGGCAAGAAAAACAAACACGGTCGCGACCAAAACCGTGTTCCCAAGCTGTATGGATTGTAAAAATGTCTGGGTCTGGAAGGTTGGAACTTGTAATGCTAGCGTTCCATACCTAGAAGATCTGTATTGCATTACCAACAAAAGTCGCAGCCTCTTTTGTCATGCAAAAACGCAGTTTCTCATGCGGCTTGCCTATGAGAAAGCGTTTTGGGAATTTGTCATGCCGGACTGCGTTCGGAAGTGTTTTCATCGTGCACATTTTAGCATCACAAGTTTCCAGACCCAGACATTTTTACATTTGATAAGCTGCGCGAGCGGATCATAATTCTCGGAAGTGACATCAGCCTGGGGAAACACGACGAGCACATTATTGGGAGGGAAAATGCCCCCACGATCCCAGAGCTTGGGAGCGTTTGTATTGCAAACCTTTCCAAGGGAAACACTCGCCCTCTTGCATGTATCAGCATCAAAGGTTTTCTATCGTGAGGAGCAAAGCTTTGTGTTGCAAAAGATCCCAGCAAGAGCGGCACTTGTCATGCAAGCGATGCTGTATACGACTAGGCTCTGTATCAGAAAGATTTATAGTTTTGCAATGCATGACATAAGGTTTATTTCATTTGAAAACTTCGCATCTCAAATTATTGCAACTTTCGGGGTCGTGGGGGCATTTATTTTCTGTGGTACACATGCTGCACATTCTGGCACATCAACACGTGAAACTGCAGCACGTAGGTCTCCAGTGTGTTCCTGCCGAGAAAATCCAAAAACGCGGAGAAGCGGTCGCAGAAGGGGCGACTGCAATTTCGCACTAGCAAGTAGCCCAGCAGTGCCAGAATCAAAATGTAGGGATGTCTCTTGTTGTACTCAAACTTATTCGCATTGTACCCGTAAAGAAAATACCAGATCAGAATCAGTTGCACCCCGACCGCCGCTATCAAATGCAAAAGTGTCTGGGTCTGGAAGAATGCAAGACTTGTCATGCTCGGCTAGCATGACTCTCAAGTCTGTCATGCACGTTACCCAAGAGCGCCGCTTTTCTGTCATACGGAATCGCAGTTTGTCATGCAGGATATTAGACTACACCGACTATGTCAGAAACTTGTCATGCTGGAACGGCAATTGCGGCACCCTAATCATTCGCCAACCAGCATCACAAGTTTCCAGACCCAGACATATTTGCATTTGATAGCCGCCAGGCTACAGCGGAAGGCGGCCACGCGTAGCCGTTGACAAGCAGCCGCTCTTATGCATTGCAAATATGTCACTGGGCCTGGAAGCTTGTGATGCAAGGAAGGGAATAGTGACTGCATTGTAATGCGCTGCCAAGCATTTTTAGCATGACAAGTTTTTCCGTGGTTCTGCGTTGCGTACTCCGCATGAGAAACAGCGTTTTTGCACGACAGGCGAGAGGAGGAGCTCTACTTCCGACGGCCCTACGCAATACAGAGTTCAGAGTCATGCCAGACTGGCATGACAAATCTTGGAATCTCCCAGACCCAGACATATAATTTGATGCATTTCATAGCTCTACCTCGGATTTTTAGGCCGGCACCAGGTCGCTCGCCCTCTCGGCGTATGAATTGCAAACGTCCCTGGATATCTGGAAGAGTGCAAACTTGTGATGCGCATTTCAGAACACAGAAAATTCTCTCATGCATAGGCAGCAAAGGCTGCCCACTTTCTGTTAGCAAAATGGGGGATTTGTCATGCGGATTCGGCATTGCGGAAGCTTCTCGAAACCTGTGATGCTAGAGCCCCCATGCCAGACCTCCTGTGTCATGCAAAAACAGCATAACTCTTCCAGACCCAGACATTTTTGCTTTTGATACGCCGCTTCTCGTGCGACGCGCTAGCGGTAGCGCTCGTGCCCGGCGGGGTGGTCACCAATGATGTAGTATGGATTGCAAAAGTGTCTGGGTCTCCTGGAAGAATGCAACTTGTGATGCTGCATTTGGATTCCAAAAAAATCTGTATTGCATGAGTAGCAAAACGAGTATTATTCTTGCTACAAGCATAGGGCATTTGTCATGCGGAATAGGCATCAAGATGCCCTCAAAAAATATGTGATGCTAGGGCGTGCATCACAGACATCATGGCTCATGCAAGACGTGCATCACAAGCCTCAGAATCTTCCAGACCCAGACATTTTTGCAGTTGATATGTAGTCGCCCAGTTGTTCGTAGCTGCACTCAATATCGTATTTGAAAACGTCCCCACCCCAGCAGAGTTGTAATGCAAATCTGCATGCTCAGAATGTTTCTCATGCGGAGCCCCATGAGAAGCATTTTCTAGTCGTGTTCTGCAATTTGTCATGCTCCAATCTGCATGATCTATTAGCTCTGTGATGCTGCTGAGCTAGCTCAAACAGCATTACGCTAAGAGTCCAAATTTGTCATGCAAAACAGCCAAAGCGTGTGGATTTGTCTAGCCGATTCCCCATCTTGACTATGGGGTATGGACGTTTTTACATAGGATACTCATCTCGAGATCTTCTTGCGGAAGCTCCGCAGCCTTTGATGCAGTAGTTCCGGGATAATTTTTATCGTCAAGATGAACTTCTGTGGCAGAAGTTGGAGCATGATGATCAGTGTTGCCGATAATTATGACAGTGCACAACCCCCCCCCCCTCCCCCTCATTTGTATTGCATGAACAGCAATACAAACGCCATAGAGATAGTTAGACCCTGGAGCTTGCGCATTACAAATTTATGCACCTACAACTGTACTAGTACTGTTTGGGCTTTCGAAATTTGTCATGCAAACGGTGCTACAGGGAAGCGACTGGATTTGGGATTTTACATGACAAATGAGGGGGAGCAGGAGGAGTTGTGCACTGTCATAATAATTATTTCACTGCTACTCCCTATGGCACGAGGACCTGATATATCCTGTGCAAAAGTATCGTACTCGTATAAATGCAAGTCTTGCAAGACAAATCTTGTTCCCAAGGCAAATCTGCATTACAAATTTCATTTCTCATGCTGAGGAAATTTGTAATGCATTTATACGAATACGATACTTTTGCACAGGATATGATACCAGCAGCTCATCCTCGGTGGCAGTTCCGACCACCTCGGGATCTCCTATCAAAAGAAAAAAGTTCGTCACGATCACTCATGGGCATTTTTGCAATACAAAAAAATGCCTGTCATGCGTAAACATGCATCACAGCCAAACTGCACACGGGATTTCACTCCGTGTTTTTGCAATACAAGGAAAACCTGTGATGCTAAAAATTTGTAATGCAAAAGTTCCAAGTTGTTTCCAAGTTAGTGACTGTGACAAACTTTTTTCTCCCCATATCTCCCCACTGCAGAATCAGGTTGGTCACTGATTCCAGAAAGATCGCGCAAAAAATGCCCTGCCAGGCGGAATACTTGTCTGCCTGAAACCTCCAAGAGAGTTCCCTATGCATTGCAAAAGTGTCCGATACAACTCGTATAAATGCATGACAAATTTCCTCCGCATGACAAATGAAATTTGTAATGCGGATTTACCTAAAGAAAAAGATTTGTCATGCATCCCTACAATTACTACGAGTATCAGATTATACTTTTGCACAGGATATTCCCGGCTCCAAAACAACGCCAGATCACACACTCCCCCCTATCAAATGTAAAAATGTCTGGGTCTGGAAGATTCTGAAACTTGTCATGCACGTTTTGCATGGGCCACGATGTCTGTGATGCATGCCCTAGCATCACAGACTTTTTGAGGGCTTCGCGATGCCTATTCCGCATGACAAATGCCCTCTCCGCGTAGCAAAAATTGCACTCCCTTTGCTGCTCATGCAACACAGATTTTTTTGGAATCCAAATTCAGCACCACAAGTTGCATTCTTCCAGACCCAGACATTTTTACATTTGATACCCCCTCAAAGAAGGCAACGTGCAGTGTATTGCGAGGAAAATAAATCCCCCTGCCCCATATTGAAAAGGTACATTTTTGGAAATTTGTGATGCTTATTTGTGGTCACAAATCTTCGTCTCTGTTTTGCTGCAAGGAGGCAAACCCAGAAGACTTCCCGCATTATGCCAGCGGTTTGTGATGCTGTTGGGCCTACGGCATAGACTTTTGTCATGCTGACCGCCTAGGCTAAATAAAACCTCTCCGCGATAGACTTTTGCCATGGGCCTGCAGTCCTCTACTGCAAGATGACAAGGCTGATTTGTGTACGCAAATCCAGCATCAGAAATTTCGCTCTGATATGGGGAGGGGGGATAATTTTTCCTCACAATACAGTAGAAGGGAAAGAAACAGGCCTGCGAGGTCGGCGGCCATTTTTTATCCCACGAACAAACAGTTTCACTGTGGTGATTTTGCAAAATCTGCATCACAAGTTTGTTACGCATGACACGACTGAAAATCTGTCATGCGGAGTTCCTAAGGGAAAACACAGCTAGAATAAATCCATTGTCTTGCATGTGTAGCATGACACACGCTTCTGCGATCCATTTTCTGCATCACAAGCTCACAGTGAAGCAGTTTTTTCTTGCGATATTTTTATGGTGATTCTTGAAGAGGAACTGGCAGCTGCACCAGTGCTATCAAATGTAAAAATGTCTGGGTCTGGAAAACTGCCAGACTTGTCCTGCAGGTTTTCCATGACCCAAGCGGTCTGGTATGTAGGGCATAGCATGACAGACTCCGTGAGAGTTCTATCATGCCTATCCTGCATGAGAAACTGCCTCTCGATGAGGTCAAAAGTGGACAGCTTTTGGTAATCATGCAACACAGACTTGTACGTGATTGAGATTTAGCATGACAAGTTGCTTTGTTCCAGACCCAGACATTTTTACATTTGATAAGTGCTATTTTGCTCCTGCCGCCCCATCAGAGTCGTTATTTTCCGCGAGGAATAGTAATCTTCAAATTGGTCCGCAAGCACCTGCTGCAAATAGCAGGTCGCGTAGGTCATGAGGAAGCCACAGGTGTTATTTTGTGTAAAAACGTCCCCACCCCAGAGTTGTCATGCAAATCTGCATGCTCAAAATGTTTGTCATGCGGAGCCCCATGAGAAGCGGTTTCTGGTCGTGTTTTGGGATTTGTAATGCCTCCAATCAGCATGATATGCTAGATCTGTGATGCTGCTGAACTACCTCAAACAGCACTACACTGCGAGTCCACATTTGTCATGCAAAACAGCCAAAACTTGTGGACTTGTCTAGCCGATTCCCCATCTTGACTATGGGGTGGGGACGTTTTTACATAGGATAGGTGTGCAGCGGCACCACGTAGTACAGCTCCATACCGGATATTACGCTCCCACGATGCACGAACACGCACAGGATATTGTGAGGAAAAATCCCCCCTCCCCGTATCGAAACAGTGTGATTCCGAAAATTTGTGTTGCTTATTTGAGACCACAAGTCACTTCTGTCTTGCAAGAAGACAAGCGCAGAGGCTTCCGCGCCATTATGGAAGCGATTTGGCATGCTGTTGGGCCTAGGGGACAGCCGTGTGCAATGCTAAACAACTAGGCCCAAACGCCCCTACCTAGGCTGAGGATCTGGCTGCGATGCCTTACTGCAAGACAGCGCGCATTTGTGTACGGAAATCCAGCATCAGAAACTTCGTCTCGATATGGGGTGGAGGGATTTTTCCTTTACGATACAGGAGCAGCGGCAGCCAGTTGATCCGCACTAGCATGAGAAGAACGCGCTTCAGCGAGAAGTCTTTTGTATCCAAGACAAAAACTGTGTATAGTGTAACTTTTTTGCAGGAACAGCATCACAGATTTGTTTTGCATGACAGAAAACCTGTCATGCGTAGCTCGTACGCAAAATAGACACGTATTTATCAAAATAGCCTCTGATGCATGTATATCCGGCATGACAAGTGTAACTGTATTGCAATATCTGCAAGACAAAGTTACATTTACACAGTTTTTTTCTTTCATATTTCGTCTTACTGAAGTAGCAGTAGTTCCCGAACCCGGTGAGCCACACGTAGCAAGAAACGAAGACACGGATCTCGTTGTAGACAAAGCGGGCACGGTAGTAGTGGTAGAGAATGAACACCCACTGCATCCATCCTTTCCACTCCTCCGTCTGCTCTCGGCACAGCAGCGTGGTTTTGTACCTGGTTGGGTCTTTTGCCAACGTCCGGCGATTTTTCACACTGGCCATGGTGAGCAGGAGGCATAGGAGACAGCCGGTCCAAAACCCCGTGGGACTCACATTTTTGTTGCGTTGGAAGCTGTACGGCCACTCGTTTCCCACACACGCACAGGCAATTACGAACAGGAGTTTCACCTGTGCCACGGAAAAGGTGCGGACCCACTCTCGCATCGAAAATTGTACTGAAACCGGCTGCACGCCCGCGGCGTTGGGCGGCCCCTTGCAGCTGCCAGAAGCAGCTGGTGTTTGTTGATTCAGCATTTTCATGGATTGAAAAAATGTCTGGGTCTGGAAGATTCTGACACTTGTCAAGCACGTTTTGCATGAGCCCTGATGTCTGTGATGCATGCCCTAGCATCACAGATTTTTTGAGAGCTTCTTGATGCCTATTCCGCATGAAAAATGCCCTCTCCGCGTAGCAAAAATTGCATTCCTTTTGGTACTCATGCAATACAGATTTTTCTGAAATCCAAATGCAGCATCACAAGTTGCATTCTTCCAGACCCAGACATTTTTACATTTGATAATTTTATTTCCAGGTTTTAAGGTCATGATGATAGATACTACGTATTTATTCTTGTCTGGTTATCATGATCTTCAATATCATAGTTCTTGTGCTCACGACCGTAGCTGTAGTACTCCGGCGGCGCCGCGAACCCTGGCAGGAGACCCTGGCTATCGGAAAGGGAAGTAGGAGAAAAGAACGTTATTTCCGACAACATTCGTTGTAGCCGAAGTTGAGACGACCTCCGGTTTGTCCTGTGCAAAAGTGTCGCACTCGTAGTAATTGCAGGCATGCTTTACAAATCTTTTCCTTAAGGTAAGTCCGAGCTACAAACTTTATTTCTCATGCTGAGGAAATCGAAATTTGTTTTTGTAATGCATTTATACGACGACGAGTACGATACTTTTGCACAGCATACGCTTCTTTCCGCGTCCAGTTTTGGCCGGCCGAGCCGCTCGAGGTGGGCATCCTATCAAAATGAAACCTCTACGTGCAGCCCATATCAAAGTGGAGATCTGTGCTGCGGGATTTTTTGTGTACACAAAAAAAAAAATCGAATCTTTCTAGCAATCGATGACTGCACACAGTAGATCCTAAACAGTATGGTTTTAATATTGCATGACAGATCGAAGAGGAGCTCTTCCTCTGGCCACGCAATTCAGAGAAGTTCAGATGAACACAAGAACGGCATCAAACAATTAGTGCTCGTGACGCAATTATATCTCGGACACCCTCGATATTTTTTCGTTGCGTTCCTTCCATCTGTTATCCTATGCGCCAAACCAACCCGAGTAACCCGTTGGACGGCGCCATTGGGGCTGGGTCGAGCGGGTCGAGCCCTCGCTTCCGCAGCAGGGAGCGACCCACTCCACCACCACCAGGCCAACAGGCAAGACCCCCCAGAACCCCACCGCAGGTGGTTGAATGGGGGGAGAGGAGCGCCAGCCCAGCCCCACTTGCCCCAGAGCCACCACTCCGGAGCAATCCATCGCCTGCACGGCAGGCGAGCTCCATGAAACCGCGGAAAAGATCATGACATTCGGAACCGGCAACATAGCGACGACACCAATTCCGCCATAGTAAACACAGCAAAGCCTCAAAGCCCGCAAAACTTGAAAAGTAGCTGCCCTGGGCACAAACCGCCCCAGCGCCTGCAGAGGTCTTCGTGACACAAGAAACGCAAAAGCGTCCGAGCGCCAGCCAGCAAACGCGAGTAACATCTTCGAGAACGTCCCTGCCCGCGGGGTGGGACTGCCCCGTATAACGGACCAAAGGTAGAAGCTGTAGCAACTGGACGCAGAGGCGGAAAAACTGAAAGAGCAGGGGGCCATCCCCGGTAGTGCGTCCCCAGCGAGTCAAGCCAAACAATAACCCAAAGAAGCCCGCAAAAAGGGCACTACTTACTCCCCGATACTGACAAACAACAGAAGACCGAGCAAGAACAGCCGCCCCTTCGCGCCCCCCTTCCGCCTCCACGGTTGCCTAAGTCTCACTCGAGGCACTAGACCTAACAATGCCTGCTGTGGCTAGCGACAAGCAAAGCCATCCCCAAGGAGCGCGAGGCGAACGAGAGCGCTATCGTAGCCCCCAGGGCATGCTACAGGCTAGCGCGCGAGCCCCTTCCCGCCGGTAAGAATCCGTGCGCCGATGATTGTATCGACGCGATAACGAGAGCACACTGTGCTCATACAGACTCCCTGTCATATTCATAGACTAAACTAACACCAGCACCAGGGAACCATCCCGAAGAGCCATCTTCGCCCCACAAGATGCAATAACAATATATAGCCGCGCCACAAAATATTATTGACGAGGAGGATCCTCGGCCCCGCCCTGCTAAGGGAACAGAGGTCGAACAAATTGGACACCAAGAACCCCAGCCGAAGCATGGGAACAAGTTCGCAAGGGTAACGGATTGGGTACCGCCAGTGCCAAACGACCCCTGTTCCCAAAGCAAGGCGAGATCGAGGACAGAAGGCATATCGATATCGTCCAAAGACCACGGGAATAATGCGCCAAACGACGTTTGGACAGTGGCGACCCCGGCCACAAGATGTCATCTTTCCCCAAATTAAATGCTCGCAAAACTACTCCCCGCGGGAATTGGCCTTGTAGCAAAACACCGCGACCCCGCCTCCGTTGAGGCCGCCCTCATGGCGAGCATGCGCAAACCTGTCCCCGCAGGCTGGGACTGCCCTTCCGGCAGATGCCTCGCACTCTAGCGAAGCTTCGGCGAACGCCAACTGTCCCCACTGGGACTGCCCTCTAGGCAATGCTCCACACTCAAGCGAAGCATCGGCAAACGCAAACTGTCCCCGCTGGGACTGCCCTCTAGGCATCAACCAATTAGTGCACAAGAACGGCATCAAACAATTAGTGCTCGTGACGCAATTATATCTCGACCACCCTCGATATTTTTTAATATTCGCGAACAGCAAAAGTTCTGCTTACGAAACAACGCAATCCTCTCGAACGCGCCAGGGATGCTTTTTGTCCATCAAATTGACAAAAGGCCAGCGCCGATTCACAAAGCCGTAAAGCGCTGCAGCGCCTCCCATGCTGTCTCTAGTACTTTGTCCAGCAACGAATCCGCATGGGGTCCAGCTGGGCGTCGTGCTGCCGCTGCGATTATCATCTTCGCCACTAGCAACTTGCCAGGTCGCAAGGAATTCGGGCTCCTTCGCAAAGAAAGTGCGAGCTTGTCGAGCTTCTTCTTCCTCTTGCTCAGCAAGCACGTCATCGCTAGGAGTTCCTCTTGTGCCATAAGTGGTTCTTTCTCCTCGTCGCATGATCCTTTTTTGCTCACCTTCCACTCCCTTCGATGTCAACGGTTGTTTTGGCATCCCTAGCACGACTACCCGTTTGACGGACTCTCTGTGGGGCCTTGAAAACAACAATTCTGGTCGTGTGCCGCGCTTGTTCAGCACTTGCTCTGACGTGCCACCTACTTTGAGCTGTTCTAACCGCTGGTTCTCGTTGGTAAGGATAACCAAACTCCAAGTATGCCAGGAAAAAAGTGTTACAGTTACACATTTGTAAACCCTAAACCCAGGAAATTTACTCAGGATACGCTGTAGAAACAAAAAATGGCAAATCACATCAAATTTTTATGGGCAAAAGAAAGTAGTTTTGTGGAGGTGCACGCACTTCGCCTGTTTCTCTTGGTCATGCACAGCGCCTCTGCTCTTCGTCGCCAGTGTCCCCCGCCAGGCCTAGTCTTTTCCAGGATTCATGGGTAGTATTTTTCTAGAATTATTCCGGGAAGCGTCGTTCGGCAACGGACAGCAGTAACCCCGCCCCCGCATTCAATTCTGGAAGCGCCCACCGATCTTCTTATTGTCCCTCTACAGCTGGGCAATGAGAATGCGGACCTGCGAACAGTCGGGTGCTTCCGGAGGGTGTCGAAGTGGGGGGGTGAAGGGGGTCGGCAGGGGCTTTCGCTAGGCTACCATTTCCGTACACCTCAAATCCGCAGTTTCTAATGGGGTTTAGGGGGTTACTTTAGGCCGTACAAAAATCGGCGAGAGGAGGTGCTTGGAAGGGGCGGCGGAATGGGGCAAAAACGCACCCCCCTGAGCACCCCCCCTTGCCGGGTCTCCTTCTCCCAGCGCCGGGCCTTGTCGGGCTCCAGTCCCGGAGGCGGCCCGACCTTTTTTCGATAGGCTGGCCTATCAAACATCGCCGGGCGGTCTGAGCGACAATGCACAGCACGAAGGCGCTGCCGCATCTTTCAGGTCTTGTTCTTGAGGCCCTTCGAAAGTCGAGCTACTGTGTTTCTCGTGGAGCAGACGAAGGGACGGGCTACGCGTGCCGACTTTCAAGAAGTTAAGTCCTCCACAAAGAAAGGCTTTCGACCCCCCACAAGGGTGCGCCTAAAAAATTGATGTGATTTGCCAATTTTCCCGCCCTAATCATGCCCAGCAGGGGCTCGTCTCGTCGTCGTCACCGTCGCGTCTCCCTGGTTGGGTCTTATGAAATCCACGTCTGTAGTCCTCGTTGAACCTTGTTGAAGAGCCACCTGTGCAAAAGCATCGTACACGTAGTAATTGCTGTTATGCATGACAAATCTCATTCCTAAGTTAATAAAACAGCATTACAAATTTCATTTGTAATGCAATTTATTCTAGTACGATGCTGTTGCATTCGATACAGCTGGGCGTCGCCCCGCTGCGGTTATCATCTTCGCCACTAGCGATGTGCTATGAACTGCAAAAGTATCGCACTCGTATATATAAATGCATTACAAATTTCCTCAGCATAAGCAATAAAATTTGCAATGCGGATTTACCTTAAGAAAAAGATTTGTAATGCATGACTGCAATGCGAGTGCGATACTTTTGCACAGGATACGTGCCAGGTCGCAAGGAATCCCGGCTCCTTCGCAAAGAAAGTGCGAGCTTGTCGAGCTTCTTCTTCCTCGTCTTCAGCAAGCACGTCATCGCTAGGAGTTATCAACTGCAAATATCCCTGGATGTCTGGAAACTTGTAATGCTGAACTGTGAATAATGAATGCTCTGTAGTAATGCACAGCCAAGCATGAGAAATATTTGCGCGGCTTTGTGTTGCGTTTCTCGCGTGACAAACTGCGTTTTTGCATGACAAACGAGAACGTCTTTTCTTGGACACGCATCACAAACTCTTTACTCATGCCAGACAAGCATGACAGACCTTACCTCCTTCCAGACATCCAGGGAAGATGTTTGCATTTGATAGGAGTTCCTCTTGTGCCGTCGTTGTGTCCTCCTCGTCGCATGATCCTTTTTTGCTCACCTTCCACACCTATCAAATGTAAAAATGTCTGGGTCTGGAAGGTTGCCAGGTTTGCGACGCATATTTTGCATGACCCAGGATGTCTGTAATGCATTACCTAGCATCACAGATTTTTAATAAGGGGCCTTCTGATGCGTATTCCGCATGAGAAACGCCCACTCCGCGTAGCACAAACTGAACTCCTCTCGCTGGTCATGCAATAAAGATCTTTTTTACCTTCCAAAGACAGCATCACAAGTTGCAACCTTCCAGACCCAGACATGTTTGCATTTGATAACACCCTTTGATGTCATCGGTCGTTTTGGCATCACGAGCACGATATCCTGTGCAAAAGTATCGTACTCGTAGTAATCGCAGTCATGCATTACAAATCTCCATCCCAAGGTAAATCAGCATGACAAATTGTATTTCTCATGCTGCGCTAATTTGTCATGGGATTCATACTAGTACGATGCTTTTGCAATTCATACACGACCGCCCGTTTGACGGACTCTCTAGGTGGCCTTGTTGAAAACAACAATTCTGGTCGTGCGCCGCGCTTCTTCAGCACTTGCTTTGACGTACCACCTACTTTGAGCCGTTCTAACCGCTGCTCCTCGTTGGTAAGGATAACCAAACTCCAAGTATGCCAGGAAAAAAGTGTTACAGTTACACATTTGTAGTCAATTCAGCAACACAAATTTCTCGGCATGAGAGAGAAAACTTGTCATGCAGAAATCCTACGGGAAAACACCTATGAAACGAGGCTTCTATGCGTATCCGGCATGACAGAGCTGGTTTGTCTTGCTTGGCCTGCAACACAATGTGTAAGTAACTGTTGTAACACTTTTTTCTTGGGATACCAAGGCTCTACTTCAGCGTTGTCCACGTCGGTAGTCCTCGTTGAACCTTGTTGAAGAGCCACCTCGCCTGTGTAGAAACAAGCGAATTCTGCCTGGCTGAGTTGTTCTGGAAAAAGCAATATGAAAAGCAAAAGCATCGGACTTCTACGTATAAATTGCATAAATACAAATTTCCTTAGCTGCATGACAGACGAAATTTGTAATGCTGTTTTAGCTAAGGAAGGCGATTTGTCATGCATGTCTGCAAGTAGTACGAGTAACTGATACTTTTGCACAGTCGATAAGCAAGCGAAGTAGCTGCTGGGCGATGAAAGAGTAAGAAGCTACCGATATCAAAATGAAAAATCCCCCCTCCCCATATCGAAAGGAAATGTCTGACGCTGGATTTGAGTACACAAATCAGGTTTGTATTGCAGGAAAGCATTGCAGTCAGATCCCCAGGCTAGGTAGGGGCGTATGCGTCTAGTTGTTCAGCATGGCAAGCGGCTCCCCTTTAGACCCAGCAGCATGACAAATCGCTTCCATAGTGGGGCGGAAGCTTCTGCCCTTGTCTTCTTGCAATACAAATGCGATTTGAGACCTCAAATCAGCAGCACAAATTTTCGGAAACATACCTTTTCGATATGGGGAGGGGGGATTTTTGCTTTTGATAACCGACCGCCGTGGCCGACCACGCCGGGCGGTGAAATTTATTCCTTGAAGATCTACCTCATCATGCCCAGCAGGGGCTCGTCTCGTCGTCGTCACCGTCGCGTCTCCCTGGTTGGGTCTTATGAAATCCACGTCGGTAGTCCTCGTTGAACCTTGTTGAAGAGCCAAACTCCAAGGCTCTGCAGTATGGAGTTCTGAAATGTTACATTCTCAACAGGTACGCGACTTTGTAATGCAAGAACGGCAAAAGTGAAAGGGGGAAGATTGCTCCTTTTGCATTACAAATTCCGCACATATTTACATGCTCTTTAGCCCTCCGGAAATTTGTCATGCGTAGCCGCTTGATTATGTAGCGGCTTCAGCTAGTTTTGCATGACAAATCCATGTAACCGTTCGAGAGTGTAACATTTGAGAACGCCATATGCAGCGTTGTCCACGTCTGTAGTCCTCGTTGAACCTTGTTGAAGAGCCACCTCGCCGCTGTATCAAATTTAAAAATGTCTGGGTCTGGAAGAATGCAACTTGTCATGCTGATTTTGGACTCTAAAAAAATTTGTATTGCATGACCAGAAAGAGAGGTCCGGTTTGTGTTACACGGAGAGGGCATTTCTCATGCGAAAGGTGCATCAGGAAGCCCTCTAAAAGTCTGTGATGCTAGGTCATGCATTACAGGCATCGTGGATCATGAGAAATATGCATGACAAACCTGGCAATCTTCCAGACCCAGACATTTTTACAGTTGATACGCTGTAGAAACAAGCGAATTCTGCCTGGCTGAGTTGTTCTGGAAAAAGCAATATGAAAAGCAAAAGCATCGGACTTCCACGTATAAATTGCATAAATACAAATTTCCTTAGCTGCATGACAGACGAAATTTGTAATGCTGTTTTAGCTAAGGAAGGCGATTTGTCATGCATGTCTGCAAGTAGTACGAGTAACTGATACTTTTGCACAGTCGATAAGCAAGCGAAGTAGCTGCTGGGCGATGAAAGAGTAAGAAGCTACCGATATCAAAATGAAAAATCCCCCCTCCCCATATCGAAAGGAAATGTCTGACGCTGGATTTGAGTACACAAATCAGGTTTGTATTGCAGGAAAGCATTGCAGTCAGATCCCCAGGCTAGGTAGGGGCGTATGCGTCTAGTTGTTCAGCATGGCAAGCGGCTCCCCTTTAGACCCAGCAGCATGACAAATCGCTTCCATAGTGGGGCGGAAGCTTCTGCCCTTGTCTTCTTGCAATACAAATGCGATTTGAGACCTCAAATCAGCAGCACAAATTTTCGGAAACATACCTTTTCGATATGGGGAGGGGGGATTTTTGCTTTTGATAACCGACCGCCGTGGCCGACCACGCCGGGCGGTGAAATTTATTCCTTGAAGATCTACCTCATCATGCCCAGCAGGGGCTCGTCTCGTCGTCGTCACCGTCGCGTCTTCCTCCTGTGCTTCGCATGATCCCTCCACCATTTTGAAGGGATGAGCTGGACGGTACCACACGTGCTCTACTATGGCGCCTACTAGTTCCACCAGAACAAAATACTCCACCGACAAAAACGGGAAGTACTCCGTCAGTGAAAAGGTCGTGAGAGCCCAGTGGTGCGGTGTGGCCAGATTGGTAAGGAAAAGAGGAGGAGCCGGCTGCAGGAGTTGTTGCGCATAATTTTCAACGGAGTTGTGCCCTATTTTAAAACTTTGTGTAGTAGAAGCGTTCACCAGCATCTTCACGTTCTCATTGGCCCCCTCGTCGACTTCATCTGCGCGGAAACCATAAAAGCTGCCACGAGTTGTAATTGTAGGCCGCACAGCTGCAGGCTCGAACTGAGTATCAAATGCAAAAATGTTGTCTGGGTCCGGAAGAATGCAAGGTCTGTCATGCATATTTCTCATGACCCCTGATGCCTGTAATGCATGACCTAGCATCGCAGACTTTTAGAGGGCTTTCAGATGCACCTTCCGCGTGAGAAATGCCCTGTCCGTGTAGCACAGATTGTACCCCTCTTGCTGGTCATGCAATACAAATTCTTTTCGAGTCCAAAAACAGCATGACAAGTTGCTTTGTTCCAGACCCAGACATTTTTGCAGTTGATAGAGAGGTGCCAGCGCTAGCGTCGCGGTTTGGTTTCTCAAAGCCCTTGTTCGGAGAAAGCTTTGCAATCTTAACACTGATAACAGGCTGCTGTGTAATTGACCACGGCTTGTCCAGAAGTCGGTACTTGGTGAACGAGGAGAAACCTCGATGCGCCACGGGACAGCTATACTACCGTCACGCCCAACATGTTGATCATAGCATATCCAGGAAAAAACTGTGTAAGTGTAACTCTGTAGCGAGAATAGCATCACAACTCGCTTTGCATTGCAGGGAAAACCTGTCATGCGCAGCTAGCACGTGGAAACACGTGTGAAAGTAGCCTCTGACGCAGACCCAGCATGACAAGTGTAACAGTTTTGCACTTTCTGCATCACAGACTTACACTCACATAGTTTGTTTTTTCTTGCATATAGCAGGCGGCGCCGTTACTTTCCTCGCTGGCCGGTGCACAGGAGCCCTGCGGGCGAAGTGCTGGATGCACAACAGCAATCATGGAAGAGGCCACGGGGAATATTTTTGAACGCAGTGCCTCATTTATATTTTCATCCTCCGTCGCAGACGCCGGATCATTGGCTACTTCTTCCCCTTCCAGCTGGCCGCAGTGTGGAAAAGTTACGCTGCGCAGTATCGTGAGGCAAGCGACTTTGCTGAGTCCAGCGGACACCGCACGGTCGCACTTTGAAGGCAGGCTGCTGCAAGACGAGAGCGAAGGCATTATAACATGATTCTGTGGTCCTGGTCTTCCTGCTGCTCGATCTTCATACTCCTCGACAAAAACTCTTTCAACTGCAGACCTGACAAAGCGAGGGACTCCGGCACAGCAATGTCGCTGTGGTAGAGACGGTCCACGTATATCAAATGTAAAAATGTCTGGGTCTGGAAACTTGTGATGCTGGGTGGCGTATCATGAGGAGGCCACAAGTGCTGGCTCAGCATGACAAGTTTCTGAGCTTCTAGGTGATGCCTATTCTGCATGACAGACTGCGTTTCTGCATGACAGAAAAACTGTGCTCTTGGGTAAGTAACGTGCATGACAGATTTGAGAGTCATGCCAGACAAGCATGACAAAAGTGCTCTCTTCCAGACCCAGACATTTTTACATTTGATAACGTATTCCAGGCGCTGAATGATTTTTCCATCTGGTTTATGATTTCTTGCTGCAGGTGGTTGTACATCATCTATCCAAGAAAAAAACTGTGTTAGTGTAACTTTCTTTGGTTGCCAGCATCACAAATTTGCTCTACATGACAGAGAAAATCTGTTATGCACGGCTTGTAAGGGAAAACACACATGAAAAGAGGACATCATGGCTGTCTGGCATGACAGGCGTAACTCTGTTGCATATTCTGCATTACAGAGTTACACTTACACAGTTTTTTTCTTGCATATCATCAACTACTTGTTCATTCTTGAGTTCAGAGATTAAACTTTCCGGTTCTCGTGCGGCATCTTCCGTTCTTGTTCTTCCGCACTTTGAAAACACATACCCGGGCCAGTAGGGCGAAAATCTCCGAACGCCGCGTCCGTCGCGAAACAACCGCCGGCCGCGCACAAGTTTATTGAAGAAGCCAGAGGCTTGCACTAAACTGTTGTGCAGTCGTGCTCTCCTTTTCTCGGCGGCCTTTACTTCATGCTTGGCCGGTGTCCGTTCTTCTTCTTCGAGAGCAGTGCTGTGCTCCGTGGTCACCATCTCACGTCCTGAGGAACTGACTGTTCTTTCATCTGCTCTCTGCGTAAGAGCCGAAAGGGTTGAAGACCCGCGGTGGGCCGACGGAGTTGCATTCCTCGCCCCGCCCGGGAAAAAATGTTGAAGTCTACTTGTGGCGAAATGTGGGGGGTCTGGGTCTCCAGGCAAATCCCCGGCAAAGGGGTTAATGCCGTTGAAAGTGGTGGTCGCATCTTCTTGCCCGTGCGTGTCGTTTATCCTGTGGAAAATAAACGTCCCCACACCATAGTCAAGATGGGAAATCTGCTAGACAAATCAGCCAGCTTTGGTTGTTTCGCATGACAGTTTTCCCCTCATTATAGTTGTGTAGTCCTGTTTAGCTAGTTCAGCAGCATCACAGATCTAGCACATAATGCTGATTCTAGCATGACAAATTCCAAAACTGGACTAGAAAATGCTTTTCATGGGGCTCCGCATGAGAAACTTTTTCGGCATGCAGATTTGCATTGCAACTCTAGGGTGAACAAGACGTCTTTTCTCAGGATATCGTTTGTTGCTTGTTTAGTACTTCTTTCATCATGCGACAGTTGTAGTTTTCGTAGTCCGTGATACAGAAAATAATGGTGGCGGTAGACGAGATTATCGAACTCGAAAACTTGGTACCGAGCGACCTTCAGCTCCAAAAGGGCCAGCCGGGAGAAAACCGTTCCGTGGTTTATAACGCGCTCAGCTGTTACAATCTCAACTGTTACAATAGAATATGGAAATCTGTGATGCAGAATTGCTTGATCTAGCAAACTCTTGTAGGATTGCGCATGACAAGTTCCGGAGCCCCAAACCCCACTACAATCTGGCGAAATTTGTATTGCAGAAAGTAGAACGCTCTGCGAGTCTGTCATGTTGATCATGCAAGACAAATCTCAGATTCTATTGTAACGTTTGAGATTGTAACGTTTGAGCGGGTCATATGGTTCGCGGTCCAGGAGGAAAATTTGCCGGCGAAAAGGTCATATGAATGGCAAAAGTATCGTACTCGTAGAAACGCATTACAAATTCAATCAGCATGAGAAAAAAACTTTGTAATGCGGATTTACCTCAAGCGAAAGATTTGTAATGCATAACTGCAATGGATTAGTACGACTACGAGTACGATACAGATTTTGCAGTTCATAGGTCGGAGAAAAAGTTGGAGACAAATTTCTTCATTTTGTCCCACGACGCCAATAAGTAGGTGTCTGGCACGCCCACCCAGGCCCGCTCAAAACGAGACGGCGGGCCCGTGGCCGGAAAAATTTCCAGTTGCGGCAGTTCCTTTTCGTGGTCCTCTATTAGTTGTGCGGAAGTGTGTCGTTCTGGTAGTTCTTCTTGCAGGGGAACAGCGTCACCTTCTGAAGCAGAGTTCGTCTTTCTGCGACCACTAGTACTGCTGGTCCACTTTGAGTCAAAGTCGCACCAGTTTGAGACGTAGAAAAACTCCTTGGACAAATGACTCAATATGCTCTACTGCAAAAGTAGTATCGCACTCATCGCAATTGCTGTTATGCATGAAAAATCTCCTTAGTAAGCAGGTAAAACGGCATAAATACAAATTTCATTTGTATTTGTAAATGCTCGTCAGCCAATTTGTGATGCAATGACTCCTAGTATGTTGCTCTTGCAGTTCATACTCAACCGGAAAGGGCGATAAAAAACCTGATCGAATCGCGTCGCCAGCACAAAATCGTAGTAGTCTTGGCGGCTACTGGATGCTGTTGTAGTTGCAAACCCTGGTGGTCGTGCCAGAACACTACCTGGCTCATCATCTTGCAGGTCCATCTTCTTCTTCTTCATTATGTGCCTTTCCATCATGGCCACCCCTCTTGCCAGCGAGATGATCTGACCCGGACGCATGTAGTTTTCCAGAAGCATAAACCGGTCCAGCAGGGTCTGCATTGCAAATATGTCTGGGCCGGGAAGGATGCGAACTTGTGATGCGCATTTCACAACACACGCGAATCTCTCATGCATAGGCAGCGAAATCTGTAATTCTAAAGCTTCCATGACAGACCTTCTGTGTCATGCAAAATGAGCATGACAAAAATCTGCGTTCTTCCAGACCCAGACAAATTTGCATTTGATACAGGGGACTGTGCACTTTTTTCCGCCCAAGATACTCCCGCGGATAGGGCGCGACAGAGATATCAACCAGATTGATCATGCTGGAATTATAGTTTTTCCCGGAGGAGGTGGCCGCGGCGGCCTTCGAGCTCGATAGAACAACTTTGGGGTTCCCTTGTTCATCGTCCTGCTCATGATCAGCCCCCTTCGGAGGTTGTTGTAGAAATGCCTCCGAGAAGATCTGCCGCAAAAGTCCCTCCGTCGCAGCTGATGTCCCGTTCAACATCTTCGGAGCTGTGGCTGTGGTGCTGCCGTTGTGTGCAGTTTCCTCTGTCATCCAGGCTGGCAGAGCCCCACTTGATGGAGTTGGGTAGTCTTTGAATATTTTCGCCGAGGTTATTGACGTTGACTCCCAGCTTATCAAATGTAAAAATGTCTGGGTCTGGAAAATTTTGAGACTTGTCATGCACGTTTTGCATGAGCCATGACGTCTGTGATGCGTGCCTTAGCATCACAGATTTTTTGAGGGCTTCTTGATGCCTATTCCGCATGAGAAATGCCCTCTCCGCGTAGCAAAAATTAAATTCCCTTTGCTGCTCAAGCAATACAGATTTTTTTGGAATCGAAAGGCAGCATCACAAGTTGCATTCTTCCAGACCCAGACATTTTTACATTTGATACAGCTCCACGTCGAGGCAAAAATGTCAAATGCGAAGTCTTCCTATGCATTGCAAATATGTCTGGGTCTGGAAGGTTAGAACTTGTGATGCTAACTGTGGACTCTAAAAAATTATGTATTGCATGACCAGCAAGAGGAGCCTAGTTTGTACTACGCGAGGAGGGCATTTGTCATGCGGGATAGGCATCAGGAAGGCCTCTAAAAATATGTCCTGCTAGATCATGCATTACAGACATCCTGAGTCACGCAAAATATGCATGACAAACCTGGCAACCTCCCAGACCCAGACACTTTTGCATTTGATACTTCCTGGTTTGGCTCGATTACAAAGCGCCGGACGCGCCTTGCAACATCGCGCAACATGCCAGGGGTTAACGCGAGACCGCGGAGACCATCCGGGTCCGGCGCCTCCTTGAGCACAAGGTGGAAAAGACCATGAAATAGCACCGCCACACGAGGCCGCGGACGAGGCGGCCCCATGCTGCCGCGGATGTTGGAGTTTTTTACTAGTACTACACTTCGATTGATTTTTTGCTATAGATCCCAAGAAGTAGAACCCAAACCGCGAGAGAATAAGCTAAGGAGTATTTTTTACGGGAGGATCGTGGCGGTGGTCGTGCTTTCTGGACGAGAATCTTTACTTCGTTGCCATGCTGGACGAGGAAGAGGAGCTTGTTGCCCACGCCCTCTGAATAGTATTACAAATAAAACGAGCGGCAGCTGCTAGGACATTCGATAGGACATCATGATCAAAAGTGGGTAAGCCTATGTATCTATAATTGTTGGATCTTGGAGACCGAGACGGAACACGGCGCAGAAACATCAAAATAAAGGGATTTTTCGTTAATAAGTGCGACAGGAGATGAACGATGCAAATGCTCGTATAAATTCTTCCGTGCTGTTCTTCTTCTTTCCTCAGCCCAAAAACCATCAAAGCATTCCCATCCAATCTTGATCCAGGGTGTCTCGAAGGAGTACACTGTTGACGCCTCTCCAAGTTTCGTAGTGTGCGATCATGCCCCGACTAGCATCGCGCAGGTACTTGTAGTCGCTGGCAACCCCTCGCGGGCCCAGCAGCTCCTCTACAAGAATACAGAGTTGCACAATGCTGTCCCAGCGGAAAAGATAGGGGAGCTGCTCGTAGATGGCCGAGTGCTGAAAGTAATCGTAGGCGACCTTGCGCTATGCACTGCAAAAGTATCGCACTCGTACTAATTGCTTTTATGCATTACAAATCTCTCTCGGTCTCGTAAGGTAACTCCAAATTACAAATTTCATTTCTACAAATGCTGAGGAGATTTGTCATGCAATTTATACTAGTTTTACGATGCTTTTGCTGCAATTCATATGCGTGACCGCGCCTCTACCTCGGGCATCAACTGCCACCCGGACTCGAACCAGGGTCCCGGGTCGATCCCGTTGACGCCGTACACGGTGGCACCGGACGGCGCTTCCATGTGCATCTGAAACATCCATCGCTTCGTCGGCACCAACAGCGGGACCGCGATACGGTAAAACTCCACCAACGCGCGCCCCATCATTTCCGTACCGGAATCAATGATAAGTGCGTAATCTTTCGTGATGGACTCGAAGGTGTAAAAATCCAAATTCTATCAAGTGCAAATATATCTGGGTCTGGAACTTGTCGCGCACATTTTGCATGACCCATGATGTTTTTGATGCATGCCCTAGCATTACAGGCTTTTTTGCGGCTTTCTGATGGCGGGTATAGATACTGCACGACAAATGCCCTCTCCTCGTAACACAAAGTCGACTCCTCTTGCTGGTCATGCAACACAGATCTGTTTAGAATCCGAAATAAACACCATCAGAAGTTGCATCCTTCCAGACCCAGACATATTCACAATGCATAAATTCACCCCTACATGGTCCACCTGGATTCTGGGTGCGTCGAGTGCGGCAGCCGTTCTACTTTGATGTGCGCCGCCGGCGGGGGAGTCGGACGGGGATGAAGATGAAGATGCAGCAGCTCCCTGCAGACTACTTGCACTAGAAGTAGAAGACTCAACCGCCTTATCGCCTTCGTTCAGTAGCAAGCCCCGTTCTAAAATGCTTCTGACCCCCTGGAAATAGCTGTTGCCGACGATGTTGAAGAGACTGGAAAACCGGCTGCGGGCGATCAGCACTTTCTGTTTGTTCTCAGCCGTGCGCGCCAGCAGGGCTTCGTTCGCGTTCCATATTCGCGACCGCGGAATGTAAAGTGCCATGGGGGTGATCACCTCGAATATGCAAGAAAAAAACTGTGTGAGTGTAGCTGTCTTAAAGTGACAGCATGACAAATTCGCTCTGCATGACAGAAAGAACCTGTCATGCGCAGCTAGTACTGGAATTGGAAAACAGGACTTCACGGCTGGCCAGCATGACAGGTGTATCTGTGTTGCATGCTTTGCATTGCAGACTTACACCTACACAATACAGTTTTTTTCTTGGATATCGGGCAGCCGGAACAAGCTTGCGTACTCGCGGAGAATATCCCCTGCGGTGGCGTTCTGAAGGTTCTTTTCCTGCTCCGGTTTGATCACGTGGGTCTCGTTGTGCGCGTCCACGACTGTTTTCACCGTCGTCCACTCTTCTTCAAACAGTTCTTTGCGCAGAATGGTTCCCTTCAACGACTCTGCGCCCTTGAACACCGCACTGAACCAGGGACGCAGGTGCCCGTCGAACGCAAATGCGAACCAGGAGTGCTGGAATTTTTGGGCCACTTGTTCCGAAGACTTCGCCGCGAGGACCTTCGGGTTGCCGAAGCCGTTGCAATTCTCGAACAGTAGGTCCTGGGACCAAATCAGCCATTCCAGCGCCTGGTTGCTATTGTACCCGGCCAGCCGCAAGTGCAACCCCTGCAGGTGCTCGTTTGCGATGCCGGGAGCCCCGTACAAAAGTTGCGCGCCGAAGTGCAGGAAGAGCCGCTTCTTCTCCAGCGGGTTCGGCAGCTTCTGGTTGATCAACAGCAGCGCCTGCGCCAAGAACAGACAAGGCACCACGGGGTGCGCGCACAGCCACAAGTCAGGGAAGTCAAGTGCTGCGCCTTGTTCTTTCCTTGATGAAGTTGTTGACGCAGTAGAACTACCTGTGGACGAGGCCGCCAGTCCGTCCACCAAGTCCGAAAAATTGTCGAATCCGAACTGTTATCCTGTGCAAAAGTATCGTACTCGTAGCAATTGCAGTCATGCGTATACAAATCTCCTTTCCAAGGTAAAACAGCATGGCAAATTCAGTATTTTCATACTGAAAAAAATTGTAATGCAGTTTATACAAGTACGATACAATACTTTTGCAATGCATAACTGTTTCGCCAAGATGTGCTGGAACCACTCCAGCATCATGGGCAGGTCGTAGCTCTGCTCTTCCCGGCTTCCACCCTTCGTGTGCCCGTCGGACTTCTCGTTTCGGTACAGCTTCTGCAAGATTTCGGAGGCGATCAAGTCCGACGCACGGTCGCGGTCACAGTATGGCGTTCTCAATTGTTACATTCTCAAATGTTACAGGAATTTGTGATGCAAGAATAGGAACAGCAAAAGACGGGAGCTTGCACCTCTCGCATTACAAATTTGGCACAGATAATGGTGCTGTTTAGCCCTTCAAAAATTTGTCATGCAAAGCAGCTTCATCGTGTGGATGCTGATTTGCATTTTGTATGACAAATCATCATCATGTAATAGCTGAGAGTGTAACGTTTGAGAGCTCCATACACAGGAGGACGGCGCGAGGTTGCACAGCAGCTGGCAGTGCCAATGCTGGAACCCGTCGCAGAACGACCCGAAAAAAGAAAACTCTATCTTCCGCGTCCAATCCTTTTCCTTCCAATACAGCTGCTCGAACAGACTGGTTTCCTCTAGCGCCCCGGTCGTGTGGTCCCCGAGCACCGCTACTTTTAACGTCGTTGGCAGATGACTTTCTAGACCCGATTTGGCGCTGTCAGATGTTGAGCCACTAGCTTGTTCGCCGTTGTTGTTGTGCAGCTGGATAAGGTTTCCATTTTCCTTGCTCGGAGTACTCCCACCGCCTACTCCGGTGAGCAAGTAGTACGGCGGCCATGTGAGCCCCGCTTCCAAGTCCTGTCCCAGTTTTATCACAGGAAAAAAGTGCTACAGTTACACACTTGTTGGAGTTTCTGCATCACAAATTTTCTCTGTGTGGCAGAGGCAACTTGTAAATGCAAAGATCATAAGGGAATACACGCGGGAATCGAGGCTCCAAAGCATTTCCTGCATGACAAAAGGTTGTCTGCCTTGCCGGTCCTGCAACACAATGTGTAACTGTAACACTTTTTTCTTTGCATAAGTTTGTGAAAGGAATTACTCGTCGCACCAGCTTCGCTGTTTGCCAGCGCCTCGATGTTGCCGAAACTGGGGTCGGTCAAAATCCTGCACTCGCTGTCTTCGTACTGCAAAAGCCACCGGTAGAGGGGTGCTTCCTCGTTGTAACTCGGTTCCTGCTGCCCCGCAAGCACGGCGTTGTAACGCTGGCGCTGGGCACTGTCGAGACACCAGAACGTCTTCAAAACGTCTATGCTCTGCAAAAGTATCGCACTTCTCGTAATTGCTGCTATGCATGACAAATCTCCTTCCTAAAGCAAAACAGCATTAGAGTTTTCATGTGTAATGCTGAGCAAATTTGTAATGCAACTACCACTAGAAGTACAATGCGTTTGCAATGCATAACGTCCTTCCCCGCTTGAATTTTCGTTTCCTCCAGCCGCCTGCTCGTGCGAATGCTATCAAATGCAAAAATGTCTGGGTCTGGAAGGATGCAACTTGTAATGCTATTTTTGGATTCTAAAAAAATGTGTGTTGCATGGCAGGCAATACGAGTCCAGTTTTTGCGACGTGGAAAGAGGGCATTTCTCATGCAGGATATGCATCAAGAAGCACTCAGAAAATCTGTGATGCTAGGGCATACATCACAGCCTTCATGGGACATGTCAGATGTGCATGACAAATCTTCCAATCTTCCAGACCCAGACATTTTTGCACTTGATAAATGCGGGAGTGAAGCCACTGGTGTCGCTTCCGCTCGTATCAATTGCAAAGATGTCTGGGTCTGGAAGATTCTGAGACTTGTCATACACGTTTTGCATGAGCCATGACGTCTGTGATGCGTGTCCTAGCATCACAGACTTTTTGAGGGCTTCTTGATGCCTACTCCGCATGACAAATGCCCTCTGTCTCAGCGTAGCAAAAGTTAGGATCCTTTTGCTGCTCATGCAATGCAAATTCTTTTGGAATCCAAATGCAGCATCACAAGGTGCATTCTTCCAGACCCGGACATATTTGCAATCCATAGCTCGGCGTCGTCGAGCAGGACCTTGTCGAAGTCAAAGGTGTATGCATTGCAAAAGTGTCTGGGTCTGGAAGAATGCAAGCTTGTCATGCTTGTCTCACATGACTCTTAAATTTGTCATGCACAGTACCCAAGAGCCCCATTTTTCTGTCATGCAGAAACGCAGTTTGTCATGCAGAATAGGCAACACCTAGAAGCTCCGAAACTTGTCATGCTGAGCCAGCACTTGTGGCCTCTTCGTGATACGCCACCCAGCATCACAAGTTTCCAGACATCCAGGGATATCTGCATTTCATAAGGTGAGCAGGTTGCTCGTGTAGGCGCAAGCGAGCGCGGCGTCGCGCGCCGGCGGGTCCATGTGGTAGTGCGTGTCCGTCTCTATCATGGACCACTTGTCGCCGTCCATCCAGTCCAGGTGGGTCAGATACTGCTGCGCCCCCTCCCTTGCCAATTCCATGCCGGTTTTCGCATCGGCAGAGAAAGTCAATCGCCCAAAGGGCGCGTCCACGTTGCACCCGTCGTCCCGGCCGCCACGCGCGTGTCGGATCAGTTGCTCCTCCGCAAAGAACAGATGAAAATAAACTAGCGGCGCTGCAACCGACGGCGATGGTGGAAATATTAAACTTCTCCGCCTCTTTCGTAGTTTCCTCGTGAGTGGCATTTTTTGTGTTGTTGCGCGGTCGAAAATAATTGTGGAAAAGAAGAAAAACTGCGCCGTCGGTGGAGTAGGGGTAGACATTGATACTGCCTAAGTGAAATCCAAGTCTGAAACAACAGGCAAGAAACGCTGCTCGGCACCAAAACAAAGGGGACCAAGGCGGCAAAAAAAAAACTCAGACCTCTGAAAAGCTTACTGAAATATGTAAGCTGCAAAACGATGACAACGACAAACGGTCTAGATATGATCTCTATCTTTTCTGTGCCACGAAAGCAGAGCCTACGGACCGAATAACTTATTAGGTCGCAAAGCCGGGACCGGCTGCTGAAACGCGACCACAAGCCAAAAAAAATTTTACATGAAGATTTCTTACCGATCTTGGAAAGAACCACCAAGAGGGATGTTGAAAATAAGTCCTGCTTGCGCGCTCTGTGTTGACCAGTGAGAAGGGTCTTGGGATCTATGCAGAGATGACACCGAAGAGCATTCTATTGTACTGTAGACACGCCAGATTAAAACCGCCAGAACATTCTCAGAAGAAAAGTTTCCGAAGTGGAAACTACCGGAAGCAGGTCCTCGCTCGGTACTAGGAGTAGGAACCTCCAAGCGGTGGAGTGCATGACAAGGATCTTCACGCCTTCAGCGGACCAGGAGGTAAGTTGCACTTACAGAACATAAACCAGTTCCTTGGGCGTCTCTCGGTTGCAAAATATTCTCGCACTTGGGGGTATCACGTGCAAATACGTCTGGGTCTGGATGAATGCAGAGGTTTGGTATGCTTTTTTTGCATGCCTGTAACCAAAAAGGTCTGGCATGCAAGCCCCAGCATCACAGCTTTTGCGGCGGTTTCTCAATGCCTAATCCGCATGAGAAATCTCCCCGGCTTCCGGTGACACGAAGCGGGCAACTTTTTCTGTCCGTGATTGGTGTGTGTCATCTGAAATTCGCATCAGAAGTTTTGGCATGGTTGGGCAGCCTCTGGTTAATCAACAGCAGCGGCTATCAAATGCAAATATGTCTGGGTCTGGAAGAGTGCGGAGCTTGTCATGCATATTTTTCATGACCCATCATGCCTGTAATGCATGACCTAGCATGATTTCACAGCTTTTTAGAAGGCTTCGTGACGATGCGTATGATCCTGCATGAGAAATTAATGCCCTCACCGCGTACTTAGCACAAACTGGACTCTTCTTGCTGGTCATGCAATACAGATTTTTTTAGAATCCAGAGACAGCATCACAAGTTGCAACCTTATCCAGGACTCCAGAAATATTTGCAATGCGTACAGCCTGCGCCAAGAACAGACACGGCACCACCGGGTGCGCGCAAAGCCACAAGCCAGGGAAGTCAAGTGCTATCCTAATTGAAAACGTCTCCACACCAGAGTCAAGATGGGAAATCTGCTAGACAAATCAACCAGCTTTGGTTGTTTGGCATGACAGGTTTGTCCTCGTAGTGTAATCCTGTTTTAGGTAGGTCAGTAGCATCACAGATCTAACCCTCAGGAGAAATCTCCCCGGCTTCCGGTGACACGAAGCGGGCAACTTTTGTCAGTTTCGTTTCTTCAGATTCGTATGAGAGTGCACAGCCCCCCTCCCCCTCATTTGTATTGCATGAACAGCAATACAACAGCCAGCTGCCAGCACACGTGGCGCCTGTGCATGACAAATTCACGCGCCTAGCGTGGTACTGTTTGGGCTTTCGGAATCTGTCATGCAAACAGTGCCACAGGGAAGCACTTGGGTTTTGGGTTTTGCATCACAAATGCGGGGCCGGGGGAGGGAGACAAGTTGTACACTCTCATAACTCGTAGATGTCAAACAGAAACGAATTTTCCCCAAGTAGGTCAAACCCGGTGGTAGAGTATATAACCTGCTCAGGTGTTACAATCTGAAGCGTTACAGTAGAATATGGAAATCTGTGATGCAAGAGGTGCATCATGATCTAGCCAACTCCCACAGGATTGCGCATGACAAGTCTCGGAGTCCCCATCCGCGCTAGAATCTGCCGAAATTTGTATTGCAGAAAGTGGAACGCTGTGCCAGTCTGTCATGCTCATCATGCAACACAAAACCCAGACTCTATTGTAAGGTTTGAGATACTAACGCTTGAGCAGGTCATAGAGTAGAGAAATCTCCCCGGCTTTCGGTGACACGAAGCGGGCAACTTTTTCTGTCATCGCACTCGTATAAATGCAAGTCTTGCATCACAAATTTTTTTCTGAAGGCAAATCAGCATTACAAATTTTATTTCTCATGCTGAGGAAATTTGTAATGCATTTATACGAGTACGAGGATACTTTTGCAGTTCATAAGGACGGCCTGTTGCGTGCTGTATTCAATTTTGTTGGTTTTCGCGCTCTATCAAATGCAAAAATGTTTGGGTCTGGAAGATTGCCAGGTTTGTCATGCAGGTTTTCCATGACCCACGCGGACTGGCATGCACGGCCTGGCATGATAGGTTCTGTGAGATCTTTTTCATGCCTTTTCTGCATGAGAAACTGCCTGTAAACTTGTTCAAAAGTGGACCTCTTTTGGCAATGATGCAACACAAATTTTTCCACGATCCAGATGTAGCATGACAAGTTACCCTCTTCCAGACCCAGGCATATTTGCAATGCATACGCTCTTCGTGATCTCCACGGACAACATCATAGACGCGCCATATCAAGAAGAAAAATCTCCCCTCCCCATATCCTTGCATCTTCAGCATGACAGGAAGCAACTGGAAGTGGGAAACAGCATGACAAATTGCCTGCAAACGAGGCCATGACTGCGGCTCTTGGCCTTCTAGCATTACAAGTCGATTTGTGTACTCAAATACAGCATCACAAATTTCGTTTTCGATATGGGGTGGGGGAATTTTTCTAGTTGATACGCCAAGGAAGATGTATACGCAAAGCAGCACAGCCTTGGCGACACGCGCCCCAATATCCTAAGTAAAAGCGTCCCCAGCATCCGCGAGTCAAGAAGATGGGGATTTTGCAACACAAACCTAGGAGTTGTGGGAATCACGCATGACAGGTTGCAGTCCGTAAGGTAGTGCAAGGTAGCAAGGACAGCCGCATTACAAATCCATCTGCTTATCCGGTTTAGAGCATTACAAATTCCCAAACACGATTGAAAATGCCTGTAGTCATGTTTACATGGGGGTGCGCATCACAAAGGAGAAATCTCCCCGGCTTCCGGTGACACGAAGCGGGCGACTTTCGCTGTCCGTGCATGACAGATTGGTGTCTCATCCGAAATTCGCAACAGAAGTTTGCATTCTTCCAGCCCCAGACATATTTGCATTTGATAGAGGATCCAGCGATATGAAATCTTCCAGAGAGAAGTCCATGTAGCGCTCCAACATTTGCTCTTGTTGTTGCTGCTGCTGTACTAGCGCATCATCAGGCCGAGACGTTGATGTACTAGATACAAGAGATGCTTCCTCCAACCGTTGCCGCATGTAGTGAATCGGCACGCACCGTTTGTAGGGATCATACGTGGTCAGCTCGTACAACGGGGATACGCGCATCTCATCGCTTTGCGCGAGCCACGACAAAACAGCCGAATACTTGAAACCATCGACGTCCTCTTCCTCTACTTCCGCATGATCAAACCCCGGCTTCTTCCTCCTCGCAGGAGCTCGGAATTCAAGGATGGCGTGGATTACCGCTCCGGGACCCCACTGACCGTTCAAACTTGTAGACGTGCGAACGACGTGACAAGTAGCCTCAGTGAGCAGGCGGCGGTCACAGACGACCGGATCCATTTGGAACCCGAGCTCGTCCACCATGCTCAAGACAGCCGCGCACATCTTGTCATTGACGGCGGCAGGCCAATCATAGTGCCGGGTGGCTTCCAAAGTCCACTGCTGCGGGATCAAAGTCGCGCCGTCCGGTTGCAGGTATTCTTGGGATTATGCATTGCAAATATCCCTGGATGTCTGGAAGGCTCCGAACTTGTGATGCGTGTTCCGCATCCTGCAAAAAACTGTGTTGCATGGCTTGCAAAAGGTGCCCACTTCTGGCCATATTGAGAGGGCATTTCTCATGCGGAACAGGCATCACTAAGGGGCTGCAGAACCTGTGATGCTGGGCCCTGCATTGCAGACTTGGCGGAGCTTGGAAAAACTGCATGACAAATCTGGGAACCTTCCAGACCCAGACATATTTGCATTTCATAGGGATGCTCGAGCAGCCATCTTCGCGTTCTCCTCTTCAAACGGTAATGTAAATATATCAAATGTAAAAATGTCTGGGTCTGGAAGAATCCGACATTTGTTATGCTGTTTTTGCATGACGCATAATGTCTGTCATGGAAGTCCTAGCATCACAGGTTTTTAGAGGCCTTCCTGATGCCTATTCCGCATGACAAATGCCCTCCACGCGTAGCACAAACTGGACACCTCTTGCTGGTCATGCAATACAGAATTTTTCAGAGTCCAAAGTTAGCATCACAAGTTCCACTCTTCCAGACCCAGACATTTTTGCAATCCATATGATACCAGTCGGAGCAAAACGCCGTGGAGGTTGTAGGGCGTAATCCAGTATGAAATGCAAAAGTGTCTGGGTCTGGAAGAGTGTGAGCTTGTCATGCAGGTTTTCCATGACCCTTGAGGTCTGGGATGCGGAGCCTAGCATGACAGAGTCTGTGAGGTCTCTTTCATGCCCATCCCGCATGAGAAACTCCCTCCCCATTTGGTCGAAAGTGGACAGCTTTTGGCACTCATGCAACACAGATTTTTGCATGATTCGGATTTAGCATGACAATTTGCAATCTATCTTCCAGACCCAGACACTTTTGCAATCCATATCCAGCGGTGATTCTTTTCCATGTGCTCCAGCGCTTCCTTGGCGGCCACGGCGTTGTGGTCCCTCTTGGAAAATATGCAATGCAAAATTATCGTCCTAGTATAAATTGCATTACAAATTACCCCAGCATTACAAATTGAAGTTGTAATGCTGATTTACCTTGGGAATGGGAAAGCGATTTGTAATGCATAAACGCAATTACTACGAGTACGTTGCTTTTGCACAGGATAGAAAACCTGGTAAAGAGCAACGGAAGCCGGTACTCGTAAGCGTAAAGGTCGATGTACCTGGACTCGAGCATATCGCGGAACAGGCGTCCGTGGTCCCCGAGCAGGACCAGCGATAAGTTCTTCGTCTTGCGGAGTGCTTTTTCCAGAAATGCGCGCAGTGAATCATCAATCGAGTTGATGGCATCCATCCGGGAAGGCCGCATCCAGTGCCCCTCGTCTAGAAATACCACAGCAAACTTCTTCTTCTTCTTATGGGCACCGTCGTGTTGTTGACCCGCTCTAGTACGTCGTCCACCCGTTGTCGGTCCTCCGGCGGTTGTAGAAGCACCGGCACAGACGCTGCTGGAGTTCCCTGCTTCCCGCCCTACGGCCTCAGATGGTACTACGGAGTCCTCATCTGCCGTGCCCGGACCAAGAGTCTCCCGCAGCGCGAGCGATGAGTAAAGGTCTGCTTGGAGTGGTCGCGCACTCTCCTCCTGCTCCGGTCGTAATTCTATGCCGTTCTCCGAGTGTTCGTCCACTTGTTCTACCTTCGTTTCCAAGTGTATTTTTTCCTCTTCTATTTCCGGAACGAACGAGACGCGCTGTCTCCCGATGCCCAGAAAATCCAGCGCTTCCAAAAATACTGCCCGAGTGGTATTCTCAGTAAAAACTGATAATTCCCGCCACGACCCAAAGCCACTTTATTTTGTCATGCACATGTACTATACGTGCGTGCTCAGGGAGATGATGTCGTGGCCCTCGATAGAGGAAACATTTCGCAGTATGTGCTTTGGAAAAATGACTTACTGGCTTGCAGTGTGTGCTCTGGTCGAAATCCTTTTCGATTGTGTAGAAAAATAAATGCTTCCCAGCAAACGAACTTGTAACTCGAGGGGCTCAACATCGATCTTGTGGGGCTTTTTGTTTCTACTGATGTGATAACTGGCGCGCATATTTCCCGTCTTTCTACGAATTATAGGCGTTGTCCTCGAAAGTGATGTCCTCGGCGGACGACAGCCAAGATCTTTTTTTGGTAAAGCACGGAGGTGGTAATTGCGCTGCTCGGCAGAGTAGTTATCAAGTGGATCCGGCTCGGAGGGCGACGAGGAGCTACCGTTGTCGTCTAGCATCCGCTGATGCTCGGCAGCGTACAGATTTCGCGCTGCACTGGAGGAGGTGGCGTCGTTCGTGTCCACCGTGCAAACGCCCTTCCGTTCGTCGTAAGCGTGAAAGGGGGACGAGTAGCGGAAGTCCGCGAACGGTGCGAATATTACAGCGCAGGCCCAGGCAATCATGGGCTCGCAGTTACAGCCCATATCCCACGAAAAAAGTGTTACAGTTACACATTTGTAGTCAATTCAGCAACACAAATTTCTCTGCATGAGAGAGAAAACTTGTAATGCAGAAACCCTTCGGGAAAACACCTATGAAACGAGGCTCCTATGCATATCCGGCATGACAGAGCTTGTCTGTCTTGCTTGGCCTGCAACACAATGTGTAACTGTAACACTTTTTTCTCACCATACCCCACGAAGGTGGTGTAGTCTCCGGACTTCCTGGCGACTTCAAGAATGTGACGGTCCCGGACACTGTCAAATGCAAAAATGCCTGGGTCTGGAAGGATGCAAGGTTTGTCATGCACATTTTGCATGACTCCTGATGTCTGCGATGCATGCCCTATCATCACAGATCTTCTGAGGGCTTTCTGATGCCTATACAGTATGAGAAATGCCCTCTCGCCGTGGCCAAAACCAGACCTCTTTTGCTGTTCATGCAATACAGATTTTTGGATAATGCAGACGCAGCATCACAAGTTGCATTCTTCCAGACCCCGACATTTTTACATTTGATAGATACTCTTGGGCCGCAAAATTGGCTCCGGGTCCCCCACTTCCACTTCCGCGTCCGACAGCATACGCCCCGTCACGAGCGGAATCTGGTTCGAGATGGATCCGTTGCCCAAAACGTGGTGCTTTTTGGATAGACTCGGACGGAAATGGGACTTGTTTTCTTGCAAAGAAAGAAGAAAGTCGAAGGTTTTCGGAAGCCCGCGGAGGGCCATGCGCGTCGATACTGCGTCGAGCAGAATCAGTAACACCGAGTGTGTATGGATTGCAAACATGTCTGGGTCTGGAAGAGTCGGGGCTTGTCATGCACCTTTTGCATCACCCGTGAGGTCTATGATGCTGGCGCTAGCATCACAGGTTTTTTGAAAGCTTCTTGATGCTAATATACGCATGAGAAATGCAGCCCTCTCGGTGTGCCAAGAACTGACTTCTCTTGCTGCTCATGCAGCACAGATATTTCTAGAATCCGCAGACAGCATGACAAGTTGCATTCTTCCAGACCCAGACATATTTACCTTTGCTAGTGCGGGTGGTCATCGTCGTCCGTCGAGGACGTGCCATCATGTGCTGACCCTTCGCGGACATCTTCACTTCGTTCCTCGTCAGCCTCATTTTTATCTTCTTCCTCGTCAGTGGTCTCCCCGTCAGGGCGGACTTCAGCTTGGTCCTCACCCGTTTCACAAGACCTGCATGACTGCCAAGAACTACTACCCGGGGTCGGTGAAGATGCACCAGGCTCGGCCTCTGGCTGTAGTGGCGCGGTGCGCTGATAAATCTGCTCAAAGGCTGCCGCATCGAGCTCGTCCACCTCCCTCGCCTGCATATCGAAAAACGCAGCAACATCTTCCGAAGTCGAATCGAATTCTTGCCACACACGGGAGGGCAGGAAGCGCCCGTCCGCTCTACGCTCTGGGCCGTCGACATGATCAACCTTCGGCACAGTAGCGTCCTCCTGTATATTTGCAGTTGAAAGAAAAACCACTCCGGGGGCGTTTGAAATAATCAGACCCGTGATGTGTACAACGATCCACCGGAGAAGCAGTGACATTGCTCGCATTTTTCTTCGCGTAAGGGGACGATATCAAAGCGAAGACTTTGAGAACTGTGCTCGTTGCATCTGCTAGTTGTCGTATCTGCATCTTCCCTCTATATTGTAAGCTAGACTAGCTTACACCTATCACTGTCAACCACGTCAGCAAGTGCGTGATAGAGAGAGAGAGAGATCATGTAAAGAATTGAGAACGTATACGTTTGAGAACGCAATGTACAGCTACAACTGTAGACCACGAAAGAGTGATCCTCGTCATGTTCTTCGATACACAGGGACGAAAATTACGGTGGCTCTAGCTCGTACAAAAAGCCCAGCACCACAAAAAAGCACAGGAACTCGAAAGAACATCTGATGATGATGATTAGTTCGAGCGGGGCTCGGCGCAGCTCGTCGTTGACTGAGGCCAGGTTTTTTCGTCATTCGGTTGTGGAACGCCCTCATTGGGCTTTGCTTCATTCGGGGGCTGGCATGTTTCGCACATTCCGAAGAACGGGGCGGAACTACCAGCACACGCACAGGAGCCGGGACTTGTTTGTCCTATTCTTTGGCCTGGAGGTCAAGGATCGACCACGCGACCACGCTTGCGGCTCACAGTACTAAACGCTCTGACCTCCGACCCATACTGATTGCGCAGTAATCACGCTTGAGTGGACTCGAACCCCTCCGCCCGTTGAATGAAGTTCCACCAGTCAGGAGTTACACCCTGGCGAGCTGACCAAGGCAAAGCTCATCCCAACCTTTTGAATGCGGCGCAGTGGGTCCTTTCCCTGCTAAGTTTTTTATAGTGAGACCAGGGCACGCCCCCCGGAGACGGCGCGACTCACTTTTTACAAACCTTCGCGCACTAGCGCCTATCTAGATGCGGCGGGCCAAGTCGCTCCGGAGATGGTATGCAAAAAATCCGGATCAGTCTGGCGCAAGTGCTCTCTACGTAAGTTCTAACGGTCTGGGAGGTTGTTCACACTATCGACTTGCACTCTTGCCCATCAACACGTTGCAGCACCGTGGTGCCCCCTTCCCTTCCCATGCCTTGTTTGCAACGCTTCTGCTTCGACCCTGCGAGAAGCCCCGTCGCGCCCCGCGTGCCGTTCGTAGGCAGCCCTCGCACAGGCTGATCCCTGCCTGTCTTGCTCCCACGCTGCAAAGATAGACCGTCGCCCCCTCCCTGCCCTGCGCAGTGCTTACCCCTGCTACTGCGCGAGCGCCTTTTGCTGACGGCCCCGATAGTCCACTCAGCAGCAACCCTAGCGCCGCAACTGTGGCCCGGGTTAGGTAGAAGATCGCTCCACTTCCTCTGCGCCTTTACCACACGTTGCTGGACATCAAAGCCCCCATCTCGGACGGGAAGCGCTTCCCGATTGGTGAGGGCCATCGGGGCTCCATTTCAAGCGGTCGCCTGCCACTGCGCGACATAAAGGCCGGCTTACTTGTTACTAACTTCCGCCTCAAGCATTCACGAACTAGTTTGACCAATAACCTAGCGACTTATTAAATAAGTCGCGATGTAGGTCCTGCAGTTCAAATTTATTGTTAGGAGCTGCGAAGCAGGAGTTTGTTTATTGGTCATACAGAAAGATAAAGAACAATATCATGCATGAAGAACAATGTCGCGCAGACCTGCGATTTGCGAGATCTCGCCCTGAAAGTGGAGACCCTGACTGAGGCCTAAGCTCACAACTTTCCAGGTATACGGCGTCGACGTCGTTCTAGACGAACGCCGAAGACCAACCTCCCCTGATACGCTAGCGAAACCACGCCATATTAGCATCCCAGTCAGGACGCCATAGCCCTCCTCGAGTGACAGTTGCCGTCATCGCTTGCTCGACCGGCATCAAGAGCGGCGGGTCGAGGATAGACGCGGAAGTCTGCAGCTCCTTCTCCTCTGCATCGTCTGCTACAGGTGATCTATACTTTGGCACCTTGATTGCGTCAGGGTTTCCGCACACCGTCTGCAACTCGTCCGACAGAAGCGCGGCTGCTGGCCCTGTCGGTTCGCTATTTAGGTTTTTTGCAAAATGAGTTCGCGTTGCCTCCGCTTGTTTCAGCGTCTGCCAAGTGTAATCCTGTTCGTGCTCGCGGTCCTTCGACATCGACGAGGTGCTTTTGCTGAGTAGTTGCTCCCGCCCGGCAGCCTTGCAGGTGCGCAGGGCCTTCCACAGTGTACAGCCACAATCTGTTCCTCGCTGTCCGGCAAAAGTCTCCGTGACGGTCTCCGATTTTCGCGGATAGCATGCGAATGCGTTTCGCTGATCCCCACCAAGACGATAGGAATCTACGTACAGGTCGAGAAACTTTCTCGGCACTAGTGCGAGCTTGCAGCTGATACACCCCCAAAGTGTGTTGGTCGGAGCATGAATGAAGGCCGGGTCAAAGCGGCGCAAGTCGCCAAGAGGCTGCAGGAAGAGGTCGGGGCGTGTGAAAAGCACCCAATCGAATTCGCTTCTACGGAAAAGCTCTAGTCCTGTTGCTTCAGTATCAGTTATTTTCGTTTCCATCTCGTTCACAGCAGAAACACTAGTCGAACCGCTGCTGACATCTTCTACTTGCCGCTCGTATTCGTGAATGCTGCGCCTGCAGAAATCTCGCTGCAGCCCCATGATTGGACAAGTAACTTGGTCAGAGAGACATTTGCTTTTTGTGTCGTGGTCGATTTGCTGAAAGGCGGCTGCCGTCCACGACGAGGAAGAAAGCGCCTCGACCGAGGCCGTTTTGACGTCGGCAGTCATTGCTCCAGAATTTCGCTCGTCCCCGCCATGGAGCTCCTCTTCCACAGCACGTATCGCACGACGCAGATCCTCCTGCTCCCTGTTATTGATCTGGTCGCGGAGCTGCTCCTGCTTCTGCTCGCTGCTCGAGCTGTGATGCCTGATGTCGAAATGATCACCAATGCCCAGCTTCGTAACCCGAGACAAGTCAAATTGATAGAAAACCCGCACCTTTTTCGCCTTTAAACTTGTCAGTGCGTTGCGGATACTTTCATACACTGGCTTTTGCGTGAATCCCCTCACACCCCCTGAGATGCATACGGCAACCGAAAGCGATGACGTACTCCTGTCATTGCTGTGAGGTGGCGGCACATGTGCTCTCGTCCTGCTTTCGTCGTTGGCAGTACTCGTAAATCTTCGGCCAGCACTATTTTTCTCGTCGTTCCGCGGCGAAGCATTTGTGGTCGGTGGAAGAGCGTCATCTGACGAGGGCAACATGGATTTTGTATGTGCGTGACCCTTCTGCATCTGCTCTTGCTTCTCGATCCACTGTCGCGTCAACGCCTGTTGGTAGAGATCGTAGGCTCGCAAGCTCGTCATTCGCAAAAGTCGTACGTCCACAAATTCGAGCACCGTCGTCGTCACCTGACCCGCAACATCTTCTGCAGTAGCGTCTTTCTCTGCTAGCCGGGCAATGAAATGGGAATAGCTCGATTTGTGCCCGTCTTTTTTTGTAGTGCCTGGAAGCGACTGCAACACGGCGCGCGCGATAGGTGGCGTTGATGCTCCGCGAGATGCTCGACCAATACTGAGTGACGCGTCGATGTGAAGCTCGTGCTCTGCCTTCTCAAGCCGCACGGTGAAACTTCGAAACCAGCGCAAGAACTTTTCCTGTACACTATCGCGCTGCCAGAACAGCCATAGTGGCAAAATGTATAGTCGGAACATCGCAAAAAGGCCCCGCTGATCAAGATCCTGGTCTGCAGACGTCATCGTAGACAGAAACCCGACGGGGAGGCAGACGACGTGTGTGTCAGCGTCTTCGCCGCGCACAGGCGCACGGGGACCCTGCGAGGAGGCCCACATCTTGCGCAAGAAGCGCGCTGGTGCTCCTTCACTCAGCAACGTTCTCGTTGTGTGCGCTGCGTTTTTCAAGCCGGACGCGGTGTCGTTCTTACTTCGTTGAAGATCTCCGAGCTCGAGCGCTGCTTTGATTCGCAGAATGTGATGGAAAAAGAAGTCTGCTATCCGAAACTTGATCTCGACCAAGGCCCATCCAAAGTGGCGACTGCATTTTTGTAACTTCTCGTAAACGAAGAGCGGGCTCCGCTCATACTCTTCTGGATTGACGCGGTCCAGCGGTAAAGTCCACCCTTTCATTCTTTCGTCTCGTTTCTCGTGAGTATTGGGAAGCTGGTTCCTGCTTCGCACGCCCCGCCCCTTTTCGTCTGATGATACGACGTCATCCGCTTCATCAGCGGCGAAAAGACTCCGGAGAGACTCGGAACCGCTAGAACTTTTCAGATCCGAGGTCCAAAAGTTATATTCCAAAGGTGTCGCTACAAGTAACGGATGAGTTTCCTTGTCGTCCTCATCCCCGAATGCATCCTTGAGCTTTTTGTCGGTCGCCTCTTGAAGAGCAGCTGCAGCCTTGCGCTTCGCCAGCCGCCTAAGCAGAAGTACGGCCTTGAACATCTCGTCCCCTCCGCGCGGAATCGTGCGCTCGACGCCCTTGGGGCCAAACAGGAAGCTCAAGGCAAAAAAATGGTCGTCGCCAAAAAAGTGTTCCTGTAGTGCAAGCTCGGTTGCCCTTCCTTCGTATTCTTCCACTCCGTCGACCGCTTGCTCCTCGTTTTGTTCCGATCGCCTCTGTTCGTGGTCGGCTGGAGGAGCGTGAGTGCGATCAGTAGATGTTGTCGCTGACGAGCCGCGCGCACCCCGAGTAAGATCTTCCGTGGTCGTATTTGATGAAGATACTGCATTCCACTGCACCAGAATTTCGCCGAACACTCCGCGCAGCATCTCCAGATGTGCACTCCATAACCCACGCTGTACTGTCTCCGTGAGAGCGTTGTCGGACAGGAGCTGAAGGGCATGAGGATTTGGTTCGTTTTTGCCGAAAATGTTGAGCATCACAGGCCGGATACCTGCGCGGAGCCACTCTGGAACTGCGTTTACCTCGACACCATGGTCGCGCTGATCTTCTAGGCCTTCACTCTTCTCGACGTTTATTTCCGGAGCAGCTTCTTGCTCGTCCATTGCCTTTGCCAAAGCATCTTGAAATTGCGTTCCACTACCACTGGTGGCTTCATGATTTGTAATAGCATCATCTCGAATGCTTCTACTTATTTCAGTCGCTTGCGCACAGCACCGGGCACGCGTGACCAAGGAGCCGTCGAAGCAGTGCGCCCTCTGGCCATCCTTTTCTTCGTCACCTGTTTTCTCCCGAGAAGGCACACAGCACGTTTTTTCGTCCAGGGGATAGCTCCAGCAAGGTCGACGGCGCTGGCGCTGCGACGACACGACGTCGTCACGTGGCGGAGCAGACTGAGACTGCTGTGACAAGTCGGATTGGTGCTCTCTTCCCGAGGTCTTGGAAGATACCGGGAACGTCTGATTGCAACACACCGATGGGTATCAAATGCAAATATGGCTGGGTGGTCTGGAAAATTACGAGACTTGCCATGCAGATTTTCCATGATCCATGTCGTCTGGAATGCAGGACCTAGCATGACAGATTCTGTGGGAAGATCCCTATCATGCCTATCCTGCGTGAGAGACTTCCTCTCAACTTCGTCAAAAGTGGACAACTCTTGGCATTCATGCAACACAGATTTTTGCATGATCCAGCCTGAGCATTACAAGTTGCAACCTTCCAGACCCAGACATATTTGCAGTGCATAATGGGGAGAAGGTTTCGTCATCGGGTGAAAAGTATCAAATGTAAAAATGTCTGGGTCTGGAAGAATTCATGTTTGTCATGCTTGTCTGGCATGACTGTTAAATCTGTCATGCACGTTACCCAAGAGCTCCGTTTTTCTGTGATGCAGAAGCGCAGTTTGTCATGCGGAATAGGCGACACCGAGGAGCTCAGAAACTTGTTATGCTGAGCCAGCATTTGGAGCCTCATCATGATGCGCCACCCAGCATCACAAGTTTCCAGACCCAGACATTTTTACATTTGATAAAAAGCACACTGGATTTGCATCCGAGGAGGTCGGAAGCGTTTTTGGATCGACATCTTCCACGATTATATCGATGACGTTCGCGTCACGAGGTGGAGCATATCAAATGCAAAAGTGTCTGGGTCTGGAAGATTGCTACATTTGTCATGCATGTCTGACATGACTCAAGAATCTGTCATGCATGGGCACGAAGCTGTCCTCTTACGTGTCATGCAAAAACGCAGTTTGCCATGCGGAACACGCAACACATAGGAGCCCAAAAATTTGTCATGCTTGGCTCCGTATTGCAGTGGAACTCTCATTCACTTTTAGCATTACAAGTTTCCAGACCCAGACATTTTTACATTTGATAGAGCAGCTGGCTCGACAAGTGGAGGAAGTAGAGTGGACCAAAATTGCAGCAGGGCCACATATCAAAGAAAAAAAGTTCGTCACGATCACTCATGCACATTCTTGCAATACAAAATTGCTTGTCATGCGTAAAAATGCATCACAGCCAAACTTCATTAGGGATTTCCCTAGTGTTTCTGCAATACAAGGAAAGTTTGTGATGCTGAGAAAATTTGTAATACAAAACCTGCAAGTTAGTGACTGTGACAAACTTTTTTCTCTCCATACCACATGTCTCCACGTCATTATTTTCCAACCACGAATTCCCTCTGTGCTAGTGGAGCGCTGTAGCCCGCGTGTTCGATAGTGCCAGACAGTCTTCGAAAGGGAATTCTTGAAGTCGCTGCGCGTGCTGGCCATCATTTATTGTGTTCTACGTAGTTCTCCAGAGGACCCAGTCATGCTGTACCACATTCAAGATCAAGATCTTCATCGACGCAAAAAGGCACGCGCCGGAGGACCTAGCGACTGGGAATAGGAAATAGACAAACAGACACGCAACAAAACGCCGACTCGAGAAAGCGGCAGACAAAAAAAAGTACCGCACGGCTGTGCTTTTTATCATGATCTGAACAATGATCTACTGCATTCTGGAACAAATTTAGTATATCGATTTTGTTTTTTCTGTGAGAAATCATGTTGACAACATACAAAGCAGCTTTTCGGTACTCCTTAGTTGAAGGAACAAACTGATTGGAGGTCCGCCAACCTTCTCGCCGTTGAATTGATGGCACGTGGACCACCGCATGACTGTATTCTGACAAAAATTTGCACAAAAAATAAACATAAAGACAACGACTGCAGTGACGTCTGCAGATGATTTGCACGATTCGCCATTGACGGCACGTCGCCCCCCCTGTCACCGGCTGTGTGCTGCGGTAATTTCTAAACATGGATACCCGCACCCTCCGCCATGGACCCATGTGCCGAGATCAAAACAGGGTGACGGTTCGCCTGCCGTTTGAATTTGATCCGGATCGCAGAGCAAGGAAAAAAACTTGGTCAAATTCCTGGCCCCATAGAAGAAGTGAAACTCGGCGGAGAGGGTTCCAATCTTCGGGATGGTCTGTTGCACCTCATCCAACACTATGCAATGCAAAAGCATCGTATTAGTAGAAATTGCATGACAAATTTCATCCGCAGCATCTGAAAGAAAATTTGTAATGCGGATGTCCCTTCAGGGAAGAACTTGTCATGCATTATCGCGATTACAACTACGACTACGATACTTTTGCAATCCATAAGCACGCCCCACTCCGCTCCCTCCACGTCAAACCGCAGCACGTCGAGATGTATCCTGTGCAAAAGTATCGTACTCGTAGTCATTGCGACCATGCATTACAAATTTCTTTGTCAAGCTAAATCCGCATTACAAATTTTGTTTCTCATGCTGAAAAGATTTGTCATGCATTTACATTTTATATACGAGTATCGGATGCTTTTGCAATGCATAAGATGGTCCAACTTTTTCTGCGTCATCAAGGTGGAAACCCGGCGCTCTTCAAACCCCCGCGAGATGTCCTGCGCAACGACGAAAGAAGTTGTTGTACTAGTGCCTTTATTCTTGTTGCCGTCTCCTGGAGTAGCTGCAGAACCTGCCTTCTTGATCACGAGTGGCTGCAGTTCTGGGCGTTTGTACAAGGTGGACACTATGGCGTTCTCAAACGTTACAAATTCTCAACTGTTACATGAATTTGCCATGCAAGACTACCTTAACCCGCCAGATGATCAAGCTGCTTCGCATGACAAATCTACGAGAAGGGGCTAGACAGTGTCTAAATCTGTGCCAAATCTGTGATGCGAAAGCAGCAAGCTTGCCCATTTGACTGTTGCTGTTCTTGCATGACAAATTCACGCAAGAACAGTTGAGAGTGTAACATTTGAGAACCAACTCCGTAGACACTGCATTGGTATTGTCGTGGAACCCGTCGCGACTGCCGCGTATGGTAAGGAAAAATCCCCCCTCCCCATATCGAAAAGGAGCGTCTCAGAAAATTTGCGATGCTGATTTGTGACCACAAATCGCGTCTGTCTTGCAAGAAAGCAACGGCATGATCTCCGCCCCATTATGCAGGCGGTTTATCATGCTGTTGGCCATACAGCATAGGCGTTCCCCATGCTAAGCGCCTAGGCCAAAACCTCTCTGCATTGGCATGATATGGGCCTGCAGTCCTCTACTGCAAGACAAATCTAATTTGTGTACGCAAATCCAGCATCAGAAGTTTCGTTTTGATATGGGGTGGGGGCTTTTTTCTTTTTGATACCGAGGGCCAAAAACTCGAACACATGGCGCTGGGGGTGGTGAACGTATTCCGCGTGCCGCCGCTGGTCCATAGAAGGATCGAAGGAAAAAACATTGCACTTTTCCCGGAACAGGTAGTAATCATCAAATTCGAATTGATAATTGATTCCGAAAGAAAACACCGAGCAGGTGGAGGGTGCTGTCGACGCCGAGGTCTTTTGATGTGCTTCCTTGTCAGAGGTCGAGGTTCGTTGCGCCACCACCCGTGCGTCCTGAGGGACCAGGATATGAACTGCAAAAGTATCGTACTCGTATAAATGCATTACAAATATCCTCAGCACGAGACAGGAAATTTGTAATGCAGATGCACCTTAAGAAAAAGATTTGTAATGCACGATTGCAATACGAGTACGATACTTTTGCACAGGATACAGGAAGTCGAGCGACGACTGCTCGTCTACTCTCTTCGTTCGCAACAGCCCTTTATGCGTTGCAAATGTGTCTGGGACTGGGTCTCCTGGAAAGATGCGAGGTTTGTGATGCACATTCTGCACGGCGCACGATTGTCTCGTCTGTGATGTATGCCCTAACATCACAGATGTTTAGAACCCTTCCTGATGCCTATCCCGCATGAAAAATGTCCTCTCCGCGTAGCACAAACTGGACTCCTCTTGCTGGTCATGCAATACAGATTTTTTACAGAATTCAAAGACACCAACACAAGTTGCATCCTTCCAGACCTCCACAGATATTTGCACTTGATATCGTTGCCGTCCGTTGCGGGTCCCGCGCCGCGCGAGCTCGTAGTCGATCAGCTTTCGCAGTGCCTTATGCATTGCAAATATGTCTGGGTCTGGAAGGGTGTAACTTGTGATGCTGCATTTGGATTCCAAAAAAATTTGCATCGCATGAGCAGCAAAGGGAATGCAATTTTTGCTGCGCGGAGAGGGCATTTGTCATGCGGAATAGGCATCAAGAAGCCGTCAAAAAATCTGTGATGCTAGGGCATGCATCACAAACGTAACGGCTCATACAGAACGCGCATGAAAAGTCTCATAATGTTCCAGACCCAAACACTTGCGCAATTCATATGCCTCGGGCTTTTCAAGTCGGTGGAATCTTTCCTTTTCCATTTCCGCGCCGAACCATCTTCGCAACTATGCATTGCAAATATGTCTGGGTCTAGAAGAGTGTAACTTGTCATTCCATGTCTGGATCGTGAAAAAATTTGTGTTGCGTGATAGATTACCAAAAGAGGTCCACTTCCGAACAAGTTTAGAGGCAGTGTCTCATGCAGGAAAGGCATGATAGAGATCTCACAGAACCTGTCATGCTAGGCCGTGCATGCCAGACCGCGTGCGTCATGGAAAACCTGCATGACAAACCTACGCAATCTTCCAGACCCAGACATTTTTGCACTTGATAGCAGCTGCGGCGCCCCAATTTCCGTGAGGGTGAACAGCGCGGCTCCTCCTCCCCGGCGGGGCGCGAAGAAGGCATGGTTGTGATCGTGGACGGAAAACGTTTTCTCATTTAGTCTTAGGGAAACCGGACGGTAGGTTATTCTGAGGAAAAATCCCTCCTCCCCATATCAAAACGAAGTGTCTGACGCTGGACTTGCGTACACAAACTCTGATTTCGTTTGTAGAAAGTGCTCGGCGGCATTTTCTGAGCCTGTTCCTTGGTTATGTAGGAGGCTAGGAGTTCCATATCACAAACCAGTTTGCAGTAGTGCAGATAGAGAACAGGCAAAAGGGCAGTTTTCGCTCGTATATCGGCAATAATCTGTGCGAAAAAATGCATTTGTGCGTGTATGTTGTACAGTTGTCAATTTTTTCATGCTAAAAAGTCATCATACCATTCAGATTAGCAACTCAAAATCATCATTTTGTTCGTAGAATTCTTGTTATTCAACTAGAAAAATTCAAAGTCGAGAGCACATTTTTGTTAACATCATATCTTGCGAGATTCCACTTTCCTCCGCCGCTTTTGTCTTGCCGATACAGTATAGGCAAGACAAAGACGATTTGTGGCCACAAATCAGCATCACAAATTTCCATTTCGATATGGGGAGGGGAGGTGCTTCGTTTTGATATAGGTCGAGATCTCCATGCGTCTGAAGCTGGTCGCCATCACGGAGTAGGTACCGAGCGCCTTCCTTCCACACTTTTCGTATGCATTGCAAAAATATCGTACCTACTCGTACTAATTGCAGACTTGCATGACAAATGTGCTTCCCAAGGTATACCAGCATTACAAACTCCATTTTCAATTCTGAGAAAACTTGTAATGCAATTTGTACTAGTTACGTTACATTTGCAATGCTTTAGTTCGAAGCCGATTCGTATTCCCGTTTCCATGGCGGCCCAATGCGCGCACAGGATCACCTTCGGGACAAACCATTCTGTCCGCAGTGCCTGCCAGTTATGCATTGCAAATATGTCTGGGTCTGGAAACTTGTGATGCAAGAAAGGGAATAGTGAACTCACTATGATGCGCTGCCAAGCATGACAAATTTTTTTCATGGTTCTGAGTTGCGTACTCCGCATGACAAACTGCGTTTCTGCATGACAGGGAGGAGGAGCTCTTCGCGGCCATGCAACACAGAGTTCTGAGTCATGCCAGACTAGCATGACAAAGCTCGCAATCTCCCAGACCCAGACATATTTGCATTTGATACCAGTAGTGAAAAGACAATAGCAGGAACCAGAGCAGGAAAAACCCGCGAACGCAGTATCAAATGCAAAAGTGTCTGGGTCTGGAAGAATCTAACTTGTCATGCTAAACCTGAATCATTCAAATTCAAAAATCTGTGTTGCATGATTGCCAAAAGCTGGCCACTTTTGACGTAATCGAGAGGCAGTTTCTCATGCAGGATAGGAATGATAGAGCTCTCACATAATCTGTCATGCTATGCCCTACATACCAGACCTCGTGGGTCATGGAAAACCTGCATAACAAGTCTGCACTCTTCCAGACCCAAACATTTCTACATTTGATACGCAGGTAGTCGCAACAATAGAAGAGCTCCTGCTGTTTTTTTCTGCAGCTTCTTCACGCATCCCTGTTGCTCGGCGGCTCTGTAGGGTTTGCGTCACCCGATTGCTTCTCCCCGACTTCAGCTTGCGGCCTCCGAAAATAAATCCCGCCACACAACTTCTGAGGCTCTGGGCCTACGCCTCCTAATCATTGTTCGAAGCGTCATGGCAAGCAGGTCCAGACCTTCAGCTTTAAACCAAGTTTTGATGCCGAAGACGAGTAGTCTACTTTGATGCTCCACTAGACAAAAAAAGCTTCGTCTCTGATGACTTCTCAGACCAGCTTTAAAAAGAGACACGGCAAGCAGAGTGCTTGTTGAAACACAAGTCGACCAAGGACCGACTTCGTCAAATTTCGAACCAATGAAGGACCACGACGGCACAACTCTTCGCTCTGGTAAAATGCGACACTAAATGCAGAAATTGAAGATCGAACCAGGAACAGGCCACCTAGTTAGTGTCTACTTGTAGGTGTTTGAGATTCTTCTCTACGCATGTCCGAAGACAAATGTAAATGAAAATGACCATGACGCGAAGAAAGCCACTCGACATAATCATTTGCTGTCGACGTTCATTTTTGCATAGGCGTGCCAAGAACTTCATTTGTCTGGTCAAACGTGAGCCACCAGACCGAATCTGGCCTTGTCCGGAGGGCTATTCTTGGGTTTGTCTCGTCTGCATGCCACTCGTCAAGCGCCTTGGCCGATGCATTGGAAATAGCTCTGCGTCTGGAAATGAGTTGAAGGCTTGTCGTGCACATTTCGAAATAGCACTAGCGCACGGTGTCTGTGATCGTGATGTCTACCCCAGCATCACAGGTTTCGCGAGAACTTCTTAATTATGTTTGTCGTGCTGCATGAGAAATTGAAATCCAAATGCCCTCGCCGCGCAGCAACAACTGGATTGCTGTTGCTGTTTCTGCACATGCAATTTTACAGGTTTTTTTAGCATCTGAAGGCAACAAAACAAGTCCGCAGCCTTCCAGACCCAGACACATTTGCAATGCATACGGCCATGTCCACAGCGGCAGAATATTCTTCCTTGGACCATGAGACGCCGCCTGTCGCAAAGTCGTGGCCCGCAATCACGCCATCTGGCTGCTTCATCATGGGTAACAAGCAGCGGATATGAACTGCAAAAGTGTCGGCTCGTGCTCGTATGAATGCATTACAAATTTCCTCAGCATGAGAAATGACATTTGTAATTCGGATTTCCCTTAAGAAAAAAATTTGTAATGCATGACTGCAATACGAGTACGATACTTTTGCACAGGATAGCGGATTTGCGCAAGCAACAGCCCGCTCGGCCCGTTGGCGTATCAAATGCAAATATGTCTGGGTTTGGAAGAATGCGAGATCTGTCATGCCGGTCTAGCATGACACTGAGCTCTGTATTGCGTGGCCAGCAAGAGGCCCTCTTGTCTGTCATGCAAAAACGATGTCTGTCATGCGGAATACGCAACACGGAGCCACGGAAAAGTCTATTGGCATGCTTGGTATTGCAGTACAGTGCGACTTCTATTCACTGACATGCATCACAACTTTCCAGACCCAGACATATTTGCATTTGATACGGCGTCGATGAACGCAAGATCGAGGACCTGGTGGGATTGCCTCGGCTGAGAAGTTTGATCCCCTGCTCCTCGGCATCCTCTACAAAAGCACTGCCCCCACACTTACGCCTCGAGAGCACAAAAGCTGCCGGGTTTTCGCTTTTCCCCAGCCTATGTCCAAATGGCTGCCTCGTGTGGAAAACCCAAAAAATTTCCCAAACGCTTCAACCCGTGCAGCACTTTCAAAAGGCGAAATCGCAAGAACCACGGGCGGAATAGGAAGGCCGCCGGGGGCCCGACGAACCTCGCGACCAAAGGCCGGCGGCCACAAAAGGGCCCAGATTTTTGCGTGTCCCCCGAGCTATCGCCAAAAAACATCTTGTGGCGGAAATCCTGGTAAATTTCCCAAACGCTTCAACCCGTGCAGCACTTTCAAAAGGCGAAATCGCACGAACCACGGGCGGAATAGGAAGGCCGCCGTGGGCCCGACGAACCTCGCGACCAAAGGCCGGCGGCCACAAAAGGGCCCAGATTTTTGCGTGTCCCCCGAGCTATCGCCAAAAAACATCTTGTGGCGGAAATCCTGGTAAATTTCCCAAACGCTTCAACCCGTGCAGCACTTTCAAAAGGCGAAATCGCACGAACCACGGGCGGAATAGGAAGGCCACCGGAGGTCCGACGAACCTCGCGACCAAAGGCCGGCGGCCACAAAAGGGCCCAGAATTTTGCGCGTCCCCCGAGCTATCGCCAAAAAACATCTTGCGGCGGAAACCCTGGAAAATTTCCCAAACGCTTCAACCCGTGCAGCACTTTCAAAAGGCGAAATCGCACGAACCACGGGCGGAATAGGAAGGCCGCCGGGGGCCCGACGAACCTCGCGACCAAAGGCCGCGACCGCTGCGCGGTCGAGCAGAAAAATTCGCGCTACGTCCACTTTTTTCAAAATGTCACCAAGGTTGCAGATGCAAAATTTTGTGGTAAGTAACTGCGGCTACGAGACTTTTGTGAGAATTCATATTTGCGACTTCGCCAACCCATCATCCGTCGAAGTTCCTCCTGCAGCTACATCAGCCAGCACTCGGTCTCTGACCCGCTGACAGGATTCTTGGTCCTCGGAAGAAATGCCGTCTTTGATTAGCACGAACCTCGGGCCGACGGGGTCGCCGGCACCACGACCAGCAGCACCGTGCCTTGCAGCCTCGATTTCCTCCCCTCGCTGCTGCACAAACCGGCCGCCTGGTTCATACTTTGGGTTGAATTTCTCGTAGGGGTCAACCGCGTAGTAGCGCAGCCGGTCCTCGTGGCGGAGATGGTGTAGCATGTGGAACATCGTGTTGCCTGTGAAGATAACCAGTACAAAAGTATCGCACTCGTCCTATCAATCGCATTCACGCATTACAAGTTTCTTTCTCAGGTTAAATCCGCATTACAAATTTTCTTTCTCATGCTACGGAACTTTGTCTTGCGATTTATCCTAGCAGTAGTACGATGCTTTTGCATTTCATAGAAGACCCCGACTTCCATCACACGAAACGATGTAGCAGCGTTTCTAGTACTTCCGCCCACGGCCGTGGTTGCTCCTGAGGAGGGCGATGCGGTCAGTAGACTCGGCACCACGACGAGCGGCACCACACTGCCTCCAGGATACGATAGTGGCAATAAACTAGCCTGCTGCTCTATGCTCGGTCTCCTACTTGGAGGCACATCCGCGGGATTGTGGAAAAATCGCACTTCCCAAAGAACTATCAAAGGTAAAAATGTCTGGGTCTGGAAGAACGCAACTTGTGATGCTGCATTTGGATTCCAGGAAAATCTGTATTGCATGAGTACCAAAAGGAATGTAATTTTTGCTACGTGGAGAGGGCATTTGTCATGCGGAATAGGCATCAAGAAGCCCTCAAAAAATCTGTGACGCTAGGGCATGCATCACAGACATCAGGGCTCATGCAAAACGTGCATGACAAGTGTCAGAATCTTCCAGACCCAGACACTTTTACAATCCATAAGAACCTGATCAGATTGTCCACCGTTGTTGTCCTTGTTCTACTCCTGTCGCGCAGCTGGCTCCACACTGATGCTGCGTGCGAGGTTAAACGCGTCGGTAGGGCGAGGACTCTCCGCCTGGAAGTCTGTGAGTTTATTTTCCGCCACCTGCAGTTTTTCTTGGGCGACGCGGAGCAGCTGCGACCACCGCTATGAATTGCAAGAGTATCTGTATCGTAATCGTACGCAGTAGAAATTGCATATACAAACTTGCTCTTTGTGACGAATGAAATTTGTCATGCTGATTTCTCTCGAGAAGCAGATTTGCCATGCATAATTGGCATGTTCAGTACAAGTGCGATACTTTTGCACAGGATAACCGCGCAGCGGATGCCAATCCTCTGGCGCCCAGTTGGTGGTGGCCCTTCCACGGAACGATCAACTGCGCACCGGGGATCAGGCCTACCTCTTCATCGTATTCGTAGTTCTTCTTTCTCTTGCGACTTTTGTCATGTGAGTGCGTTATTTTTGAACTACTTTGCGTGGGCAATAATTCCCCTTTCATTCCCGCTTTATGCAGCCCACGACTCATCTTTAACTCCGACGCGTAGAAAAGAAACTTGCTGAGGTCCACCCAGCCGGTTAGAGCTTCTTTCGTCATGTGAAGGGCCAACACTAGCGGATAGACGCAGCTTTGGAAAAACAGGTTTTTTGCCAAAACGGCAGGAGAGTGGACTTCACAAAAAGAGGATGTTGTACTGCCGGCGATATTATCGGCTCCTCCGATAGAAGTAGTTGCACGGTCTCGACCACCAACGCCATTTCCATCTTGACCGTGTTCCAATCGTACGCATCCATGGCGAAACAGCCGAAAATAGCTCCGGGCAAATGCGGGAAGTAAAGTCCAGCGCGGATGGTAGTCCCCGCCGTGTTCTTCTTTCCCAAGAACTCGACTTCCTGATGTCGCTGCGTCTGCCTGTGCTACGAAATCCTCAAGATGGCGCTCAAGCTGTGGCACGGCTTGCGTACGGAAGGATTCGTGGTGCAACAGATTTTCATCAGATGCAGAATGCTGTAGCTGTTGTCCATGTAGTTCTTCTCCGTTAGAGGTGGTGCTTTCGCTATCACTTGTTCGCCCAATGTGCTGCTTGCACCTCCGGTGCCAAAACAAGACCAGACCCTTGACAAACTTCCAGAGCGAGGTGGCGAAACTGGTGAGGGTTTTCATCCGCAAACGACCTGGATGGCTTGTATCTGGTGCTTGCTCCAGAGGTGCTCGCTGCATGTTTCGTTTTTGCTCTGCTACGCGAATATCCCGGTCGTCGTCGCCGGAAGTCCTTGTCCCGACAAGTTCCCTTAGTTCATTCTTCGCTGGCAACAAGTGCTGCCAGTGAGCTGCGGTTTTTCCGGCCTGTGCCGCTAATGTGGCGTAATCTATTTCATCTCGTTCCCGGAGACCTGACGTCGGTTCTGTCACGACGGTTAGCAAATCCACAACCTCCACCGTCAAATTCCGAAGCTGCGGTGCTATTTTGTAAGGGGAGAAATCCCACGCGTCTCGGAAAAGTGAGGGCCACCGACTGAACCCGTGGTCGTCAGCTGCGTCCCTGATCGGTATGCAGTGCAAAAGCAACGTGCTCGTACTAATTGCATTCATGCATTACAAATTTTTTTCTTCAGGCAAATCTGCATTACAAATTGAATTTGTAAAAAATGCTAAGTCAGTTTCTGATGCAATTCATACTAGTACGATCATACCTTTTTTGCAATGCATAATCGGCTTGTAAACGGCATTCTGCCAGGACTTCGGCATGCGCGCATCCGCGCGGAGAATATTGAACGGCGCATGAAGGTAGTTATGGAAGATGAAGTTGTACTGAGCAACAAAGCAGTAACAGAGGAGAATAAACCCTGCTCGTCGCGAGACAGAATACACGCCGAGGTACGAAGTCACCCGCATCATGTTCCCTTTGATCATCAATGGTATCTTAACGACGGCTGTGTTTTTGAGCTTCTCGAAGCAGCCGTACCTAGCCCTGACTGGCGGACGGAAAGAGTTGCTTCGGCCGTCCGCCAGTCAGGGCAGGCGGTGGGAAACGTTATCTGTTATTGTTGGACACGAAGAAATCTAGAACGCAGCTGCAACGAAGTCATCGGGTAATTCATTTGCCCGAGATGATCTACTCCTTCGAGGCAGGGTCGCCATGCCATGCTTGCTATTCTATTCACGTTCAAGAAAAAACGACCGAGGACGACCCGCCGCATCATTTGTGAACGTGATTATGCCACAAAAATGAACAACAACGGACTTCATCTTTGGCGTGGTAGCTGCACCTCCACCTCTCCTCGTCCACAGGTCATGCTGTTTTTCTCTGATTTCATTTTGTGCTCGTTCTATTTGCTTTCGAGTTTTATGCTTTCATACAAATTTCGGAGTGTTTTTCTTCTTTGTAATGTTTTTTGGTCGATCATATAGTTGTAGAAATCTGTAAGTGCCAGAGATGAAGGAAAGGCTTGATACATTTGTACGCTACGAGGACAGCTTGATACTTTTGTACTTGATAGATTGATAAAACGGATAATGGGCTTATCTTTGTTCATGTTCCCGCATACATGTCCAAGATTCAGGATCCCGCGTACAAATTCTTATCGGAGACGTGCCCGCTCGGTAAACTTTTAACAAGCGGCAACTTCGCCAGATTTTCCGCGGTCATCCCTGTTCCTGCGGCTGCTTGACCCCCGCCACGAGAAGGACCTCCACCACGTGAGGGCGCAGCCGTACCGGCAGCGGTTCTTCCCAGAGCTTGCTGTTGCGGAGGTTCGGGCTGCGGTTGAAATACATTATGGGGCGGCTGGGGCTGCCGCTGCGGCTGGCCCTGGCGGGTTGGGCCCAACTGATACTGTTCCTGCACCGCGCGCATGTATTGCTCATGCAGCTGCTGAGCTCCCGGTCCTATGAGATTGCACAACTCCCCCTCCCCCTCATTTGTCATGGAAAATACCAAATCGAATCGCTGCTGCGTGGTACTGTTTGCATGACAGATTCCGGAAGCCAAATAAACAGTACTACACTAGGCGCATAAACTTGTCATGCACAGGCTCCACAGGTGGGGGTGTCTGTATTGCTTTTCATGCAATACAAATGAGGGGGAGGGGAAGTTGTGCACTGTCATAGCTCCCGGCCCCGATGCATTCAAGGTAGTACCCCCCGCCTGCGTTCCTGCCCAAGTTGTATACACGTTCGGCGGGACAAGCATTTGCTGTATGAAAGTAACGAAAATAACCAACAGAGAACAATCCAACAAGAGATGCAAAATACCAGCTTTGGTATACGGAGTAGTAATTCTAAAGAGGAAACTCAAGGCCTGACATGAGTAAAAACATTCATCATGGTTCTTCATTCTTCTTGTTTGGTCTTTGACGTTTGTGCCCGTTTAGGTGTGATTCAAGATTTAATGACCTAGGATCTGGATTGGAGTGGATCCTTTTCTGTGTTGGTTTCTGTGGAACTTATTTGTCATATGCTGCCCTGCTTGTGCAACTTGTTGCTGCTGCTGCATAAGTATTTGTGCTTGGACATTATACAGCTGCTGCGCCGGCGTATGCCCGCCGGTCGTCGGGGCGACAATCTGAGCCGGTAGGAATTGCTGGCGCACTTGCTGTATCAAATGTAAAAATGTCTGGGTCTGGAAGAGTGCAAGTTTGTCATGCTTGTCTGGCATGATTCGAGAATCTGTGTTGCATAGGCACGAAAAGACCCTCTTACCTGTCATGCAAAAACGCAGTTTGCCATGCGGAATACGTATTAAGACATGGCAGCCAATAAAAGATTTGTGATGCATAGCTGCGTATTGCAGTCCGGCTATCATCCACTTTTTGCATCACAAGTTTCCAGACCCAGACATTTTTACATTTGATATGCTGCGGCATCTGGATCGGCCCCATGTAATGGATAGGCACACCAGCATTCGGCCCCATGTAATTGATAGGCACAAGAGCATTCGGCGGGTTGTTCATGATCGGCATCGTGCCTGCTTGTTCTATGCCTTGGTTCATATTATTGGCCTGCTTTTGACGTGCACCAGATCCAACAGGACGCCCACGTCCCCGCGGTTTTTTCTGCTGCAACCCACCGGAACTACTGCTCACTGGCGGTGCCACCGCAGCTACAGGCTGCTGCTGCTGCCCCGGTGGTGGTCCACGACCCCCGCGTGTCGTAATTCTACTTGCAACCGCCCCGAGTTGCTGCTGCCGGTTATGATTATTTTCGGTCGATTCAGGAACAATTTTCGTTCCTTTCTGCTGCCTTTGCTGCATCCCTTCCTGCTGCGGCGCACCCGCACCTCCTGGGGGGACCACCACACGCCCGGGGCTTTGCGGGCGAACGAAATCCAACTCCGCGAATTCCTGCATGAACTGATCCTGATCGATTGCCGGGGACGTGGATGTTTCTGCCACGAAAAAGCTCACCCCCGAGGTCGCGGCGGGAACCACGGGGTCCCCACCACCTCCGGAGGAAGACACTGGCGCGGTGGCTTTAAGTGCATTTTTCTCGACGTCTTTCATCCCGCCACCGCTGCTGCTGCTGCCGCTGCCCGAAATGTGAAGAGCGCCCGGTCTATTATGCGCTGGGACGCAATACTTGCCGTGAAAAGCCTTGTTCTCTGCGAGTAGCTTTTTCTTCCGATACTGAAACTCGTTGTGCTCAAATTGCGCGAGCAATTGCTCTATCAAAAGTAAAAGTGTCTGGGTCTGCAAACTTGTGATGCTGGGTGGCGTCTCATGATGAGGCTACAGATGCTGGCTCAGCATGACAAGTTTCTGAGCTCCTAGGTGTTGCCTATTCTGCATGACAAACTGCGCTTCTGCATCACAGAAAAACGGAGATCTTGGGTAACGTGCATGACAGATTTAAGAGTCATGCCAGACAAGCATGACAAACATGAATTCTTCCAGACCCAGACACTTTTACAGTTGATATGCTCGTGGGTCGCCCCGAATTTTTGCACGGCCTGCTCCAGTATCAAGTGCAAAAGTGTCTGGGTCTGGAAGATTGCGAGATTTGTCATGCATATTTCGGATCACGCAAATGGCGTCTGATGCAGGCGAAAGCATCACAGGTTTTGAGCACGCCTCATGATGCCTGTCCCGCATGAGAAACTTCCTACTTGCGTGCCAAGAAGTGGACAGCTTTCGGCGCTCATGCAACACAAGTTTTTGTGTGTTCCAGAGTTTGCATCACAAGTTCCAACCCTTCCAGACCCAGACATTTTTACATTTGATATCCAGCCACTGACACAGGTTGTCGAACCCCCGCTCCTTGGCGTAGAAGTAGGGCAGCTTGTTCTGTTTCGAGGGGTAGCGCGCTAGAAAGGAGTAGTTCGCGACCAGGATTTTCCACACACCAAAGCAACCCTTCCGCGCCGCATGGTGGAACCCGTTGTAGCCCCCTCGGTCGTATGCATTGGAATATGTTCTGGCCCCTGGAGGAAAATTGCATTGCTGCATTAGCGGTGACGCAGCCGCACGACACACAGACTGCATAATACGGCTGAGCATGATAGGTTTCTAAGTGGTTTGCTACTAGTACGGCACGCATGTAAGGAATTGCGGGAGAAATTAAAACCAAAAAACTCAAAGCCCAGCGAGTCGCTGGGGGAATTTGCGCTCGGGGAAAATTGAAGTCATACCGCCCGCCGGGGCAATTTTTCGCAACCCGGAAAACCCGCCAGCGCGATTTGTCTGGGGGGTTTGTTTTCCGGGATTTTCCGAGGTCCGGAAAACTGCGAGCAACTTCGCCTCTGGGGGGTTTTCCGGCGCCCAGAAACAAAGAAAACCCAAAGCCGCGGACATGCATTCGTCTCGGGATTTTTTTTTGGTCTTTCTCAAAGGGCGCGAGCCCGAAAAGCGGGCGGACCCCGAAAGCGACAGAAGACCCTACCCGAGAGCTTGTGGCGCCCCTGGGTCGTGTTCTGTGCGTTTTTTTTTGTCTTTCTAAAGGCGCGAGCCCGAAAAGCGGGCGGGCCCCGAAAGCGACAACAGACCCGGCCCGAAAGCTCTCGACGCCCTCAGCTCGTGCTCTGCGTGCTTTTTCTGTTCTTTCTCAGAGGGCGCGAGCCCGAAAAGCGGGCAGACCCCGAAAGCGACAGCAGACCCGGCCCGAAAGCTCTCGACGCCCTCAGCTCGTGCTCTGCGTGCTTTTTCTGTTCTTTCTCAGAGGGCGCGAGCCCGAAAAGCGGGCAGACCCCGAAAGCGACAGCAGACCCGGCCCGAAAGCTCTCGACGCCCTCAGCTCGTGCTCTGCGTGCTTTTTCTGTTCTTTCTCAGAGGGCGCGAGCCCGAAAAGCGGGCAGACCCCGAAAGCGACAGCAGACCCGGCCCGAAAGCTCTCGACGCCCTCAGCTCGTGCTCTGCGTGCTTTTTCTGTTCTTTCTCAGAGGGCGCGAGCCCGAAAAGCGGGCAGACCCCGAAAGCGACAGCAGACCCGGCCCGAAAGCTCTCGACGCCCTCAGCTCGTGCTCTGCGTGCTTTTTCTGTTCTTTCTCAGAGGGCGCGAGCCCGAAAAGCGGGCAGACCCCGAAAGCGACAGCAGACCCGGCCCGAAAGCTCTCGACGCCCTCAGCTCGTGCTCTGCGTGCTTTTTCTGTTCTTTCTCAGAGGGCGCGAGCCCGAAAAGCGGGCAGACCCCGAAAGCGACAGCAGACCCGGCCCGAAAGCTCTCGACGCCCTCAGCTCGTGCTCTGCGTGCTTTTTCTGTTCTTTCTCAGAGGGCGCGAGCCCGAAAAGCGGGCAGACCCCGAAAGCGACAGCAGACCCGGCCCGAAAGCTCTCGACGCCCTCAGCTCGTGCTCTGCGCGCTTTTTCTGTTCTTTCTCAGAGGGCGCGAGCCCGAAAAGCGGGCGCGCGGGCCCCGAAAGGAAGCGACAACAGACCCGGCCCGAAAGCTCGCGGCGCCCTCAGGTCGCGCCCTGCGCGCTTTTTCTGTTCTTTCTCAGAGGGCGCGAGCCCGAAAAGCGGGCGGGCCCCGAAAACGACAGCAGACCCGGCCCGAAAGCTCTCGACGCCCTCCGGTCGTGCTCTGCGCGCTTTTTCTGTTCTTTCTCAGAGGGCGCGAGCCCGAAAAGCGGCCGGGCGGGCCCCGAAAGCGACAGCCGGCCCGGCCCGAAAGCCCTCGACGCCCTCACGTCGTGCTCTGCGCGGTTTTTCTGTTCTTTCTCAGAGGACGCGAGCCCCGCCCGACGAGCGGGCGGGCCCCGAAAACGGCACCCGGCCCGGCTCGAAAACTCTCGGCGCCCTTAGGTCGGGCCCTGCGCGGTTTTTTTCCTCTTTCATTCTCAGAAGATAGACGCGAGCCCGAAAAGCGGCCGGACCCCGAAAGGAAGCTAAAGAGCGACAGTAGGCCCGGCCCAAAAGTTCTCGGCGCCCGTAGGTCGTGCCCTGCGCGCTTTTTTCCATTTTTGGTTCTTTCTTAGAGGGCGGAGAGCCTACGGAGAAGGCGACAGGGCTCGCCGAAAAAGTCGGACAGCCTACGGAAAAAATGACAGAGCTCGCCGAAAAAGTCGGACAGCCTACGGAAAAAATGACAGAGCTCGCGGGAAAAGTCGGAGAGCCTACGGAAAAAGTGACGGAGCTCGCTGAAAAAGTCGGAAAGCCTACGGAAAAAATGACAGAGCTCGCTGAAAAAGTCGAAGAGCCTACGGAAAACGTGCCAGAGCTCGCTGAAAAAGTCGGAGAGCCTACGGAAAAAGTGACAGCGTTCGCTGAAAAAGTCGGAGAACCTACGGAAAAAGTGACAGCGCTCGCTGAAAAAGTCGGGAAGCCTACGGAAAAAGTGACAGAGCTCGCTGAAAAAGTCGGGGAGCCTACGGAAAAAATGACAGCGCTCGCTGAAAAAGTCGAAGGGCCTACGGAAAAAGTGACAGCGCTCGCTGAAAAAGTCGAAGGGCCTACGGAAAAAGTGACAGAGCTCGCTGAAAAAGTCGGAGGGCCTACGGAAAAAGTGACAGCGCTCGCTGAAAAAGTCGGGAAGCCTACGGAAAAAGTGACAGAGCTCGCTGAAAAAGTCGGGGAGCCTACGGAAAAAATGACAGCGCTCGCTGAAAAAGTCGAAGGGCCTACGGAAAAAGTGACAGCGCTCGCTGAAAAAGTCGAAGGGCCTACGGAAAAAGTGACAGAGCTCGCTGAAAAAGTCGGAGGGCCTACGGAAAAAGTGACAGCGCTCGCTGAAAAAGTCGGGAAGCCTACGGAAAAAGTGACAGAGCTCGCTGAAAAAGTTGGGGAGCCTACGGAAAAAATGACAGCGCTCGCTGAAAAAGTCGAAGGGCCTACGGAAAAAGTGACAGAGCTCGCTGAAAAAGTCGGGGAGCCTACGGAAAAAATGACAGCGCTCGCTGAAAAAGTCGGAGGGCCTACGGAAAAAGTGACAGAGCTCGCTGAAAAAGCCGGAGGGCCTACGGAAAAAGTGACAGCGCTCGCTGAAAAAGTCGGAGAACCTACGGAAAAAGTGACAGCGCTCGCTGAAAAAGTCGGAGAACCTACGGAAAAAGTGACAGAGCTCAAGGAAAAAGTCGGAGAGCCTACGGAAAAAATGACAAAAAGTCGGAGAGCCTACGGAAAAAGTGACAGAGCTCGCTAAAAAAGTCGAAGAGCCTACGGAGAAAGTGACAGAGCTCGCCGAAAAAGTCGGAGAGCCTACGGAAAAAGTGACAGAGCTCGCTGAAAAAGTCGGAGAGCCTACGGAAAAAGTGACAGAGCTCGCTGAAAACGTCGGAGACCGGGCCTAATGAAAAACTGGCCGAGCTCGGTGAAAAAATCGGACAGCCTACCGAAGAAGCGCCCGCGCTTGCTGATAAAGTCGGAGCGCCTAGCCTCTGAAAAAATGACCAATAGGGCGCGCTGAAAAAGTCGGGGAGCCAGCCCACTCAAAAAGTGGCCAGCGAGGCTCGCTGAAAAGTCGAAGGGCCTGCCGAAAAAGCGACAGAGCTTGCAGCAAAATCCGAGAACTAACGAAAGCGACAACAGGCCCGACCCGAAAGCCCTCGAAGCCCCCAGGTCGTGCCCTGCGCGCTTTTTCTGTTCTTTCTCAGAGGGCGCAAGCCCGAAAAGCGGGCGGGCCCCGAAAGCGACAGCAGGCCCGGCCCGAAAGCCCTGGACGCCCTCAGGTCGTGCTCTGCGCGCTTTTTTTGTTTTTTCTCAGAGGACGCGAGCCCCACCCGACAAGCGGCCGGACCCCGAAGGAAAACGACAACCGGCCCGGCCCGAAGGCTCTGGCAGCCCTGCGGTCGTGTTCTGTGCGTTTTTTTTTTCAGAAAGCGCGAGGCCGAAAAGCGGGCGGACCCCGAAAAAGACAGCAGGCCCGGCCCGAAAGCTCTGGGCGCCCTTAGGCCGCATCCCGCGCGTTTTTTTTGCTCTTTCTCAGATGGCGCGAGCCCGAAAAGCGGGCGGACAACGAAAACGACAACAGCCCCGGCCCGAAAGCTCTGGACGCCCTTAGGTCGTGCTCCGTGTGTTTTTTTTGGTCTTTCTCAGAAGGCACGAGCCCGAAAAGCGGGCGGGCCCCGAAAGCGACAGCAGACCCGGCCCAGAAGCTCCTGCCGCCGCGTCCGTCGCAGCGAAGGATCCTTCGCGATCGCGCGTTTCTTCATACATCGGGCACGCTTTTCGCTTGCAATCTTCCTCCGAAGCCTGTGGCCACATATTTGCAATGGATAAGTCGAGCTGCTTCACTTCGAGCTCCCAAAACCGCGACGCCGACGTGGAATCATGTTCGCTGCTCAGCAACGCCTGCAGGACTTCGTGCATGTCCGCGGCACACAAGTGAATGAACAGATTTTTGTCCTCATAGTCCTGCAAAGACAGATCCAATGCAGGCGGTGCTGACGATGACTTCTTCGTCCCAGGTGCAGCTTCATCAAGCGCGTTCGTTTGTAGTTTTCTCTGCGTTAATTGCCCCGGTCCTCGCACTTGCTTAATTTCCTGCAGGTCCAAAAACGCGATGCCGCAGGCGGCGAGCATACGCTTGCAAAATTCCACGTCCTTACTCTTCACCGCGATCATCAGTGGTGTGAGCCCCTTCGCGTCTTGCGCATTCACGTTGGTATCAAGTGCAAAAGTATCGCACTCGTACCAATGCATTACAAATTTCCTCAGCATGAGAAATAAAATTTGCAATGCGGATTTGACTTAACAAAAAGATTTGTAATGTATGACTGCAATACGAGTACGATACTTTTGCACAGGATAGTTGGCGCCATGCGATAAAAGAACCTCCATGATTTCCCAATTGCCGACCTCGGCACAGAAATGCAGCGCGGACCTCTCCGAAGACGACACTTCGTGATCCAGTCGACCCGAGTCTGCGAGCAGTCCAGCGAGCTCGAGCAGCGCGGCCGAGCCGTGTCGCCGCGTGCGGCACAGCTCTAGCAAAGCCAGGGTTTGTTTCCTCCGGAGCCGGTTCAACAAGATAGCGTTCTTGGTGTTCGCGGCTGGAGATGTCGATGAAGCTGTGACCCCCGAGCGGGGGTCACCGGCGATGGGGACAACTACATTTTTGTTGCTTTCTCTTTCTTTGTCCTCAAGAGCCTTACCGCGGGCCACCAGGGACCGACAGATCTCCAGCGCAAGCTCGATTCCGACGTTTGTGGTGGAAGCAGCTGTCGTATTCTGGAGTTCACCTTTTGTTCCAGGCTCAGGCAAACCGCTCATGATGCTGTCGCCGCCACGACCAGTTCTTGACGCGGCAGCGCCGTCACCTCCCGAAGATGATCCTGCGTTTGTGATAGCGATCAGCAGTGCCGTGTTGCCATCGGTGTTGGACGAGTTCAAGAGGCTCAACGGGAAATATTTCTCCTCCTTCGCCAAAAGCTGGCGGACGATAGACAGCCGTTCATGCAGCACGGCGGTGTGTAGTAAAGAATTCTTCCTGGTTCGCGTGACTACCGTGAAGTCGAGTTTCCCGTTATCGTGAGTGAAAACGTCACCACACCAGAGTCAAGCTGGGGATCTCGCAACACAAATCGAGAAGTTTTGGGGGTCAAGCATGACAAGTTCGTCTCTGTTGTATTGTAATGCAGATTAGCAAGTACATCCGCAACACTGTTCCATCTACTTATCCTGTCGACAGCATTACAAAGTGCAAAACGCGACTGGAAATGCCTCTCATGGGGATGCGCATTACAAATCTTCCTGGAGCTGCAAATCTGCATGACAACTCGAACTCTTTGGTGGGGACATTTTTCCTCACAATACCCGTCGAACTCCGCGGAAAACAGATCTTCCGCACCGACGCCGTTGGCCGCCGCAAGCTGCATATGGAACGAAAGAACTGTTTTAGTGTAAGTTTCTTGTAGGAATAGGATCACAAGTTTGCTCTGCGTGACACAGAAAACGTGTCATGCGTAGCTAGTACTTAAAAACACGTATGAAAATAGCCTCTGATGCATGTCCAGCATGACAAGTCGTGTATACAGTTTTGCATTTTCTGCAACACAAAGTTGCACTTACACAGTTTTTTTCTTGGATACTGCAGGGGCACCCGCCCGTCGTCCTGGCGAAAGCTAGACCACAGCTTATTTCCGAAAGTCAGTTCATCTTCATCCTCTTGTTGGCCTGGCGGTGAGCCTGAGTTCTCGCTTGGGATCTTTTTTCCTTCGCTGTCTTTATTCTCTTCGTCTCGTATTTTTACGCTCGTGCTTTCGAGCATCAAAGGCAATCCTGCATTAGTAGCGCCAGATATTACCGAAAGTCCGAGGAGCGCGCGCCGGATTTTTGTGCTTGCCGTCGTTGCAGCTTGTGGTTCCCCCGCCGCTGAAGTGCTTGCAGGGTCAGGATTCACGGTTGTGTCCCTGGACGTCGGTGCTGCAGTGTTGCACACTAGATGCAGAATGCTGCGCCCCTGATAATCCGGAAGGACGAGCACTTTTTTCACCAACGAGGCGGCGAGATTGGCGGAGATAGCTGCGCCCGCATTCGAATTTGCAGTCGTGGTTTTCTTCACACAACCCGCTTCTCCTTCTCCTTCTTGTGGCGAAGTAGTGGCATTCGCACTGCCTCCATTTAGAAACCGTAAGATTTCCACGACGGCAGTATCATCGTCTTTCCGCACCGCCGTGTGCAGCGGGGACGAAAACAATGCCCGCAACACGGCCAGCTCCTGGTCTGAAAAGGGCGTCTGCTTTTTTGGTTTGGTACTACTAACAGGGTTATCCTGTGCAAAAGTATCGCACTCGTACTAATCGCAGTCATGCAAGACAAATTTCTTTTTCACGCTAAACCAGCATGACAGATTCCATTTGTCATGCTAAGCGAATTTGTATTGCAATACTTACTACGAGTACGATACTTTTGCAGTTCATAAGGGCCTCTAATATTATCACTTGACAATGACATCACCATCATCTCATCCGGTAGCACAAGGCCTTCGTATTTTTTCGCGACGCTCCTTGCATACTCCACGAACTGTCGGGACTTTTTTTCTATGAAGTGCAAATATGTCTGGGTCTGGAAGAATGCAAGATTTGTGATGCAGATTTTCCATGACCCATGAGGCCTGGCATGCAGCACCTAGCATGACAGATGCTGTGGGGTGTCTATCATGCCTATCCTGCATGAGAAACTCCCTATCAAACTGGTCAAGGGCGGACATCTTTTGGTAATCATGCAACACAAATTTTTGCATGATCCAGACTCAGCATGAGAAGTTGCAATCATCCAGACCCAGACATTTTTGCAATCCATATTTTCGTTGAGCGCTTTATCGATCAAGGCTTCAGCCTGCTCTAGATGGCCCAAGTTCGGACCGGTCAGAATCACGGGGGGCCACTTTCGCCGCTTCACGACCAGTTGGGAAGTCGTTTGCGCCCCCGCTGCTGGGGGCTTCTGATTTGCGGCTGAGGCATTTACGGCTTCGCCTGCTGCTCCAGTCGGTTGTATCACTGATGGAACAGCTTCGACGCTCTTCGCGACGACCTTTCCCGCGTTTATTTGAGGTGTCTTCGGATAATCATTCTCGACCGAGGATATTAATGTCGCTTGCGGACGACCAGCCGGCGCGGCCCCCGACAGCTCGCCCAAAATCATCTTACCGCCTTCTCCTGCTACAACCCTTCCGGAATTGCTGCTTTCCAGCTCTTTCATGCGGATGACATTGGCGCCCTTCAATTCCACGTTTTGCAAGTTCAGATCGGCAAAATGGATATACTATGCACTGCAAAACAAGTATCGTAGCCGTATAAATGCATTACAAATTCCTTCAGCAAGAGAAATAAAATTTGTAATGCAGATTTACCTTAAGAAAAAGATTTGTAATGCATGCAGGTAGATGAGTTGTCGTATAGGATGAATTGCACCCAAATACTATTAAGAATCCAGCAAACCTTACATCGTATCGCATTACGAAAACCCGAAAACAGCGAGCAAAGCATTTCAGCAGCCAATTTCTTCAAAAGCGAAAATGGCGGACCTTGTGTCGTATTTGCCCAGAAACGGAGGCAATAGCTCAGCAGCTGAATTGTCACAAAGCGAAGCAATTCAGCGCAGAAAGACAAAGCAGCCTATCTCAGTCGATCGGAAATATATTTCCCGGCAAAAGCCGCTGGCAATCTTTGAAGCAAGAAGACAACAGTCCACGGAAATTGAAGGGCCCGGCACGCTTCCAGGCGCCTTCGATAGAAGCGCTCGCCCTACAAGGCCGGTAGCGCGGGAAGCCTGCGCGGGCGCTAGGCCTATGGCGCGACGGGCAGTGTGCGTGCGTGCCGACGTTTTCCGCATAGCAGTAGCACTGCTTTAAAGCAAAAGCGAAAATAGGCAGCGCGCGCGCCCTAATTTCGCATGCACGGCAGCATGCGAAAGAGGGCCCGGGGGGGGGGCGGGGGGGAAGGACGCCCGCAAGCGATTATATGGGTTATGCCAGGCGCGAGACGTGCCGAAATAGTGAGACCGGGAGGCTTGCGGCAATTTGCTCGGAACGCTGCCCCGCCACACGCGCAACCATGGGCATGGTCCATGCCCAGGGCCCGGGAGAGCATTCCTTGGCAGGACCCCCGCAAACTGGCTGCGGTAGAACGCAGCGCATGCAGCTTTTTACCCGTTGTGCCATGCTTTGGGCCCCGAACAATTAAGCCTGCGCGGATCACATGATAATCACGTGAGTAATCACATGATAATCACATGATATTTGTTGTGCATAAGCCATTCTGAGTTGTTTTCATCACGTGATAATCGCATGATCATCACGCGATGACGACCCCGAAAAGGCGGCCGCTAATATTGCGGGATATGACGCGCCCCCCGTCATACGTGAAACCCAAAGCGGCAAAACAGTAAGGATTCACGAAGAAAACGTAGCAAAGACGAAAGTCGAACGTATGAGCTATATTGTGACAATTCAGATCGCGCCAGGAACTGCGCAAAAAAAAGTCAAAAAAGCAACTCAGCATAGGACAACACAGATTACTGCATGCATGATTGCAATACGACAACGATACTTTTGCACAGGATATATACCGCTCCGCCAGATCAATGAGCGACTTCGAAGTATCGTCAAGGTGCTGCTTCACGTTAGCAACCGCAACGGCTCGCTGCAACAGCTGGAAAGTCGACGACTTGGCATTTTTGTCTTCCTCTTCTTCTTCACCGGCCTCGGGAACTTGATCTTCTGGCACAGGGTCCGCGTGGCCATCGCCCGTGGAGGTCCTCCTGCGAGGAGTTCTCTCACGAACATTGTCTGTCTTTCCATCTACTTCTTGGCCGTCGTGCGACGCCATTTTCAAGTCGTCCTTGATGTCCAACTCCCGCGGTGTTGTCCGCTCCGACTCCCCCGGCGTCGGTAACGAGGAGGGCGGTAAGACAAACTTTGTCGCCTGCAGAAATTTCTGTAGCAGCTCGTAGAACGTGTAGCGCAGTTGCAAGACGACAAAATGTTCGAGTATGGATTTGTACTTCACGGTGTGTGGTAGAGAGGCCTTTGATTTCTTCTCACCCTCCTCCGATCCGCTAGCACCCGAACTGCTCGCGACAGGAGGGGTGCTCGCCTTCGCGCCAGGATGAACCAGTGACGCGGAAACAAAGTCATACGCAGCCTCCTGGGACCAAGAACCCGCGCGCAAGAAAAACTTCACGACATCCTCTGCCCCGCATTCGATGGCTAGGGAGAGAGGGCTGTGTCCGGCGTGCGAATTCTGCACGAGCAATTGCAACGCGAACCGTTCCTGGACTTGCAATAATTTCGCGGCGGCCCCCTTTTTCTTTCTTCCACTCTGGGTAGTTCGTTCGTCGGAGCTGCAGGCATTTCGGTTGATATTTCGAGACACTTGTGCCCAGGTTCGCAACCACTCTCGGACGATTAGCTCCACAACGCGTACGTGATTTCGTTTCACCGCAAGCACCATCGTGCTACTGTCGAAGAAGCGCACGTTGCGAAAACAGCCGATGGCGGGGAAAATCGGAAAGCAACAATCGTTCACCGCACGCTGCCACCTCTGCATGTTGCTATTCAGTAGGGCCCGGGCAGCTCGCTGGACGGCTGTGCCGGTCTTGGCAGGTTTGTCAGCCATAGTTTTTCTTTTATCATGATCCCCTGCTGCTGTCCCTGTCGTGGTCCCCGCCTGCGGATGCGCCACTGTATCAACCACGTGGAGCTGTGCGCTAACAACTTCCTCTCGACTGCACTCGTGCCAGGCAGCAACGAACAGCGCTCTGGCGCGCCATTGTACCACGGACGAGGGAAGGACCGCGAACACCGGGATGGCCGGCGGAAGCGGGTTGCGCTTTTGGGTAGAAGTTGCCACTTTTACATTCGCAGCAGAAGATGTTGAATGAGGAAGCACCACTGCATCCGGGCTACCTTGCTGCGGCTTTGTCGTCCAATACCGATCGGGCTCCACAATGGTTTGATACAAAGGTATATCAAATGCAAATATGTCTGGCTCTGGAAACTTGTGATGCTAAAATGTGGATGATGAAAACACGTCCGAATGCAGCCCAGCATGACACCTTTCCAGGACTCTTTCTCATAGGCAGCCCGCATGAAGAGAAGCTGCGTTCCTGCACGACAAAAATGGCTGCGACTTTTGTTGGTCATGCAATACAGAAGATTTCACAGGAATGTAAGGCCAGCATTACAAGTTGCAGCTTTCCAGACCCAGACATATTTGCCATGCATAAGGCAAGCCGATCTGCTCTGCGTCTTCGGCCGTCGTTCCGAGCGCGACCGGACTTGGCCGCAACATCCTCGTCGACGCGCCAGCGGGCGGCTTCTTCTCCTTTTTCCTATCAAATGTAAAAGTGTCTGGGTCTCGAAGGGTTGGAACTTGTGATGCAAACCGTGGAACACACAAAAACTTATGTTGCATGAGCGCCAAAAGCTGTCCATTTCTTGGCACGCAAGTAGGAAGTTTCTCATGCGGTACAGGCATCATGATGCGTGCTCAAAACCTGTGATGCTTTTGCCTGCATCAGACGCCATTTGCATGAGCCGAAATCTGCATGACAAGTCGCGCATTCTTCCAGACCCAGACATTTTTACATTTGATATTTCCGGTAATTTTGCAAGTGGTGCAGCGTGCCGTACACTAGCGTGTCGCTAGGCTCTCGACTCTATCGCAAGAAAAAACTGTTTCACTGTAAACTTGTAATGCAGAAAATGCATCTGAGAAGTATTTGTCTTGCTACACATGCAAGACAGTAATTTTTAGCTGTGCTTTCCCTTAGAAATCTTGCATGGCAAATTTTCTCTGTGATGTAGAACAAACTTGTGATGCAAAACTTGCAAAATCCTTACAGTGAACCACTTTTTTCTCACGATAGACTCTTCTCTTGGCCTAATATAGCGGGTGGCTCGACAAAGTTTGGATACGCAGTAGAACCGGTGACTGTGGTCAGCTGTGGTCCACTTTCCCCTTGGGCGGTTGGAGTTCTTGTCCCTGTGATGATAGGTGCTGCACCTGCTCCGTCAGTTCTTGGAGGGACTAGATTCGCGTCCGTGGTCGGACCCGCAGGAGCTGCAACAGCATCTTCACCTTTTGCTGCAGGAGGTGGAGGTGGCACCGAGACCAAGAGCTCGACCACTTCGTAGTCTTTCCACTGCTTCTCCGCCTCTTGTCGCATAGTAGCAGCCTCCACACCGCGCGTCGGTGGCTGTTGTGCTGTGCTGCCACCTCCGATTGCCTGCACCAGCGGGGCGCCACTCATATTCGCAGCAGCAGGGTCTTCGAACCCGGAACGGAATGCAAAGCGCTCGACGGACGTATTGGACACCATGTTGCGGCCCCCCTGTGCAACTTCCTGGATCGCACTAAAAAACTGCTTCACTGTGAACTTGTGACGCATAGAATGGAGCGCACAACTATTTGTCTTGCTACACATGCAAGACGCTGGGTTTTTCAGCGTGTTTTGCCTTAGAAAGCACGCATGGCGAGTTTTCTTGGTCATATGTAACGAACTTGTGATGCAAAACTTGCAAAATCCTTACAGTGAAGCACTTTTTTCGTACGATATCCTGCTCCAGGCTGTTCAGCGAAAAAAGTTTGTTCCGCGTCTGCGACAGAGTGGGCAAAACGCGGAGACCCCCGCTCTCGTGCCAGGAGGAGGAGGGAATTTGGCGTGGCGTGTATTCCTCTCGTCGCGCTTTGTCACTGTGGTCCTTGTCGTGCTGCAACTTGCTGTTTCCAGCGAGACTCGCAAGCTTTTCCGCTAGAATCGTGCAAAACAAACGACAAGCATTCCCATGTGGTTTCTGAAGTTGTTGCTCGGCTCCTACGTCTGTCTCCAAAGCAGCAGATGCAGAAGCAGCGAAGTTGCCCTCCATTAACGCGAGGTCAAGCGGCGACCGATGCAGAAAATCCCGGCTCGTGGGGTCCAAAAACTTCTTGTCGCAAGCGAAAAGGAGCACCGTGAGCAGGTCGCTGAGAAGGGGGGGCAACACTTTAGCAGAAGCGCTGCAGTTATCTTTCGGAACGAGGTCAGGGACGAAGCCGGACGGGCTGCACACTGCAACCGCGACCGCGTGTAGCACGAATATGCAGCGAAAACGCGGCGCGTAGCTAGCTGGCTCTGGCAATTTGAAGCGGGACAATCTTCATGCTCGACAAGGGGGGCCCCGGGTGAGAGAGCTCCCCACTCAACCGAGGTTGAACCAGGCGAAAAAAAGCATAGGGGCTGGGCGACCGAGCGGAAGCGGCTCGGCCACCAACCCCGGGAGGGGCCACGGCCCCTGAGAAACGCGCGCCGCTTTTCATACTTCACAACCCCGGGCACTTCATTTCCGCCCGCGGGCCCGCCCGGGCTTGATGTAGGAACACAAACGAAGGGCAGAGGGGGAGGGGCGGGCGCTAGGGGATGGCCGGGACTGCTTGAAGACCCTGCAGGGGACGAAACTCCGGCCGCAAGGTACCGGAGGGCAGCCCCAGATAAACGCAAAACCCGGACCGGAAACGCTTGCCGGAATCGCTTGCCACAAAGAAAGGGGAGTGGTTCAATACCGCTGAAAAACCCGGACCGGAAACGCTTGCCGGAATCGCTTGCCACAAAGAAAGGGGAGTGGTTCAA
>CAJINV010000023.1:361451-385908 GCA_905178155.1 Amoebophrya sp. A120 | reverse complement strand
TAGCATCCCGGCTCTCGGGCAAGTTTCTTCCTGTGAAACCTTCGCCCCCCTTTGATTGTTTCGCCCCCGAGGGCCGGGGGCCAAAAACACCCCCCGCCGTAGCATCCCGGCTCTCAGGCAAGTTTCTTCTTGTGAAACCTTCGCCCCCCTTTGATTGTTTGTCTCGCCCCTGGGGGCCGGGGGCCAAAAACACCCCCCGCCATAGCATCCCGACACTCGGGCAAGTTTCTTTTTGTGAAACCTTCGCCGTCCTTTGATTGTTTGTCTCGCCCCCGAGGGCCGGGGGCCAAAAACACCCCCGGCCCGCCATAGCATCCCGGCACCCGGGCAAGTTTCTTCTTGTGAAACCTTCGCCCCCCTTTGATTGTTTCTTTCGCCCCCGAGGGCCGGGGGCCAAAAACACCCCCGCCATAGCATCCCGACACTCGGGCAAGTTTCTTTTTGTGAAACCTTCGCCCCCCTTTGATTGTTTGTCTCGCCCCCGAGGGCCGGGGGCCAAAAACACCCCCGGCCCGCCATAGCATCCCGGCACCCGGGGAAGTTTTTTCTTGTGAAACCTTCGCCCCCCTTTGATTGTTTCTCTCGCCCTCGAGGGCCGGGGGCCAAAAACATCCCCGCCGTAGCGTCCCGGCTCTCGGGCGCGTTTCTTCCTGTGAGACCTTCGCCCCCTTTTGCTTGCTTCTGTCGCCCTCGAGGGCCGGGGGCCAAAAACACCCCCGCCCTAGCATCCCGGCTCTCGGGCAAGTTTCTTCCTGTGAAACCTTCGCCCCCCTTTGATTGCTTCTGTCGCCCTCGAGGGCCGGGGGCCAAAAACACCCCCGCCATAGCATCCCGGCACTCGGGCAAGTTTCTTCTTGGGAAACCTTCGCCCCCCTTTGATTGTTTCTTTCGCCCCCGAGGGCCGGGGGCCAAAAACACCCCCGCCGTAGCAAGCATCCCGGCACCCGGGCAAGTTTCTTCCTGTGAAGCCTTCGCCCCCCTTTGGTTGTTTCTTTCGCCCTCGAGGGCCGGGGGCCAAAAACACCCCCGCCGTAGCATCCCGGCACCCGGGAACGTTTCTTCTTGTGAAACCTTCGCCCCCCTTTGATTGCTTCACTCTCTCGCCCTCGAGGGCCGGGGGCCAAAAACATCCCCACCATAGCATCCCGGCTCTCGGGCGCGTTTCTTCCTGTGAGACCTTCGCCCCCCTTTGATTGCTTCTTTCGCCCTCGAGGGCCGGGGGCCAAAAACACCCCCGCCCTAGCATCCCGGCACCCGGGCAGGTGTCTTCTTGTGAAACCTTCGCCCCCCTTTGATTGCTTCTTTCGCCCCCGAGGGTCGGGGGCCAAAAACACCCCCGCCGTAGCATCCCGGCACTCGGGCAAGTTTCTTCTTGTGAAACCTTCGCCCCCCTTTGGTTGTTTCTTTCGCCCCCGAGGGCCGGGGGCCAAAAACACCCCCGCCGTAGCATCCCGGCACTCGGGCAAGGTTCTTCCTGTGAAACCTTCGCCCCCCTTTGTTTCCGGAGGGCCGGGGGCCATCTATCAGACACCGCACTGACCGCAAACGCTTCCCGGAATCGGTCGCCACAAAGAAAAGGAAGTGGCGCAAACACGACTAAAAAGCCGGGCCGGAAACGCTTCCCGGAATCGCTTGCCGCAAAGGAAGAAAGCTGGCGCACGCATGCACACACGACCAAAAGGCCGGGCCAGGAACACTTCCTGGAATCGCCTGCCACAGAGAGAGTGGGCCTACCGGCCCGAAGCCCTCCCGGAAACCTTTGCCACAGAGGGCAGAATGGTGGAGCAATTCGGAATTGCTCCACCATTCTGCCCTCGAATCCAGCAGGGTCTTTGAGCGGAATTGCCAATTCCGCTCAAAGACCCTGCTGGATTCGCGGGTCTTGATCTTACCACGGCGCGCACCGAGGGCGCCCAGAACAACAGGCAGTAGCACTGCCACCAAGCACCGCACCCACCCACCAGCCCCCGTGCTGTTGCGCGCTCTCTCACGACAGTGCATCCGGGGCCTGGGTCGGTGCGGCCGAACTTATGGGCGCCTGGAAAAAAAATAAACTTCGCGCTGCTTACGCATGGGCGCCTACTTACATCATGCTGCAAGACTCAGCCACACAGCGGCAAAGCCTACGAATAATTTTTTCAAATGGCCAGACCTAGTATATTAACATATTACTGCAGTCGCAGTGGATAATGGAGTAGCCCTTTTCGTTCTCGACGGCATCGACCGGAAAATCATTGCAGCGTCGCAGCAGCCCGATAAGTAGTTGAACAGTCGCCAGCCCGCGACTTTCCTCGAACAGCAACTATCAAATGTAAAAGTGTCTGGGTCTAGAAGAGTGCAGCCTGTGATGCTGCGTTTGGAATCCAAAAAAATCTGTATTGCATGAGTACCAAAGGGAATGCAATTTTTGCTGCGCTGAGAAGGCATCTGTCATGCGGAATAGGCATCAAGAAGCCCTCAGAAAATCTGTAGTGCTAGGGTATGCATCACAGACATTATGGCTCATGCAAAACGTGCATGACAAGTGTCAGAATCTTCCAGGCCCAGACATTTTTACAGTTGATAGCAACAGCTCGTGCACCAGACTGGTGTTCCTCCGCTGGCTGAGCGCTTGGCACGCAAAATGTTGCGAGAAGTAGCGCAGGTAGAGCGGAAAGGTGTTTTTTCGCTGCTGCAGAATCTTGGTCGAATGTTTTCCGCCGATGATCGCAGACTTGGGGTCCGTGGTGCCTTGCATCATCGCAAGGTCGACGTCCGGAAGTAAATGCTTCTCGAGATGATCATACTCCTGCTGCGCCGTGGCCTTTTCATCGGCGTTCGATGTCGCGGCAGGTGGAATTTTCCCATTTTCGATCAATTCCTTCATCCCGAGGAGGGGAAATCCTGGCCGCCCCCGGTAGTGGCAGAAAGCCTGCTCGCGAAAGAGCGTCGGCAGCAGGTGCCTGTAGTGTTTCACGTCGGAGAGCTGCACGGTTGCCTCCGAGCTGCCAGTCCGCGCTAGAGACGCTTTTTCTGCAGAGACGACGTTCTCCGTCGTCTTATCAAAAAACTCGGACACCAAAGCAGGGTCGGCTAGGGCCTTGTTTTTCGACGATTTCATGTTCAGGGTCGTCCCAACAGGATACACATCGCCTTTCTGGGGAAGCACGACCAGGACGAGGCGGTAGTTCCACTCTTCAAGCACTGACGAATCATCAGCAGAAACTCCGGCGGGCCCAAGCTCGAAGAGCTTCGCAAGCGGGCCGGATGTATGCATTGCAAACGTGAATGTAATGTCTGATTCTGGAAAAGGGAACAGTAATGCTTTCTGTGACTGTCTCGCACATTCCAGTTCTGGAGAACCTTCTGTGTCGCATCATGCGCAGCGCATGCGCAGCTTCCTCTATGTTTATCGTGCAAAAACGCAGCTTATACTGCGTGGGCGTGCTAGGCTGCAGAAATTGTTGCGAAAATTTGTTATACTTTGCTGCACCTAGAACTCGTGCGGCCAACTAACACCGCCAATCGATCCAGCATATACAAGTTTCCAGCTTTACACATATTTGCGGTTGATATGGTATGGCTTGGAGCGGGACCCCATCGACGGCGGAGAAAGCAGGCGCACTGTTCCTCGACGCCTTGCTCTGCTGTTTATGCAATACAAATTTTTACCGTTCCACACGCAATGAGTGCATAGGTAGTACAAACTTTGCCAGAGCCAGCCTCAAGCAATGCAGGGATTACGTAATGCTAAATATGGTTGCGGAAAAATTTTGTCATGCAGTGACTGTCTATTTCATATTTGCGTGTAAGTAGTAAAAAATTCCCTCCCGAGGATATTCCGCCAAGCGCAAGTTCTGTTTCATTTTGGTTCGGTTGTTTTTTTGCATCCGTGTCATGCGACTGAGGTAGGGAAATCCGCCTTGTCGCGCGCCCGGGGTGTGCTTAGCCGGCATGAGCGGCAGCAAGATTTTGCCGGCGTCTCGCAGCGGCGGTAGAGCGTCGAGTTCTCCTTGTGGGAGATTGCTCGGTCCGGGCGTGCGAGCAGTTGTGCCGCCTTTTATACCTGCATTGCCTGTCACAGAGTTCATTTTTCCAGCTACACCACCCCTGCCGCCCTGCAGCTGGAGTTGCCGCTTCGTCAGCAGCGCTACTTTGCGCACGCCCGCGAGTTGTGTCGACCTCTGACCCGCGGTAGCGCCGGCGGCAGACCCCTTGATGGTCGTGATGGCGGTTTTTCCTCCTGCGTTTTTGCCAAGAAGAACGCCTCCAGGCGTGTTATTGATACCTCCACCGCTCTTCACGCCTGCGACAATTCCCTTGCCACCGACAGCACTCGCCGTTATTTTTCCACCTGTTGCAACGGGGAGGCTATTCGCTCTCGGTCTGGTGCCTCCCAAAAATGTTGGCGCCGTCATGGTCTTCAAAGGTCGCGCTGCAACTGTGCCGGCAGTAACAGAGCCTTTGTTCTGCACAGTCACTGTTGAAGCCGCTACTTTCCCTTCCGATCCTTTCAGACCTTTCTTCGCAGCAGGGTCAAGGAGGTTGTACCTCACTGGCGGCCTGGCCTTGAACAAGGAGCGCGCGAGGACGCCGGCTGTGTTCGCTGCTGTAGCTGTGCCTGTACTCGTTCCGGCGTTGGTCGCATCGTCCGTCCCCGTAGCCGGCGGCGCATCAATCTGGGTCTCCGTCGTCGCACTTGCTTGGCTGCTGGCGGCACTCGTCGTTATTGCAGCCTTATCATCCACTTCCGCTGTGCCTGCGGCCAACGTCGTCTTTTCCGCCATGTCTTCATCGCCAGCGAGAGAGCCGGCGGTGGTCTCAGCAGCACTCAATACTACGGACGTCATTTCTTCTGTGCCTAGTGCAGCAACCACTCCTTTGGTTTCTTCTGCGCTAGAAGCCGACAGCAGAGACATGGCATTTGGTGGAGCAACAGCGTTCGACTTCTTGTTTTCGATTGCAACTGAAGTAGATGGAGCTTCTACAGAATAAACGGGGGTCGTGTCCGTTCCCGTGGCACTTGGGCTTTTGATGTTCACGTGCTTCTCATCTTCCACCACATCTTCAACAGTACTCGCGTCTTTCACGTCTTCACCTGCATGATTTTCATCTCCTTCGACGTCCGTGCCCGGGATTTTCCGCAGCTCCCCGGCTGGCCGCGAGAGAGCTGGATCAGTGCCCGTGGGCTCATTTTCATCAGCAAGAGCAGCCTCGTCGTCTGGGCCGTCGGTGTCCTTGAGCAGCACAGCCCTTGCTTGCGCCGATAGTGGGTGTTTCTTCTATGCATTGCAAAATTCTGATCGGCATTGGACTCGTCACTGGAGGTGGAGACGTGTCTTGACAAAACGCATATATAAAGCGAGATCTGTGGTCGTGATGCTGAGTGACTCACTAAGCCAGCCCTGTCATGCATAAATTGAAAAGACGCCTGGTAGTTCAAATTCATCTAGTCCGAGGAAGCGCAGTACTTCTTTTGCATTGGATATCTTCCATCCTGTGCAGAACTTTCGTACTCGTAGTAATTGCGTTTATGCATTTACAAATCTCTTTCTCAAGGTAAGTCAGCATCACTACAAATTGAATTTGTGATGCTGGGCTAATTTGTTGTAATGCAATTTTTACTAGGCCGATACTTTTGCATCGGATATCTTCTCCACTTCAACCATTTGCTCCAGGTCGTCGCCTATCAAATGCAAATCTATCTGGGTCTGGAAACTTGTGATGCTGAATGGTCATGCTTGAGCACGCCTTGAAACGCAGTGACGCATCACAAATTTTTCAAACGCTTCTTTATGCGCAGAGCGCTTTACAAACTACGATTTTAATTTTGCATGGCGCCGAATGAAGTGTGGTGCCTTTGCTGCGTATGCTACACAGATTTTTCAAGATTACGAGACCCGCAATACAGATTCAACCCTCTCAGACCCTGACATATTTGCATTTGATATCGCCGAGACGCCACGGCAGTCGGAACTCTGCATTTACATTCTGCGACGTCCCAAAGAGCTTCTTCATTCGGTCAGCCTTTCTCTTCAGCTGCCTTCGGCTGTCTATTTCTTTTTTCTTCGCTTTATCTCCTTCCGTATTTCTCAGCAGATCCAACGCCTGCACGGTTTTTCGGTGTTTCAAATCGATTAGCCTCATGCTCTCGCGGGGAATCGAGAGCGCTACTGCTAATACGGAGAGCAACATGTCTCCCGTGATCGGTAGCTTATTATTTTTCGTTTTTTCATTTATCACGCCCGGCGCGCGCATTCTCTGGCGGTAAAAATTTCGGACGCAGTCCAGAGGTAACGCCAGTAGCTTCTTCGTCGCCTGTGGTTCTGAGCTGGGCCCGACGGTTCCGGACTCCCACAGATACAAGCAGTTCTGCAGGGCGGGGTCTTCGTCGTGTAGTTGCGCGAGCTGTCGTGGTGCGGGAGATAGCTTTGATGCTGCTTCATCCACTAGAACGGATACTTGGTCAGCACGCGGATCAAGGGAACCATCAAAAGCTGCACTCTCAACTACGTGGTCCTTGCGCGACCCTGCAGTATCAGCAATAGCACCGCCCGTCTTGTCTTCCCCTTCAGGTTGAAAAAGAATTTTGTGGTCGTGCATGTCGCAAACTTCGGCGAAGTCCATCCTCATGCCGAAGACGCCGGCGTTGCTCCGATGCTTCGGGTCGAGCAGGTAACTTAGCGAGGATACGGAAACCGGAAGATCTTCTACTTCGTGGTCCTTCTTCTGCTTGTCCATGTTCATAATTTCCCCGGGCAGCTGCACGAGATAATCTGGAGCAGATTTTTTTTTATCCCGCTCAGCAGCATTTGCATTTTTGACATCTGCTTCTGCTTCAACTGCCTTCGTTACACCGTCCGCTGGCCCTTTTACCGTCGACCATATGACATCCGGGCGGAGTTTTCGGATCAGAGACTCGGCGATGTCACTTGCTGCTGAAGATGTTATGCTTGATAGGCCTGGCACGACAGCTGGAGTCGCATCTACAGCTGCCTCACTACTATAGAGCTCCTCTGTTTGACCTTCTTGTCCTTTAGCAGATAGACAACTCCCACTTTTCATCCCCTTCGCGGAGAAGTGTTCCTGGGCTTCCACAACGATTTTGCTCGCTTGATACACCTGCTCATAAAAAAAATCCTCGTAAACCGCGGAGAGGTTGATAATGTTCCCCCGCGCTGCAAACTCCTTTTCCGTGCCGAGGCACTTCTCTTGCAGCATTTTGCGCGCCTTGTTGGTGAGGTGTTGACACAGCACAACATCGGGTCGCATGTTTTCTGGCGGTGGTGGTGGTGGTGGTGGTATTCCAGACAGCACAGGAGGAGCTGCGATTTCATCAGGTCCGCGCGGGGACGATGATCGTGCTGGCCCGGGACCGCTCTGTACCGCGTTGTTGACATCCACTTCGATAGTACCAGCAGCCCCTGTTGGCAGCTGCTGCGAGGGACTAGACACAGTACCAGCCGCCGCTCCATCTAGAAGAATGGCCTTTATACTATCATCCACCGACGTGCTGGCAGCTGTAGTAATTCCGACTGCAGGCCCCAGAAGTCCCTTCACCGCCCCTGCTAACCGCTGCAGCGTATCAGCGAGGCGCTCTACCGTCCACAGGTAAAACGGGGTGGGGGTGCAACAGCAAGTGGTGACGTTTCTACGCTCTTTCCAGCGAGAATTCATTCGCAATCCAACAGTCTCGGAGAGTGGAACAGCAAGCTTGCGACATTGCTCGAAGTAGTACCACTGCTTTTGCCAGGGAAATTTTAGGAGATTTCCCAGCGTCGCTTTCCACTGCGCCTCCTTCGGTTTCTTGTACCCGTCAATGCGGCTTAACGCGTAGTCCAACCGGGCTTCGCTCCACACGAACAGCGGGTCTATTTCATACGGCTTATTATCGCAAGAAAAAACTGTTTCAGTGTGAATCTGTGATGCAGAGAACGAAACACCAAAGCGTTTGTCTTGCTACACCTGCAACACAACGGATTTTTGGGCGTGTTTTCGCCTGGAAAACGCGCAAGACAAATTTTCTGTGTCATGTGTAGCAAACTTGTGATGCAGATCTTGCAAAACCATCACAGTGAAACAGTTTTTTCGTGGGATACTCATCTGCTTCGTGGTGGTAGTTGGGATGATTCTTACCCTTGTCAGGATTAGAAGACCACTCGGAATCCTTTTTTTCGATCGTTCTCTTCCCTAGTGCGGCGAGAGCGGAGGGATTCTGTTCCACAAGGACAAGGTCCCGCTGAGGAGCACTTTTTGATATTCCAAGTGGCTGCGCTGCCGTTCCTGTCGGGCCGGGAACAACTGCATCTAGCTGCTGACCAGCAGCAGTGGTAGACTGTGCAATTTCATTCCCCACGACCTGATGTGGCGCCACGACGCCATCAATAGCGGAGCTTTTTTTCCCCTGCTCCACCGCGTCTGCCCTCGAAAGAGATGCTTCTGTCGCTGACAGCAAGGCGTTGAGCTTTTTCCGTCGGTTAAGCTGTTCCTTCCGTACCGCGAGAGTTTGCCCCTCGTCAAGGCCGTAGCGGAAGCTCCAGTTTTTGAATACGATGCCGGCGAGGGGGAGCGGGTACTGGAGTAAAAAGTGATGGATGTCGTGCTCCGCTAGGGTGGCATTGTTCCCAACTACCGGAAAGGGAAACGCGAGATGCGAGTCCGCGTTGAATACCTGCGCTTTGTTGATCGGGAGAGCTGCAGTAACGGGGGGGCGTGTGGTAGTATTGTTCCCTAGTACTGGCGTTGCGCCACTAGTCAGAGCTTTATTTGCCTGGACAGCTGTAACGACGTCATTTCGATTTGGTCGGTCGCTTGGAGCAGCTGTATTTGCATCTCCGACGGCGGCAGCAGAAGTCGTTGACGCCACACCAGCAATAGGGCTGCTTGCTGCCTGCTTCAGCTGTGCTTGTTCCAAAACTACCTGCTTATGATTTGCAAAAGTATCGTACTAGTTGTATAAATCGCAACGCAAATTTTTCCAGAACGGAAAATGGAATTTGTAATGCTGATTTCGCTAAGAAACAAGATTTGTCATGCATAAATGCAATTACTACGAGTACGATAGTTTTGCACAGGATACTGTTTCGCGGCGAGTAACGCGGTAGATTTCTTCACCACCGCGAGCATCGCCAGGCACGCTGTGCGCCGTATCAAATAGAAATATGTCTGGGTCTGGATGGATGCAAGGTTTGTCATGCACATTTTACATGACTCCTGGTGTCTGTTATGCATGCCCCAGCATCACAGATTTTATGAGGCCTTCTAGATGCCTATACCGCATCAGAAATGCCCTCTCGCCATGGCAAAAACTGGACCTTTTGCTGTTCATGCAATACAGATTTATTCGTAGAATCCAAATCCAGCATCACAAGCTGCATCCTTCCAGACCCAGACATATTTGCATTCGATACGCCGATCCGGGAAACCAAACTTTTTCGCATCGATGGAATCCTGGGCGAAATAATCCTCTCTGTCGGCCAACCGGATTGAGAAGTCGTAGGCGAGCAGATTCTGTTCTTCGAGTTCGTCAACTACCACGGGATCTGTCGCTAAAGCTCGCTCCTCATGCAATGTTTCGACATGATTTTTGTCTGCAGTTTTGTCGTCATCGTCGCGCCCCTTGCGTGCTTGCTCCTTCGCGTGAGCCTCGTCCATTGAAGATGCCGTATCTGGTGCCAGTGGTGTGTTCGTAGAAGGAGCGCCGGGAATAATTTTGCCGGTGCCAGGATCCTGTTCCCGCTTCTGCTTTTTCCTCTTCGGCTTGAAGAGGGCAGCGTCGGAGGAAATATGTGACCGTGAAAAGATTCATCACTTTCAGACAGTCTTCATACTATATTAGAATTTTCATTTTTTGCACAGCACGCACTACCAACAATGCCAAATTTCGAGAGCGGAACCCTTCAGGGGAGAAATTGTGAGAGGCGAGTGGATTCAAAAATGCGCCCTCTCAAGCTCACGCTCAAAATCTTCTAGTTTGACTTCGTAGTGATTTGCCAGTTCTCCTCGCTTTCATAGCAGCACATCCTCAGCATTTTTTTGCGATTGCGCCGCCGCCTGTGCCTTAGAAGTTGTCAGCCCGTCATTGATTTTCGCCGAGGTGCTCCCGGCTACAGCTGTGCTACCACCGCTGTCCAGGTCATGAGCCAAAAATTGCTGTTTCTGCGAAATGCCCGTCATAACATTTTCTTCGTTTTCATCATTTCCCGCCGTCACAGGAGCAGATCTTTTCCGCTTTTTCACCACTTTCGCTTTTCCTTTCGGAACCGCAGTGGGATTTTTGCCCTCGGGAGGTGGAGGCCCGAGGTCGGCCTCTACTACACGATGATCATCTTCTGCAGAAAGAGGGTTTGCCGCTGCTTCATCTCCCGCGAGCTTTGCACGGTGGTGACCCAGAAATTCTGGGTCGTGTGAAGACAAGAAGTCCTTTTTCACTTTTTCTTTTCTGTCCCCAGTCTCATCGTCCTCTTCTAGCACGTCCAGCCGGAGGCTTTTCGTAGAAGTGCCCGCTGCTGCACCACCTGTCGCAGCGTCGACCTTGCTCGTTTTCATCGGAGGTTGTCCAAGTTCCTGCTCCGCGGCATGATCTACCATATCTGCTTTTCGCCGCTTTGCCGCTTTCGTACCGGTGGTGGAGTTCTTGTAGTTTCCATTTTCAGCAACATCTTCCGCGTCATCATCTGCCAACCCATTTGCGTCGTGGCGCTTCTTCCCACCAGCAGGAGTTGCCTTGGGCTCCTTCGCAGGCTTCGATTTTGCATTCGCGGCAGTTTTCGTCGTGCGGGAGTTCTTGCGCGCAGCGTCTTCGTCGTGTTTGTCGTCGCTCTCTTCATCTTTGTCGCCGGTGTCTTCGGAAGATTTTTTCTGCTTGGGGATGTTGGTGTTCTTTCCATCACCAGGCGTGGACTTTGCAGATCCCACTTTCGAAGAAGTGCCAGCGGTTTCACCATCGCCATCCTTTTTGCCCTTCGTTGCAGCAGCGGCAGAACTAGCTTTTGACGCAGTTACTTTCGTAGAAGTCAAAGTCTTGGATGAAGCCGCAGCTGTCGAGGCAGCGGTTGCGTGTTTCGTGCCTGCCTTTGCAGACCCCTGCTTCGGAACGGTTTTCTTCGAATTTGCACCCACCTTCGACGCAGATACATCTTCCTCTGCTTCGGGACCACCCTGTGCACTTTTGGCATCAGGGGCCTTCTTGCTCTTCTTGTCGTTCACCGGGGCGACGACTTTGCTGCCGCCGGTTGTCGAGCCCTTTTTGCTATGCATTAGAAATGGTCTGTGTCTGGGTCTCGAAACTTGTGATGCGGGCTAGACAATTATGCGGACATCTCAATTGGCGCCCAAGCATGATAAGTTTCTGAGTTGCGGGGTCGTGTTGCCTATTCTTCATAGCAAACTGCGTCTCTGACTGCATGACGAAAAAATAGAGCGCTTGTTGGCTAACATACATGACAAGCTTGAGAGTCGTGTTGGCCGAGCATGACAAGCCTCACAATCTTCCAGACCCAGACATATTTGCATGAGATAGCTGCTGCCATCGGCCTTCGCAGCGGTCCCGGTCGCCGCGGCCTTCGCGGAGCTGGCCTTTTTTGGCGCCATAGTGTCTCGTGCTCCGCAAAATAAACCGTCGCACCGCACCGCTGAAGTAGGCGGTCCTCGCGCGCTACTCCTTCTAGGCCAACAAGATCAACAACGCAAATGGCTTGTTTTGGGAAGGAGCCCGCGCACGAATTTTTATTTTGACGTGCTGGTGCCCGATAGGGGTTTTGGGAATAAAACGGGAGGGTGGAGGACGTGGAGTAGCCATCGGTTATTTTCATTCCACAGGCAAAGAACATGGGTGGGCCGATTAGTACTAAACTAAAACTCGCCTTCGTTGCTCAATCACAAACACAACACTGATCGACTCGGTCTTTTGACTGGTGTCTTTTTTTCTTTCACATTATCTTTTTGGTGCTGTGCTTCTCACTGACAATTTTACGTAGACTGCAGATCTGCAAAAAAGATGATCGCGGGATATGTGTTGTGAATGGGGCCCAGCATGATGATGTCGCTGGTTCTTAATTTCGTCGGCCGGGCGCAAGGGCAAGGCGCGCGCTTCGTTCCTGGTAATATGCAAAGGCGTAGAAAATTGAAGCTGCACGAAGTCAACGCGCACGTCGCGCGTTTTCGTTTCTTGTTCTAGTGAGCCTTCAAGAAGAACAAAACGGAGCAACATCATGCAGCAGGCGCCGAGATTTCTTGGATCTGGATCTGGACTCCCATCAAAACGCATGAAATAATAGACGCGACAAATTCAAAACAACAGCGCCGCAGCCGCTTTCCGTTGTAGCGTGTTTTTTTAGCGGACGCATTCTGGCGACCCCCGCGGCGCCGAACGCGCCGCACTTGGGGGGGGTTTGGGGGGGCAACGTGATTAATCTCAATCGGACTGCGTCACTCATTTAAATCGGACGCGGTGCCCCGAGTCCCAGCCGAGTCCCAGCCGAGTCCCAGCCGAGTCCCAACCGAGTCCCAGCCGAGTCCCAGCCGAGTCCCAGCCGAGTCCCAACCGAGTCCCAGCCGAGTCCCAGCCGAGTCCTAGCCGAGTCCTAGCCGACTCCCAGCCGAGTTTTTCAGCCGAGCTTTTCAGCCGAGTTTTTCAGCCAAGTTTTTCCGCCGAGTTTTTCCGCCGAGTTTTTCCGCCGAGTTTTTCCGCCGAGTTTTTCCGCCGAGTTTTTCAGCCGAGTTTTTCGGCCGAGTTTTTCAGCCGAGTTTTTCAGCCGAGTTTTTCAGCCGAGTCCCAGGCGAGTGCCACCCGAGCAAACCCCGAGCAAATGAATTTGCTCGAGAACTCTGTCGCTTTTCCAACTTCGAGCTATGTGGCTGAAAACTGAAGACGCGACATTGTCTGCAGTGTCGTGCGAGTTGTATATTACAGGTCTTCTGGTTCTTCGCGTTCTACTACCTGCAAAATTGCGTGCCTACTATGACACCGCTGCTGAAATGAAATTTATGCTGTATGAGCAGCAAACGCCAAGCAATTCTCGATACGCGGCAGATCTTCAAGAAAAAGGCATACTTAGAGTAGAAACAACATTTTGATGAAAAGGGTTTGCGGTTTTGTCAGACAAAAGATTGCAACTTGCTCTACAGCATGAGCTTCGGCACCTACTCAGACATCAGTGTGGTTTTGCAATGGAAATTTTTGATTTTGAACTGAGCAAAACCCTGATAAACAACAGGACGCACTGAGATAAGCTGCTAGTTTGATTACAGTGACACTCTTGTGAAAAATTTTGAAAATAATGTTTTTTCCGTTCGACGTCCTTGTTCCGCTTGTCCAAGGGGGGTTCGCGATTACTGGAAGAACTGTTCGAAGAGGACGAGGAGCTACTAGATGATCCGGCGGCAGAAGATTCGCCCCCGACTGGGAATAAATTACCACCGGACTTGCTGGTATTCGTGTTCTATCAAATGCAAAAATGTCTGGGTCTGGAAGATTCTGAGACTTGTCATGAACGGTTTGCATGAGCCATGATGTCTGTGATGCCTGCCCTAGCATCACAATCTTTTTCAGGGATTCTTGATGCCTATTCCGCATGACAAATGCCCTCTCCGCGTACCAACAATTAGACTCCTTTTGCTGCTCACGCAACACAAATTTCTTAGACATCCAAATGCAGCATCACAAGTTGCATTCTTCCAGACCCAGACATTTTTACATTTGATATGTTCTGTTTCGTCCGCCGGGTATCGTCGGAAGTGTGGGTGTATCCACAGAAAAAAACCCATCCGTATCCAATTTGTCATGCAGAACACGTATCAAATCATGTGTTTGTCATGTTGGAAGGCTAAGGGCAGGGCGTCCCATTCGTTTATAAACTTAAAATGGATGTGTTTGTCATGCAAAAAATGGATGTGGATGGGTTTTTTTCTGTGGATAGGGTGTTGGCCGCGCTTGCGACGGATGTTGAAGGACCCACGTCGGAGGTGTCGTTACCTCTAGCAGGTCTGGAACTACTAGAAGCTGCGCCAGAGAGGTCGTTGTGGCCTTCCCTTTCTTGATTCCGGTTTTGCTCGTCTGCGGAAAGAAGCGGCACGGTTTTGTAGTCACGGTTCCCCGGGTTCAGGTCTTCCGGCAACATCTTCTTGAAGCGATCGTGGACGAGGCGTCCGGGTTCGTGGTCTTCATGCAAGACAAATTATAGAAGTGCTGGTAGAGGTAGCCACGACGAGTCGAAAAAATTAGGTGCGTACGAATGAAACGGCGCGATGCAAGCAAGCGTAGTTATTTTGATACTTAAACTTGAACTGGCACTACTACTTCTGACACGAGAACTACACAAGTAGGAACTACAGAACAAGATTGGTACGGCTGGCGGTTCTGTTCTGCCAGTAGCACCACAACAACTCTGGTGGTAGCTGCAATAGGCACAGCCGGGCAAGTTAGAAGAAAGCACACACACACACACACACACACACACACACACACACACACACACACACCGCTCAAAACGCATCATCGTTCTCCTTGGTATCCTCTTTGTCTTTTAGTACAGTGGCAGTGTCCTACCATCTGCCATTTTATCAACACCGCAGTTCTTCGGACGTAGTGTACGACACACGAGGACAACGAACAGCCAGATATCGCGCAAGCTAAGAGTAAGAAGAAGAACAACATCAGAACATAACGATGAACACGACGCATTCATCTCCACGCTCAGCATACTTGTTCAGCAGGCGCCTGTGATGAAGTAGGTGTCAACAAGCCATTTTCAACAGTAGCGACTCGTCCTACCTCGTAGGTTTTCTCACGACCACGACGTGGAGCAGCTTATTGCTGAAACTAAAAGAGATTCTGACGCTCGGTTGTTTGCCTGCAGCTCACTATCACTATCTGCTCAGCATCTTTATCTTTTTCAATTTTCTCATCAACATCATAGAAAAAACCCGCTGAAGTAGTTTCGCACCAGATTGGTCGGTGCAATGTGTGGTTCACCGAGTCGCAAATGGAAGAGCTGACAAGCTTCCAAATCCTCCGCGTTTCCACCGTCTTCTTTCACCGCGTTTGTTCCTCCTGTACCCGGCACATTGGCATCGGCGCCGCCTCCTTTCACAGGAGCTGCTGGCTCTACGCTGTCCCGGCCAAACCAGTACTGGCACCTCCCGAGAAATTCGTCGTTATTCCGGCCCGCCATTCGCAAGGGCTTGCTGTTATGCAATACAAATTTCCCGTACGCATCGAGGTCGACGTTGACAAAAATGCATGACAAACTTCCCACCTTAGGGCTGTGTGCCACCACTTGCCATGCTGAATAGGATTGTCATCACGCAGAAACAGCATTTCTTTCTCCGAAGGCGTACGGGAAATTTAAGTAATGTGGATAGCCGTTGCTCGGAATCTTGAAGACCCGAAAGTACTTGTAATGGCCCGCTTTGGTACTTTTTCCGAAAATATCGAAGGAGGGTATGAGATACAAAATTTTGTTGAATCAAGAAGGTCAAGCATTACAACCGAAGCAGGTAAGGCTACACTACGCGAGTGTAGTGGGTGCAGGCACATCACATAAGATGAATAACGCGGCGTCGTAGGTGTTTCTATTTCTTGTAGAACTTCTATTAGGTTGTAGCGCCACATCAAACTAGAAACTACATTCACATTCTGAAACCAGTACTATCCACCTCTTTTCCTTTCGACGTCCTTGTTCCGCTTGTCCACCTCTGAAGAAGCAACAACGACGCGCTTAAAAATGTAGGCACTTAGGGGTGTTTTGTTGTAGGCACTTAGCATGACGGAGGCTCTCCATGTAAGTGAAACAGCATTACAAATCGCATCCATAAGGCGGCGAATTCTTTGGACTTGCCTTCTTGCAAGAGAGACAGGATTTGTGCTCACAAATCAGCATCACAAATTTTTAGGAACATACGTTTTCACTATTGGGAGGAGGGATTTTTCCTCACGGTAACTTTCTCGACGACCTTAGGAACTGGATTTGTTGTAGTGGCCCCAGAAATATGGATTGCAAATATAGCTGGGTCTGGAAACTTGTGATGCTAAAATGTGCATGATGGAAACACTTCCGAATGCAGACCAGCATGACAACTTTCATCCGGAGCACTTTCTCATAGGCAGCCCACACGAGAAACTGCGTTTTTGCATGACAAAAATGGGTGCGGCTTTATTTGTCGGTTATGCAATACAGATTTCATCCCAGGAATGTAAAGCTAGCATTACAAGTTCCAACTTTCCAGACCCAGACATATTTGCAGTGCATACGAAAGTGGTTGTAGACTCCTCCTTCGCGTGGAGGTCGATACTTGTTGCTTCGATTTCAGCTGCTGCGCGACCTCTCGGAGCTTCTCGGTGCTCGGTATCGTGAGAAAAAACTGTTTCACTGTGAACTTGTGATGCAGAAAATGGAACACAGAACTCTCTGGCTTGCTACACCAGCAAGGCATTGGATTTGCAAGCGTGTTTTCCCTTGGGAAGCGCGCATCACAAATTTTCAGTCATGTGTAGCAAACTTGTGATGCAGATCTTGCAAAGTCATCACAGTGAAACACTTTTTTCGTACGATACTCGGAAGCAAGAAGCCAATATTATTCTTGCCGTTTTCGTTCTATCAAATGTAAAAATGTCTGGGTTTGGAAGAATGCAACTTGTAATGCGTATTTCAGAACACAGAAAAGTCTCTCATGCATACGTAGCAAAAGCTCCCACTTTTTGCCACCAAAATAGGGGACTTGTCATGCGGATTCGGCATTGCGGAAGGTTCTCAAAACCTGTGATGCTAGAGCTTCCATGCCAGACCTTCTGTGTCATGCAAAAACAGCATGACTCTTCCAGACCCAGACATTTTTACATTTGATACGTTCGTGGGTGAAACCATGTGCTGGTGGTCTTGGAGCGCTTTCTATCGAATGCAAAAATGTCTGGGGCTGGAAGTTTGCCAGGTTTGTCATGCATATTTTGAATGACCCATGATGTCTGTGATGCATGCCGTAGCATCACAGATTGTTAGAGGACTTTGTGATGCCTCTAGCACATGAGAAATAATGCTCTCTCCACGTAGCACACACTGGAGTCCTTATTTTGCTGGTCATGCAATACAAATTTTTCTAGAATCCAGAGACAGCATTACAAGTTTAGAATCTTCCAGACCCAGACATTTTTACATTTGATACTTTCGCCAGGACGCTGGTGTCTTCGTCCCCTCCGCCTGGGGCCGGAACCACGAAGAACAGCGCTTTCAGGATATTACAATGAAAAATGCCCCCACCCCCGAACCAACTTGGGAGCATTTGTATTGCAGACCTTTCCAAGTGAAACATTCGCCCTCTTGCATCTATCAGCATCACAGAATTCCAATCTTAAATAGCAAAAATCTGTACTGCAAAAGATCCCAGCAAGAGCGGCCCTTGTCATGCAAGCTGTGCAGTTGCAAGCGATGCGACACACGTCTGACTCTGCATCAGAAAGATTCGTACTCCTTTCATGCATGCGCATGCATGACAAAAAGTTTTCATTTGGAAACTTCACATCACAAATTTTTGCAACCTTGGGAGTGGGGGCATTTTTCACGGTAATACAGGACCAGGGCGCTGGCGAAGGCGTTGAACAGCCCGCCCATCTGGTCCTATGCATTGCAAATAGGTCTGGGGCTGGAAGGATGCAAGTTGTCATGCTAAATCCGCATCACGCAAGAATCTGTGTTGCATGAGTGCCGAAGGCTCTTCTACTTTTGGCCAAGGTGACAGGGAGTTTCCCATGTAAAATAGGCATGACAGAGACCTCACAGTAGACTCTGTCATGCTAGGTCCCGCATAATTCCAGACCTCAGGGGTCAACATGGAAAGGCTGCATGACAAGTCTACACTCTTCCAGACATCCAGGGATATTTGCATTTGATAGGTCCCCAGCGCCGCCAAATCCGTTGCGATGCCGCCTATGTTTTTTCCGTTCGACGTCCTTGTTCCGCTTGTCCACCTCTGAAGAAGCAGCATCATCGTTCTCCTTGGTATCCTCTTTGTCTTTTAGTACAGTGGCAGTGTCCTACCATCTGCCATTTTATCAACACCGCAGTTCTTCGGACGTAGTGTACGACACACGAGGACAACGAACAGCCAGATATCGCGCAAGCTAAGAGTAAGAAGAAGAACAACATCAGAACATAACGATGAACACGACGCATTCATCTCCACGCTCAGCATACTTGTTCAGCAGGCGCCTGTGATGAAGTAGGTGTCAACAAGCCATTTTCAACAGTAGCGACTCGTCCTACCTCGTAGGTTTTCTCACGACCACGACGTGGAGCAGCTTATTGCTGAAACTAAAAGAGATTCTGACGCTCGGTTGTTTGCCTGCAGCTCACTATCACTATCTGCTCAGCATCTTTATCTTTTTCAATTTTCTCATCAACATCATAGAAAAAACCCGCTGAAGTAGTTTCGCACCAGATTGGTCGGTGCAATGTGTGGTTCACCGAGTCGCAAATGGAAGAGCTGACAAGCTTCCAAATCCTCCGCGTTTCCACCGTCTTCTTTCACCGCGTTTGTTCCTCCTGTACCCGGCACATTGGCATCGGCGCCGCCTCCTTTCACAGGAGCTGCTGGCTCTACGCTGTCCCGGCCAAACCAGTACTGGCACCTCCCGAGAAATTCGTCGTTATTCCGGCCCGCCATTCGCAAGGGCTTGCTGTTATGCAATACAAATTTCCCGTACGCATCGAGGTCGACGTTGACAAAAATGCATGACAAACTTCCCACCTTAGGGCTGTGTGCCACCACTTGCCATGCTGAATAGGATTGTCATCACGCAGAAACAGCATTTCTTTCTCCGAAGGCGTACGGGAAATTTAAGTAATGTGGATAGCCGTTGCTCGGAATCTTGAAGACCCGAAAGTACTTGTAATGGCCCGCTTTGGTACTTTTTCCGAAAATATCGAAGGAGGGTATGAGATACAAAATTTTGTTGAATCAAGAAGGTCAAGCATTACAACCGAAGCAGGTAAGGCTACACTACGCGAGTGTAGTGGGTGCAGGCACATCACATAAGATGAATAACGCGGCGTCGTAGGTGTTTCTATTTCTTGTAGAACTTCTATTAGGTTGTAGCGCCACATCAAACTAGAAACTACATTCACATTCTGAAACCAGTACTATCCACCTCTTTTCCTTTCGACGTCCTTGTTCCGCTTGTCCACCTCTGAAGAAGCAACAACGACGCGCTTAAAAATGTAGGCACTTAGGGGTGTTTTGTTGTAGGCACTTAGCATGACGGAGGCTCTCCATGTAAGTGAAACAGCATTACAAATCGCATCCATAAGGCGGCGAATTCTTTGGACTTGCCTTCTTGCAAGAGAGACAGGATTTGTGCTCACAAATCAGCATCACAAATTTTTAGGAACATACGTTTTCACTATTGGGAGGAGGGATTTTTCCTCACGGTAACTTTCTCGACGACCTTAGGAACTGGATTTGTTGTAGTGGCCCCAGAAATATGGATTGCAAATATAGCTGGGTCTGGAAACTTGTGATGCTAAAATGTGCATGATGGAAACACTTCCGAATGCAGACCAGCATGACAACTTTCATCCGGAGCACTTTCTCATAGGCAGCCCACACGAGAAACTGCGTTTTTGCATGACAAAAATGGGTGCGGCTTTATTTGTCGGTTATGCAATACAGATTTCATCCCAGGAATGTAAAGCTAGCATTACAAGTTCCAACTTTCCAGACCCAGACATATTTGCAGTGCATACGAAAGTGGTTGTAGACTCCTCCTTCGCGTGGAGGTCGATACTTGTTGCTTCGATTTCAGCTGCTGCGCGACCTCTCGGAGCTTCTCGGTGCTCGGTATCGTGAGAAAAAACTGTTTCACTGTGAACTTGTGATGCAGAAAATGGAACACAGAACTCTCTGGCTTGCTACACCAGCAAGGCATTGGATTTGCAAGCGTGTTTTCCCTTGGGAAGCGCGCATCACAAATTTTCAGTCATGTGTAGCAAACTTGTGATGCAGATCTTGCAAAGTCATCACAGTGAAACACTTTTTTCGTACGATACTCGGAAGCAAGAAGCCAATATTATTCTTGCCGTTTTCGTTCTATCAAATGTAAAAATGTCTGGGTTTGGAAGAATGCAACTTGTAATGCGTATTTCAGAACACAGAAAAGTCTCTCATGCATACGTAGCAAAAGCTCCCACTTTTTGCCACCAAAATAGGGGACTTGTCATGCGGATTCGGCATTGCGGAAGGTTCTCAAAACCTGTGATGCTAGAGCTTCCATGCCAGACCTTCTGTGTCATGCAAAAACAGCATGACTCTTCCAGACCCAGACATTTTTACATTTGATACGTTCGTGGGTGAAACCATGTGCTGGTGGTCTTGGAGCGCTTTCTATCGAATGCAAAAATGTCTGGGGCTGGAAGTTTGCCAGGTTTGTCATGCATATTTTGAATGACCCATGATGTCTGTGATGCATGCCGTAGCATCACAGATTGTTAGAGGACTTTGTGATGCCTCTAGCACATGAGAAATAATGCTCTCTCCACGTAGCACACACTGGAGTCCTTATTTTGCTGGTCATGCAATACAAATTTTTCTAGAATCCAGAGACAGCATTACAAGTTTAGAATCTTCCAGACCCAGACATTTTTACATTTGATACTTTCGCCAGGACGCTGGTGTCTTCGTCCCCTCCGCCTGGGGCCGGAACCACGAAGAACAGCGCTTTCAGGATATTACAATGAAAAATGCCCAGATTCGTGTCTGTCGTCGGACCCGCAGGAGCTGCAGCAGCATCTTCACTTTTCGCTGCAGGAGGTGGTGGCACCGAGACCAAGAGCTCGACCACTATCGCGCGGAAAAATCACCCCTCCCCACAGCAGAACAAAACTTCTGATGCTGGATCTGCGTACACAAATCAGATCTGTTTCGCAGTAGAGGACTGCAGGCATATCCTAAGCCTCAGCGCAGAGGTTTTGACATAGGCGCCCAGCATGACAAAAGTCGACGCTGTAGGGCCAACAGCATCACAAACCGCCGGCGTAATGCGGCGGAGCATGTGGACTTGCCTTCTTGCAAGACAGAGTTGATTTCTGGTCACAAATCAGCATTGCAAATTTTCTGAGGCGTACCTTTTCGATATGAGGAGGAAGGATTTTTCCTCACCATAACCACTTCGTAGTCTTTCCACTGCTTCTCCGCCTCTTGTCGCATAGTAGCAGCCTCCATTCCGCGCGTCGGTGGCTGTTGTGCTGTGCTGCCACCTCCGATTGCCTGCACCAGCGGGGCGCCACTTCTGATATTCGCAGCAGCAGGCTCTTCGAACCCGGAACGGAATGCAAAGCGCTCGACGGACGTATTGGACACCATCGACGGACGTATTGGAATAATGTTTTTTCCTTTCGTCCTTGTTCCGCTTGTCCACCTCTGAAGAAGCAACAACGACGCGCGTCGTTAGTAAAATTTACGATAAGCATGCAGGAATTTTCATCGGTTTATCGATAGACACAAACATGGGGATCAAAAGTCAGCTGCAGGAGAAATTCGTTTTTGATAAAGATACTTCCGACTGGTTCCGTGCGGAGGAGTTCGTAGCTGTATGGCTTTTCGTGCGCCAAGCTGCAGTGCGCCAGGTTCGTTCTTGTAATATCTAATCACAGCTGCATAAACGTTCACGTGCTTATAACCAAAGGTAGTACAACTACAGCGGTTCATAAAGTACGACTAGCCGCATGCAATGACAACAAAGACTACATCACAGCTCCTGGAGCACGCTTATTAATTTTTTCTCAGTAATTGTAACTCGACCTCCTTTAAGATGATAGGCAGATGCAGGATGTGCATACTGTTGCTGTTCGGTCTGATGGATGGCTATGCTTCATCGGAGTCATGCACCAGGTTCGCAAAAAATAAGAAATAGAAAAAACATTGCCACGCTATTTCACCTGTGCAGGCAGCGACGATACGGCTCAGACACGGTAGCGACTTGATAATGATAGCTCTAGTAGTGGATGAGCGATAAAGCTGTAAGTTTACACGCGGCGTTGCATCCTACAGAGAAGCATACCCAATTCGGCGAAAAAGAGTTTGGGTCTCTCGCCGGTCCTTCCGCATCATGAAAGACTTACTCACTACTTCTTCTTCTGCTTTTCGAATCATATATTAAAGTGCATAAAATACAAAGCGCAATAAAACGCACAAAAACGCAAAACTCTTGGCCTTCTGGCCTCGGCACTTTTACAGCAGAAATTTGAGCGACGCAATTTTAGCATTCACATTTTTTCTTGTTTGGGTAGGCTTCTCTGTTTGATACATTTTCTCGCGCAACCGGAGAGCCCGCTCCTCTGCAGAACGAGTGGGCCGCTGCGGCCGTTGGCTTAGAGCTTTAACACCCGCTAGCATGAGTAGCGGTGAATCTTTAGTGAATTTTGCATGACAAGTTGCAGAGTAGACTGCAGATGTGTTGTCCCTCTTGGTCTTCTGGGGAGTAGGTTCTGCACGCTGCGCCAGAACGAAGTCGCGTCTCATGCGGCGGCCGGGCAGCTAGAAATAGCCTGGGCGTTGTTCTTTGGGCCATTTTTGCGCCTCCCCGTGCTTGCATCAGAGCACTACAGCAGCCGTGGCAAAGCACGAAAAAGAAAGGCGGCGAAACGCATGCAACTACGCAAAAAGGCCAAGGCGCGAGAGCAAGGGCGAAAGGACCAGGCCGAGAGCTTTGACGCGTCTATCCGGCAGGCGCGTGAACTCTCCAGGCCTACTTTTCGGCAGAATATAGACGGGCTGAGGTCAGCAGAGGGCGCCTGTCTTTTCCCTCCGGCCCCACTTCCCAGGGCTTACCTGTGCACTTTTTTGGGCACTTTTCTGCGCTAAAGTTTGCTTATCACGGTCGAAAAGGGGCGCCCGGTGAATTTTGGGGTGAATTTTGAAAAAGCCGTCGGTGAATTTTGGCCCAAGGTGCCTATTCAAAATTCGCTAACGCACGAGAAACTCCGGGTTTTGGGGCTTCAAAAAAGTGTCGCCAAAACAAAAAGCCCCAAAATTCACCAAGAGAATTCTTGACCTGGGAGCCACGTCGAAAAGGACTTGCTCCGGAGGCAAAAACACACCTGGGGAGTTGTAAGCCGAGCACAGCAGGGGAAGCAAACTAGTGCCCGCGGCCGAGTCGGGCCTTCCCTTCCACCCGAGGCTACTCTCAGATATCCAATTCCAAACCACAACTCGCGAGAGCGTACGCGTTGTACTACTAGTGCTCCTGTGTTCAGGCGTCGCCCTCCCTTTCGACCATTCCGGAGAGGAGCTTCTGAGGTAAACGCGCGATGAACAAGAGCCCCACGATCCACCTTCTTTAGTTACATATGCACTACACGGCCCGGCGGGCCCCGTAAGGCCGCTTCTTTCGGTGGACCCGCTCCAATCGGAGGACCCGCTCCTCTGCAGAACGAGTGGGCCGCTGCGGCCGTTGGCCGTGCATAGTATGGAAAATTCTTGAGCATGCTTACACGACACGGGGACAGAAAGTTGCCGTGTGAGACCCGCCTAGCAGGCTTTCGGTCATAGATATTTTTCGGACAACAGACAGACACTACAAGTCTGCCATCATCTCAAGTCAACAAGAAGAAAATGGACCAGCCACGTTGGGCGCAGTCGCAGTGCATCAAGATTGTTCCATTAGCAAGAATTCTGTATTTATGTATCGTTTCGCGGTCTGGGAGCTAATTTAATCACTTGTCTTTTACAATATTTATTTGGTGCCAACGGAAGCCGTAAAACTAAACATAAACGCCAATACATGTCAGTAGTTGGAGACGTCAGTAATTGAAGAAAAGCAGCGCGTAGCTGACTCGTGTCACTTGCATTGTTTGCTTCGTCTGTAATGCCGCCTACTCGGACGATTGCCCTTGGCCGCCGCCGTCTCCTCCTGGGACTACGTCAGTCTTCACACAGCGAGGCGCGTCGCTCTTGGGCATCTCCACAACTACCTGCGTTTCGGAATTCTTATGCATGTCATCGCCTCCTTAGGGGGAAATATGGTGGGACCACGAACGACATACCCGCGGCGTGCCTACTTATAGCGAATTGCTTTCGCCCAGCCTGCAATGCATAAAAGTGCCCAGAGGCAGGCTACCTAGCTAGAACGGAAAACAGGCGAACGCCCTGCATTCAGTTCGCACCCCCCCGCGCAGGCGTGTTTAGCAGGCACATTCTGACCACCCTGCCAAGCGTTCGGGTTTTCAAGAAAAAGGGCCGCCTGGGGGGGTTTGGGGGGGCTTGAATAAAGCTCAGGAAAATAAAGCAAAAACCACCCCGCTACACAACAAACACGGGGAACCAGCGGGGAACCAGCAGCGGGGAACCAGCAGCGCAGCGGGGAACCAGCAGCGCAGCGGGGAACCAGCAGCGCAGCGGGGAACCAGCAGCGGGGAACCAGCAGCGGGGAACCAGCAGCGGGGAACCAGCAGCGGGGAACCAGCAGCGGGGAACCAGCAGCGGGGAACCA
>CAJINV010000023.1:212721-357873 GCA_905178155.1 Amoebophrya sp. A120 | reverse complement strand
TCCGCTCCTGTTTCGCCAGTTTTTGCCGGCTCTATGATCTGCGCCACCCCTTGCGCGCTTTGCGCTTTCCGTTTTTGCTCGTTTCTTCTGAAAGGAAGCAGACGTCTCTCCGGCCCGAGAGCCGTCTACGAAATCGCCCGCGTCCGCTCCTGTTTCGCCAGGTTTTGCCGGCTCTATGATCTGCGCCACCCCTTGCGCGCTTTGCGCTTTCCGTTTTTGCCCGTTTCCTCTAAAAGCAAGCTGACGCCCCTCCGGCCCGGGTGCCGTCTACGAAATCGCCCACGCCCCGTCCTGTCTTGCCGGCTCTCTGATCTGCGTCGCCCCTTTCGCTCTTTTCGCTTTTCGTTTTTGCTCGTTTCCTCTACCTAAAAGGAACGAAGCAGCGAGACATCTCGCCGGCGCGGTGGCCGTCTACGAAATCGCCCGCGCCCCCTCCTGTTTTGCCGGCTCGATGATCTGCGCCACCCCTTGCGCTCTTTGCGCTTTTCGTTTTTGCTCGTTTCTTCTAAAAGGGGGCAGACGGCTCTCCGGCCCGAGGGCCGCCTGCGAAATCTCCCAAGCCCCGCCCTGCCTGTTTTGCCGGCTCGTCTATGATGGATCGGCGCCGCCCCTGGCGCGCTTTTCGCTTTTCTTCTAGAGAGAGGCAGGCAGACGGCCCGCCGGCCCGAGAGCCGTCCCCGAAATCGCCCGCCTCCCGTCCTGTTTTGCCTGCTCCACAGAGTCCGCCTCCCCGCTAGTCCTCCGCCACTTGCTTCCCCACCCGTTCCCCACGAGTCCTCCGGCCGTTCCGCAGCGGGCAAGCGAGGAACAGCATTTTCGGGCTGGCGCAATGCGCCATACGCTCATCAGCTACAAACAACTGGGCAACCTTTTACAAAATACACGGATGCTTTTGTGTTTTTGTTTGTCTGTATTTCACCATAACCATGACCATTGTACCCAACAAAACCTTTGCCGACTGATATTATAAATTACCTGCCGAGACAGGCACCCGGTCCGCGATCGTTCCCGGCGTGCAGCTTTCTCCCCTCGACACCGTCATAGCTGCGGCCTCATTCGTGCCTGTACTGCGCCCCGGCGCGAGGCTCGGTTTGCTACCGTCATCACCGAAGACTCGAGGATCTCCTGGTGCCCCCGCAGGGTGTCGTTTTTCTGGTCCTGCACTTGCATCTCGTGTTCCCCCGGCCTGTATGCCGCTGGCGCTGCCAGCGGCGTTAGCACAGCCGTACTCTACTTGGTGATCCACTTCCACGGGTGCTGTGCAGAGAAGCTCGTCCTGGGGCTCGCTGCCATTACCACGACTCTCGTCGGTGTGCGGGGCCCCCGCAGTACTACTTCTACACGAAGAGACCAAGTCCACCTTCGCCGAGGGCATTTCCTTCCCCGTCATGTCGCTACCGGGAGGGCTGCGGAGATTCGTTGCCGGCTTCTCCCCAGCTTGGTTCTTCGTCTTCTGGTCGTGCTGGAGAAATCGCTCCGCCATTCTTCGTATCCACTGCAAATATCTTTGTAATAAATTCGGTCTGCCACTACAGCTTGTGAGTGATACAACAAGTAAGGTTCTTTCCAGGTGCAGCAAAGCACGGCAAGACTTTTTCCAAAAGCCCTTTTATGCAAGGCTCCCGTGGCAAATAAGAATAACTAGACACTTCATGACAACGAGAGCTGCGCAGGCGTCCACGGTTTGTCATACAATCGACGAGGTCCGGATGCGGTGGCTCCTCGAATGCAATTTTACAAAATGTCTCTTCAGCTTGATTGCTCTTCGTGAGAGGGAGCTCATCGCACATTTATTGTTGTTCTTCGGGGGAGATAGAGATTCAGATTACACATCATTATTTGCAGTGGATATTGTGCTCAGTCTTTTCACTTGGAACGAAGTCTGTCTCCGACATGGAGCGCATATCCGCGGCGGAGGACTTCATCTGCGTACTCAGTTGCGATGAAAACATCCCTGGCGGAGGCCTGCCCGTGTTGCCGCCACCTCCTACTCCCCGATACAACCCGGAGCTAGCTGCTCCTCCGCTGCTCCCGTCCCCTGCGCCGGAAGCGTCCGCTTCTTCTTGCCTCTGCTTCTTGGCTAGATACTGCTTGTGACTGTTATCCCCTGCTAAGATCCTCGTGTAGGAACGTCAATAGCTGTACGAATAGCCAGAGAGGAGTGCTTTGTCCTGCGAGACGTGCCTGGTCCGCATAATGTCACTTTTGTTTCCTGTTCCGCATGACACCCCCCCCCCCCGGCACCACAGGCATAAACGCTGCAACGTAAAGCCTGACATGCAAAAGCTCTGTACACGACCACTTCGTTACTTTCGATCGTCGTGACGGTGTTGCTTATTCATTGCCACCACCGCAAGTGACTCCTTCACTTGCAAAGTGCCCAAGAGGGCCCTTCTCACACAACAAATTGTCTGCAGGGGATAACTGTTTTCTACTCGCGACATGCCGAGTCCCCCGTGCCGTTTCCCCATGATTCGCTCAACGTTGCCATTACCACAGGGCTTGCGACTAGCACGCGCAAAGGCCCCGAAGGACCGTGGGCCGGGGTCGAGCGCCCCGCAGGCACTGTGGGATGATGACATGCCGTTATTTGTATCCACTGCAAAACCAAAAGACTGCAGCTGTTATTTGTCCTGCTGTTTTCGTGTGGCCCAGATGATGATCTAGCTTACAACAAAGCCTAGCACCAATACAGGCTTGCAGGATGTTTCTCAAGGCCTAGCCCGCTGCATGCCAAGTCCTTTCTTCTAGTGACAAGTAGTGGGTGAGCAACTTTTGCTATCCATGCATACCAGATTTCTGCGTGATCTGAAACGCACATCACAGCTTTACTTCCAGAGGCAGCCATGTTTGCAACGCATAATTTGCGCTGGAAAAGGAGACACGCCCGCCGTCCTCGTCCTCGCCATCTGAGCCGCGCCCACCAGACTCACCTGAATCTTCCGAAGCGTTTTTAGACTCGGCACGACTCCCGTGTCCGCTTGTCCGGCCATCACTCTCGGAATTCGAGTCCGAGGCGATAAGCCGCGCCACGACGTCCTCGGCCGTGGCCGTTGCGGAGGGGCACGCTGACCCTGCCCGGCTGCCGCCTCGCGACGCCGCTCTCGACCCGGCAGCGCTCTTCATGCGTAGCTGCCGATTGCGGCTGTTGGCGGACGAGAGCTTCGAGCGCGGAGGAGCTCCCCCGGCCGGCGTCCGCGAAGGTGCGGCCCGAGGCGTATGAAAATGAAAACCCCGCCCCCCCTCGCTCCCATACTTACCGGGCGGCCGAAAAGCAGCACCCTAGGAGGTGGAATTGCCGAAAAAGTTTTTGCCGCTGGCCCCCGTGATAAAATAGCGAGAGCCGGGCGGCCGAAAAGCAGCACCCTAGGAGGTGGGATTGCCGAGCAAGTTGCTGCCGCTGGCCCCCGTGATAAAATAGCGAGAGCCGGGCGGCCGAAAAGCAGCACCCTAGGAGGTGGAATTGCCGAAAAAGTTGTTGCCGCTGGCCCCCGTGATAAAATAGCGAGAGCCGGGCGGCCGAAAAGCAGCACCCTAGGAGGTGGAATTGCCGAAAAAGTTGTTGCCGCTGGCCCCCGTGATAAAATAGCGAGAGCCGGGCGGCCGAAAAGCAGCACCCTAGGAGGTGGAATTGCCGAAAAAGTTGTTGCCGCTGGCCCCCGTGATAAAATAGCGAGAGCCGGGCGGCCGAAAAGCAGCACCCTAGGAGGTGGAATTGCCGAAAAAGTTGTTGCCGCTGGCCCCCGTGATAAAATAGCGAGAGCCGGGCGGCCGAAAAGCAGCACCCTAGGAGGTGGAATTGCCGAAAAAGTTGTTGCCGCTGGCCCCCGTGATAAAATAGCGAGAGCCGGGCGGCCGAAAAGCAGCACCCTAGGAGGTGGAATTGCCGAAAAAGTTGTTGCCGCTGGCCCCCGTGATAAAATAGCGAGAGCCGGGCGGCCGAAAAGCAGCACCCTAGGAGGTGGAATTGCCGAAAAAGTTGTTGCCGCTGGCCCCCGTGATAAAATAGCGAGAGCCGGGCGGCCGAAAAGCAGCACCCTAGGAGGTGGAATTGCCGAAAAAGTTGTTGCCGCTGGCCCCCGTGATAAAATAGCGAGAGCCGGGCGGCCGAAAAGCAGCACCCTAGGAGGTGGAATTGCCGAAAAAGTTGTTGCCGCTGGCCCCCGTGATAAAATAGCGAGAGCCGGGCGGCCGAAAAGCAGCACCCTAGGAGGTGGAATTGCCGAAAAAGTTGTTGCCGCTGGCCCCCGTGATAAAATAGCGAGAGCCGGGCGGCCGAAAAGCAGCACCCTAGGAGGTGGAATTGCCGAAAAAGTTGTTGCCGCTGGCCCCCGTGATAAAATAGCGAGAGCCGGGCGGCCGAAAAGCAGCACCCTAGGAGGTGGAATTGCCGAAAAAGTTGTTGCCGCTGGCCCCCGTGATAAAATAGCGAGAGCCGGGCGGCCGAAAAGCAGCACCCTAGGAGGTGGAATTGCCGAAAAAGTTGTTGCCGCTGGCCCCCGTGATAAAATAGCGAGAGCCGGGCGGCCGAAAAGCAGCACCCTAGGAGGTGGAATTGCCGAAAAAGTTGTTGCCGCTGGCCCCCGTGATAAAATAGCGAGAGCCGGGCGGCCGAAAAGCAGCACCCTAGGAGGTGGAATTGCCGAAAAAGTTGTTGCCGCTGGCCCCCGTGATAAAATAGCGAGAGCCGGGCGGCCGAAAAGCAGCACCCTAGGAGGTGGAATTGCCGAAAAAGTTGTTGCCGCTGGCCCCCGTGATAAAATAGCGAGAGCCGGGCGGCCGAAAAGCAGCACCCTAGGAGGTGGAATTGCCGAAAAAGTTGTTGCCGCTGGCCCCCGTGATAAAATAGCGAGAGCCGGGCGGCCGAAAAGCAGCACCCTAGGAGGTGGAATTGCCGAAAAAGTTGTTGCCGCTGGCCCCCGTGATAAAATAGCGAGAGCCGGGCGGCCGAAAAGCAGCACCCTAGGAGGTGGAATTGCCGAAAAAGTTGTTGCCGCTGGCCCCCGTGATAAAATAGCGAGAGCCGGGCGGCCGAAAAGCAGCACCCTAGGAGGTGGAATTGCCGAAAAAGTTGTTGCCGCTGGCCCCCGTGATAAAATAGCGAGAGCCGGGCGGCCGAAAAGCAGCACCCTAGGAGGTGGAATTGCCGAAAAAGTTGTTGCCGCTGGCCCCCGTGATAAAATAGCGAGAGCCGGGCGGCCGAAAAGCAGCACCCTAGGAGGTGGAATTGCCGAAAAAGTTGTTGCCGCTGGCCCCCGTGATAAAATAGCGAGAGCCGGGCGGCCGAAAAGCAGCACCCTAGGAGGTGGAATTGCCGAAAAAGTTGTTGCCGCTGGCCCCCGTGATAAAATAGCGAGAGCCGGGCGGCCGAAAAGCAGCACCCTAGGAGGTGGAATTGCCGAAAAAGTTGCTGCCGCTGGCCCCCGTGATAAAATAGCGAGAGCCGGGCGGCCGAAAAGCAGCACCCTAGGAGGTGGGATTGCCGAGAAAGTTGTTGCCGCTGGCCCCCGTGATAAAATAGCGAGAGCCGGGCGGCCGAAAAGCAGCACCCTAGGAGGCGGAATTGCCGAAAAAGTTGTTGCCGCTTACACAAGTGAAATATGCCCCCGCCCCCGGAAATCAGCACTTCTGGGGTGCTTAGGAGGCACCCCATCTGGTGCTTAGGAAGCACCCCATCTGCCCCTTTGATACCGCGGGGGCCCGAACTTCGAGCCCCAGGAGCAAGAAAGTAGACTCCTGGTCCTGGCCAGGCGGGCAAGTAACCTTGTTTGACCAGCGGGAACAAAATCTCCTGGCCCGTTCCAGTTGTTACCTCTCGACCAAGGGTAAAAATATTACGCACGGCGCCGCGATGAACAAAAACGCAGTAGGCTACGCGACCTCAAGCTCATGGGGTGATGGCCATCTGCTCAGGGAGCAAAGATGATCCATTCCGGCGATGAGCCAGCTTCACACCCTGAGCGCTGTGGTATCGTAGGCATACGAGCGCTCAACTTGTGACATTTTGCAGCACACACGTTGGGTTTTTGCATGCAGGCGCCAAAAGGTGAGCGCTGCACCTGTCCGATGCGGCAAGTCCGCCGATCCGGGTGTCACATAGACACCCGATCTGCCGGGATCTGGCGCTTCAAAAGATCGCGGCTTTTCTAAAGGGAATCCGCATGCTACAGGCCCGATTCGGCGGCGACGAAGTCGGCTCCTTCTGCGCCGCCGGATTCCGGCAGATCGGGTTTCTATGTGACACCCGGATCGGCGGACTTGCCGATCCATAATTGGGCTCGCCTGTCGAGCTTTTTCCAGATTTCGTTTCTGTGCATGACCGCGCCAAAAGCTTGAAGCTTGCCCGAGAGCCAACTTCGGACTAGGAGTTAAGTAACTTCTTGCCGAAGGCAGGCAGAGTAAGTATAACGAAGGGCAGTAGAAATACTAGCGTCGGAATCGCAACACTATAACTAAGTGATAAAATACAGGCCCCATAGTCACCATGGTCCGATCGAGGTGGTTTAGGTGTATTTCTATGGCGATGGAACCCGCGGTCTGGGGCAGTAGAGATGCCCCGTTCCTCTTTTTCATTGAGCGCAGCTTGACTCTTCAGCCAAGCGCGAGATATTGACCCTAATAAAGCACGCAGCCCTGGCGCGACGCGCTTAAGCACCAGACGGGGTGCTTCCTGAGCACCAGATGGGGTGCCTCCTAAGCACCCCAGAATTGCTCACTTCCGGGGGCGGGGGCATATTTCACCTGTGTACCGCTGGCCCCCGTGATAAAATGGCGAAAGCCGGGCGGCCGAAAAGCAGCACCCTAGGAGGCGGAATTGCCGAAAAAGTTGTTGCCGCTGGCCCCCGTGATAAAATGGCGAGAGCCGGGCGGCCGAAAAGCCGCACCCCAGGGGGGGAATTGCCGAAAATCTTTTGGCCGCTGCTTCCCGTAATGTAATAGCGGATGGAAGGAGGCCGGGCGGCAGGGAAACACCCCCGCCGCTTTTTTATTTCCGGGCGCGCAGTGGCTGAGCGCGCGAAAAGCAAAAGGGCTGGGCTTTGCCTCAAAATAGGGCGCCGCACTGCGCTACAAAAGGCCCAGGGAATATTTTGCGGGGGTCACATTCGTATAAACAAAACTGCCCGGGACTTCCACCAAAGGCCTCAAACTAATATTACTTGAAATGCGCTCTCCCCAGGTGCGCAGGCTGCTGCCTGCGCCATCGATGCTTCCTGCCGTATTCTTCCAGGCGTTCAGCGAGGGAGCGCGCGGGAACAAAACCGGCAGGCCCGGGACCCCAAACGTGACGGGGCTCCTGCTTCGTGTATACGACAAATTCAGCATCACTTTGAACAACATGGGGTAAAAAGGGGGTTTTCACTCATGATAGGACGATCGACCTCCGCCTTTCGAATCCTGCCTCCCGACCGCGTCAAGCTGAGCAACCTGATCAAACTGCTGCGTCAGTGATCCAACGAGGAAATTCGCCCCCCACACACCCGGGTCACTCGCTGCCGCGGGTCCGAAGCTGCAGCGCCCGCTTTCTGACTGCTCGTCGAAAAACTCGCCGTTGCAGCCGTCATTTTCGTCATCATCATCATCATCATCGCCGTCTTCACCATTCTTCTGCGCGCCAGCTGGTGATGGCTTGGATACTCCGTAGGACATTCGATCGGCTGCCTCCTTATGGATTGCAAAAATGTCTGGGTCTGGAAGATTGCGGGATTTGTCATGCTAGTCGGGCATGAAACTGAGCTCTGTATTGTGCGGCCAGCAAGAGCTCCTCTTATCTGTCATGCAAAAACGCTGTTTATCATGCGAAATACGCAACACGAAGCCAAGGATAAATCTGTCATGCCTGGCGGTGCATTACAGTGCGCTTAGCTTTCTTTTTACTGACATGCATCACAAGTTTCCAGACCCAGACATATTTGCAATGCATACTCCTCGAGCTTTTCGAAGCTGTCCTCATCATCGTCGCGAGGCGGCCGCTGGTATCCAATGCAAATCTGTCTGGGTCTGGAAAGTTGGAACTTTTCATGCTGGTCCTGCATTCCTGTCAAATCTGTGTTGCTGTTGCATGACCAACAAAAGTGGCAGCCTGTCACGTCATATAAAAACACAGCTTCTCATGCGGAGTTCGTATGATAAAGCTCTGCGCAGATTTTTTATGCTTTCCTGTATGAGGAAGTGTTTTCATCATGCACATTTTAGCATCATAAGTTTCAAGAACCAGACATATTTGCACTTGATAGCTGCCGCTGGCTGACGCCCGACGGTCTGCCCTGGTCGTCTGAATCTCCGTCGTCTTCGCGGTCCGCGTATCAAGTGCAAAAATGTCTGGGTCCGGCGGGAGGATGGAACTTGTCATGCTGTCTGTGGATTCCAAAAAAATCTGTATTGCGTGAGGAGCAAGAGGAGTTCAGTTTATGCTACGCGGTGGGGGTATTCGTGTTCCTCATGCGGTATAGGCATCAGGAAGCCCTCGCAAAATCTCTGATGCTAGGTCATGCATTACAGGCATCATCGTTCATGCAAGATGTGCATGACAAGTGTTCCAATCTTCCAGGCCCAGACATTTTTGCCATTCATACCGCGCAACGAGACGCCTGGCAAACCACAGCACTGGTCATCTGCGTGTCCAGTGCAAATATGTCTGGATCTTCTGGAAGAGAGCAAGATTTGCTATGCATCTCGTGGATCACAAAACTGGTCTGGGATGCTGCACGAACCAAAAGCATCTTCACACATGATCCTGCAAGACGAGCCTCGAATTTGTACAATGCCTTAGCCTTTACCAAGTCCGCATGAGAGCTTTGCCGGTTGCGTGGCAAGAAGTGGGTAAATTGTGTCGGAAGTCATAGTACATGTACAACACAGATTTAATTTCATTTCGTACGATTCAGATTTAGCATGACAAGTTTGGATTCTACTTCCAGACCCGGACAATTTTGATGTTCCAATGCGTATTGTGAGGATGTGACCATCCAATCCACATCCATTCGCGGCAGGTCGCCCACGGACGCCGAGGCAAGACGCTCCCAGGGTGTATCCTGTGCAAAAGTGTCGCACTCGTAGTAATTGCAAACATGCATACATTAGAAATTTTGCTCGTAAGGTAAATGCGCATTTACAAATTTTCTTTCTCATGCTGAGGAAATTTGTTATGCATCAATACGAGTACGATAGTACTTTTGCAATGCATAGGGCGATCTTGCAGTTGATAGAGACGACGCGCTGCTTCGCGCGTCCTGCTTATTATCCGCACTTCTGCTTGGGCTGCTGGATCCCACGACCGCTTTCGCAGCAACTCCACCGGCGCTACCGTTTGATGGAACGCGACTCCTGCCTCCCTCGAAGATCCGGGGCGGTTTATGAAAGTTGCAAATTATATGCAGTTCTTCCAGTGTTTGTGTTGGTTTGGAAAATTATGACGCCATCCTGTAGACGATAAGCAAAACCAGAATTATTACGCACCCACGGATGGCAAGTTTTTCTTGATTCGCGACTGCTTGTTTCACATACTTAGCGCCCGCGGAATTTGCATTTTTTTCAAAACAATACAATACAAAACCGGTGGGTGCGCTGCTTTGCGACATCAAACATGGCAAAGTTTTGACTCATGTCTTACACGACACACGACCGAGAGGTGGAGCCAGAAAATACAAATATATTTGCAATCCATACGGCTTGCCCCTGCCTGGTGGTGGTTTCGCCGCTGGTTTTTCCGATGTAGAGCCCTGGCTGTCGGTACGGGTTCCCCGCTCTGGTGTATCAACTGCAAAAGTGTGTGGGTCTGGAAGAGTGCCAGACTTGTCATGCAGGTTTTTCATGACCCATGAGGTCTGGTATGCAGAGCCTCGCGTGACAGATTCTGTGAGGTCTCCATCATGCCTATCCTGCATCAGAAACTGCATCTCGATTAGGTCACACGTGGACAGCTTTTGGTAATCATGCAATACAGATTTTTACATGATTCAGATTTAGCATGACAAGACCCAACCATCCAGACCCAGACATATTTGCAATGCATATGGTGTGTTCGCCGCGCCGGAACCCTCCTGGCTGTCGGCACGGGTTCCCCGTTCTGGTGTGTTCGCCGGGGCAGGTATCAAAAGGAAAAATCCCCCCTCCCCATACTGGAAAGGTATACTTTTGGATATTTGTGATGCTGATTTGTGGCCACAAATTGCGTCTGTCTTGCCAAAAGGCAACTCCACAGACAACCGCCGCACTGTGCAGGCGTTTTGTCATGCTGCTGGGCCTACAGCGCGGGCGTTTTTCATGCTAAGCGCCTAGGCCAAAACCTCTCTACGTACACTTGGTATGGGTCTGCAGTACTCTCCAGCAAGACAGCTTGGATTTGTGTACACAAAACCAGCATCAGAAATTTCGTTTTCATATGGGGAGGGGGGATCGTTCCTTTCGATAGCAGGCTGATCCACATGCGGAGTCTCGCCGGACACGGTGCCATATCCATTGCAAAGACGCCGTCTCCTGGGTCGTGTGGAAGCACATCATGATGAGATTTGTAATGCTGAAATTCTCGCATACAACTACGAATACCCAAGAAATGTGAAATGTTGTACTGTAGCATAAGAAGCAGGTCACTTATTTTACCAAACAGAATTCTTCAGCATGACAACTTCCCAGACCCAGACAAATGTAATTGCGAATGCATAAGCCCAGCTCTTTCGACGTAGTGGATAGCAGTCGGGCGGTGTCCTCGGACTCTTCTGCAGAAGTGGCTTGCGGCATTTTCTCATCTTCGTCGGCCCCGCCCGAGACTGCAATCTTCTCCCCCGCAGGAGCTGAGACCCCGGACGTGCCTTGTTCCTCACCGCCTTTATTCATCGTGGCAGCCTCTTCGAGGGACATACTTTCCAGCTGCTGCGCAACCGAGTCCACGACGGGGTATGAAATCGAAAAAATTCGCTATTGCGCATTTTTGCAATACAAAATTGTCTCTCAAGTAGCATGATGAAAATGCATCACAGCAGTCAAATTTCCTAGCCGATTTCTCTTGTGCAAGCACAATACAAGAAAATCTGCGACGCCAGAAAAATCTGGCATGCACAACCTGCAAAGTAGTGAGTGTAACAAGCTTTTTTCTTTGCATATGGGGTCGCGCCGCGACTGTATCTCCGTTTCATGCTCGTTTCGTTGAAGATGCACTCGATTCTCGGCGACAGGAGTCATCTCGACGTCCATAGGAATCGACGCGACGATATCCTGACGAAAATTGTCCCCACCCAAAAGCTGCCATGTAAATATGCATGCACTGGCCTCCTGACTAAACGTTCCCACACGAGGACAAGCTGAGATCTTGTGTCATGCGCAGCCCGATGACGCGCATTTTCTTATTTTTTCTAGGGCTCTTTTACGTTCGAATTAGGCTTAGAGGCTAGATTTTTCATGCCGCCTTACTAGCCACACACCACTACATTAGAGACCCAAGCAACTTTGTCATGCGCAAAAGTAGCCCAGAATTATCGCGATCTTGCCTCTGGGATGGGGCTGTTTTTTTACACAGGATAAACGGCCTCGGCGTCCACGGCCTTGCCGGTAGCGTGCTCACCACTCGCGCGCAGGGGTACTGCCGCTTCCTCCCGCAGGATCGACGTGTCTCCCCCTTGTGCCCTTGCAGCATCACAGGGTTTTATCTGGTAGAGTGTTAGCGTTTTCTATGGTAGTGGATGAATGACTCTCCCCCCCTGTATTTCAAATCTTCTGCCGGCAGCAAGACACGCAACAGCAAGTGAACGCACTTGCTGTGTGCTATTTAAAAAGTCTGTAAACGGGTTTCACGAATGCTTGAACTATCAAAGTTGTCATGCTTAAAGTACTTCTATCAAAGTAGGGCGAAGAGTGTACTTTTGGTATTCTTCATGCCAAATGGTGGAGGAGCGGGAGTTGATGCACACGCTCATATATTCGCTCCTGGTTTTTTCGACACACGCAAAGACAGAGAAATAAAGGAACTTTCTTCAATCACATCCTAAAAACAAGTTCTGCACATATTGAACTTCATGCTCATCGCAGCAACAGATCGCCGCAGAAATATTAAGTAAGTGGAATATGCATCGCAAAAGTATATCGCACTCGTCATGGCTGTCTCTTCGAGGGACAATTCGAATTCCCCAATAGAAAATTCGTTACGCATGCAATTACTTACTACCACGTACGATAGTACTTTTGCACAGGATACATAGGAACCTTCGCGCGCTTCTCTGCTTTGTCTTTCAACATGTCGAGGACGCCCTGGCAAAGCCAGTGACAAGCTTTGAAGCAAGAAGACAACAATCCACGGGAGTGGAAGTGCCCGGCACACTTACAGGCGCCTCCGATAGAAGCGGTCGCTCTACGTCTACGAGGCCGGTAGCGCGGAAGGGCTGCGCAGGCACTTGGCCTATGGCACGACTGGCAGTGTGCGTGCCGACGTGCTCCGCACAGCAGTAGCACTGCTTTAGAGCAAAAGCGAAAATAGGCAGCGCGCGCGCCCTAATTTCGCATGCGCGCCAGCATGCGAAAGAGGGCCTGGGGGGGGGCGGGGAGGGGGGCGCCGCGACGGCACGGCGGCACCCGCCGGACGCTCCCAAGCTAGCCCCCAACAACGCTTCCACCCCCGCGCAGCGGCGCAGTAATTCACCAGCAAAAGCCGTTGTGAAGCTTCCTCTTCTTCCGAGGCCACACATCACCGGCAAGGAGCAAGTGCGTATGTTCCCCTTCAGACACGACCCGACGGCGATTCTCGAGTGAACTAGAAGACGCCTGTATCGGAAAAAATCGACTGCGCCGCCGCGTCTGGAGTCAAACCACAAGCAAAGTGCAACCGCGTCCGCGCCCCCTTCCGGGGGAGAAGGTTTAAGAGCTTGGTGGGCGCTTTCTCCGGGATCGGCGGCCGTTTTTCTTCAGATGCGACGTTGTTTTTCGGCGGGGAACCGCAGGTTTCTCTGCAGATAGGTCGGGGAGATAAGAATTAAACTGGGCAGGACGCGACATGAGCGGGGCGGGTAACCCGATGATCGCGATGGGAGGCGGCGCCAGCAGCCGTTCCAGCAACTCCAGCGCGGGCAGGACACCCCAGTACCACGGGCATGGCGCCCAAAGCAACAATTCCTGGGGCGGCTATTGGCACCCTGGAGACGGGACGCAGGGATACGGCCAGCAGTTCTATGGCGGCGGCCAACAGCGCCACTTCTACCGCGGGGGCGGCCAGCAGCAACATTTCCACCAGAGCAGCAGAGGGAGCCTCGCTGTACCAGGGACACCCGGTGGACCAGACCTCACAGGCACTTTCTGCAATCACATCTTCAAACAAGTTCTGCACCTATTGAACTTCATGCTCATCATCATCGCAGCAAGAGATCGTCGCAGAAATATGAAGTAGAATATGCATTGCAAAAGAATTCATGATATCGCACTCGTCCTAAATTGCAGGTATGCACCAGCATGGTCACACATCTTGTTTCCCAGCACCTGATCTTTTCCACAAAATCCATGCTTCATGCTGAGGAATAGGAAATTTGTTACGCATGCAATTAAGTACAGCACGTACGATACTTTTGCACAGGATACATAGGTGGAACCTTCGCGCCGCGCTTCTCTACTTTGTCTTTCAACATGTCGAGGACGCCCTTGATATGTTCTATCCATTATCCTGCGGAAAAGCACAACCCCCAAAAATGGTGCCAAAAACTGAGTCTGTGTAGCGACACGCGCTACAGAAAAAGGTCTGCAATCTTTTTGCGCATATCATGACCACAAGAGAGGCAATGCACAGGGACAGGCGTCGTGCATATCGCTATAAATCATTTTCATAGCGGATTTAAAATGAAAGAGGTGGTCCCAAACCCTGAGTAGCAATCAAGAACCTTTTCTGTAGCAGTCAACCCCGCAACTTGACTTTCTTATTTTCTGGTGCTAATATCATGCCTCTGGAAGATGTGATTTTCTGTAGGATATCGATACCGGTGTGATTTGTGGCATCTCCTCGGCCTGTATGGAAAAAAATGCGCCGTCGCTTGATCAATACTCAAACTTTTCCGCATTTTTGCGTGCAGCACATAGCAGCATATACTTGGAATAGCAGCGGTTGCAATCTTCGTATCGCGGTGCTAATAACTTGGTATAACAAAATAAAAAAATGTATGCAATGCAGATAGAGCACAGGCAAAAGAGCCGCTTCCGCTCGTATATTGGCAATCATCTGTGTCAAAAATTGCGTCTGTGCGTGTATGCTGTACAGTCGTCAATTTGGGTATGTGCGGCTGTGAGCCTGGTGTCTCATGTCTCATGTCTTGGACCCGTGTCATGACATGAGGACACGAACATGGACATGACACGGCCGATTTGATGTCCATGTCTTCGTGTCCCGACACGTACCGGCCCTGGGTCAGAGGAACATGCCCTGCTCATGTCCCATGTCTCATGTCTTGGTGGACCCGAAAGTCATGACATGAGACATGAGACATGGCCATCCGCCACACTTTCTGGCTGAGGCTGTAGGACACAGGACATGAGACATGGGACATGACATCGCCGTGTCCCATGTCTCATGTCTCGTGTCCCAGGACATGAGACATGAGACACGGGACATGACATCGCCGTGTCCCATGTCCCATGTCTCGTGTCCCAGGACATGAGACATGAGACACGGGACATGACATCGCCGTGTCCCATGTCCCATGTCTCGCGTCTCAGGACATGAGACATGAGACATGACTTCGCCGTGTCCCATGTCTCGTGTCTCGTGTCCCAGGACATGAGACATGAGACACGGGACATGACATCGCCGCGTCCCATGTCCCATGTCTCGTGTCTCAGGACACGAGACGTGAGACATGAGCATGACTTCGCCGTGTCCCATGTCTCGTGTCCCAGGACATGAGACATGAGACACAGGACATGACCTCGCCGTGTCCCATGCCCCATGTCCCATGTCTCGCGTCCCAGGACATGAGACATGAGACATGACTTCGCCGTGTCCCATGTCTCGTGTCCCAGGACATGAGACATGAGACATGACTTCGCCGTGTCCCATGTCCCATGTCTCAGGACATGGGACATGACTTCGCCGTGTCCGTGACCCATGTCTCGTGTCTCGTGTCCCATGTGACTCGTGTCTCGAGACATGAGACATGGGGCATGACATCGCCGTGTGTCCGTGTCCCATGTCTCGCGTCCCAGGACACGAGACATGAGACGTGGCGCATGACATCCCATGAGACGAGCCAGTAGCGGCTCGGGTCAGCGGCGGCACGCGTCAGCGGCGGCACGAGGCCCTCGGCTCGAGTCAGCGGCGGCACGCGGTCAGCGGCGGCGCGAGGCCCTCGGGTTAGCGGCGGCCTCCGAGTCAGGGGCGGACGGTCAGACGAGCCAGCGGTGGCCCACGATGCGCCAGCGGCCCGGGCCAGCGGCGGCGCGAGCCGTCGGGTCAGGGGCGGCCAGACGAGCCAGCGGCGGCTCGGGTCAGCGGCGGCACGAGGCCCTCGGGTTAGCGGCGGCCTCCGAGTCAGGGGCGGTCAGACGAGCCAGCGGCGGCCCACGATGCGCCAGCGGCTCGGGCCAGCGGCGGCACGGGCCGTCGGGTCAGGGGCGGCCAGACGAGCCAGCGGCGGCTCGGGTCAGCGGCGGCACGAGGCCCGCGGGCTAGCGGCGACCTCCGAGTCAGGGGCGGCGCGGCCAGACGAGCCAGCGGCGGCTCGGGCCAGCAGCTGCACGAGTCGTCTGGTCGGGGGCGGCCAGATGAGCCAACTGCAGCTTGGGGCAGCATCGGTCGCTCGCGGCCGGATGGTCTGGTGGCGGCACTTCGTGTGGGTTGGTTGAGGTTTGGTTGCTTTGGTTGATGAAATGGGACAAGAAGACAACCATAGGCAAACCCGCAACCTGAGCGCGCGGCTACCTAGGCCTAGGGGGGGGTGGGTGTTTTGTGCCCAGTGTCCCATTCCCGACATCCCAGGACGAAACATGAGAACGCCATGCCCCATGTCTCATGTCTTCCGGCCTGAACCAGAGTCGGCCGCGGACGGTCGTGTCCCATGTCTCATGTCTTGGGACACGAGACACAAGACATGCGACATAGGAACACCATGCCCCATGTCTCACGTCTCATGTCTTCCGGCCTGGACCAGAGTCAGCCAAGGATGCCCATGTCTTGTGTCTTGAGACACGAGACATGAGACATGAGAACATCATGCCCCATGTCTCATGTCTTCCGGCCTGGAGCAGAGTCGGCCGCGGGCGGTCATGTCTCGTGTCTTGTGTCTTGGGACACGAGACATGAGACATGGGGACGCCATGCCCCATGTCTCATGTCTTCCGGCCTTAGCCAGAGTCGGCCGCGGATGGCCGTGTCTCATGTCTCATGTCTTGGGACACGAGACACAAGACATGAGACATGAGAACGCCATGTCCCATGTCTCATGTCTCATGTCTCATGTCTTCCGGTCTGGACCAGAGTCGGCCGCGGATGGCCATGTCTCATGTCTCATGTCTTGAGACACGAGACATGAGACATGAGACATGAGAACGCCGTGTCCCATGTCTCATGTCTTCCGGTCTGGACCAGAGTCGGCCGCGGATGGCCATGTCCCATGTCTCATGTCTTGGGACACAAGACATGAGACATGAGAACGCCATGTCCCATGTCTCATGTCTTCCGGTCTGGACCAGAGTCGGCCGCAGATGGCCATGTCTCATGTCTCATGTCTCATGTCTCATGTCTTGGGACACGAGACATGAGACATGAGACATGGGGACGCCATGTCTCATGTCTCATGTCTTCCGGTCTGGATCAGAGTCGGCCGCAGATGGCCATGTCTCATGTCTTACTTGAGACCCCAGACATGAGACATGAGACATGAGAACGCCACGTCCCATGTCTCATGTCTCATGTCTTCCGGTCTGGACCAGAGTCGGCCGCGGATGGCCATGTCTCATGTCTCATGTCTTGGGACCCGAGACATGAGACATGAGAACGCCATGTCCCATGTCTCATGTCTTCTGGTCTGGACCAGAGTCAGCCGCGGATGCCCATGTCTCATGTCTCGTGTCTCGTGTCGCGGACATGGGACATGAGCATGAACATTGGCCATGTCTCATGTCTCATGTCCTGGCTTGGGATGTCGGGACACGAAGACATGGACATCAAATCGGCCGTGTCATGTCCATGTTCGTGTCCTCATGTCATGACACGGGTCCAAGACATGAGACATGAGACACCAGGCTCACAGCCGCACATGTTTGTCAATTTTTTCAATCTGGAAACTCATCATACCATGCAGATTAGCAGTTACAAATCCTCATTTTGTTCTAGAATTCCGGTTATTGAAGTAGAAAAAGTCAAAGTTACGAGCAGGCACATTTTTGTTCACATCATATCTTGCGAGACTCGACTTTCCTCCGTCACCGACATTGCAACAGCAGCGTCGTCCTGTTCCGTGGGATGTTCTTTATCCCCTAGCGTTTGACCAGCGGTCGCAGATTTCGTGATTGCCGTGGCCTCCACCTCGTAACAAATGCAAAAATGTCTGGGTCTGGAAGATTCTGACACTTGTCATGCACGTTTTGCATGAGCCCTGATGTCTGTGATGCATGCCCTAGCATCACAGATTTTTGGAGAGCTTCTTGATGCCTATTCCGCATGACAAATGCCCTTTCCGCGTAGCAAAAATTACATTCCCTTTGGTACTCATGCAATACAGTTTTTTTTGGAATCCAAATGCAGCATCACAAGTTGCATTCTTCCAGACCCAGACATTTTTACATTTGATACCTCGTGAAAAGGGTTCATCTCTTCCTCGACGATTGCGCTGGCGCTTTTCATATCAAATGTAAAAATGTCTGGGTCTGGAAGAATGCAAGTTTGTCATGCTTGTCTGGCATGATTCTTAAATCTGTCATGCACATTACCAAAGAGCCCAACTTTTCTGTCATGCACAGAAGTAGTTTGTCATGCGGAATAGGCAACACCTAGAGGCTCAGGAACTTGTCATGCTGAGCCCGCAATTGTGGCCTCCTCATGATACGCCACACAGCATCACAAGTTTCCAGACCCAGACATTTTTGCATTTGATATTTCATGCTTTCATCCCGACGTCCTGCTTTCGGAGAGGATCCTGCTGCTCGTCCTGCAATTCCTCCTGCTTGCAGGTCCCCTGGCCCTGCTGCTGCACCTCCAGGTCCTCGTGCCGTACTAGTCGTTTCTCCATCTGGCACAACGGCGGCTCCACCGGTTGCTGCAGCACCATCCTCGGGGGCGCCTTGTAGCCCGCGGCTTGGTGGACGATGACCAGAGGCCCGCGGGGGGGAGACGACGTTTGCTTCCTCCACGTGCTGCTCATAATTATCGACTGCAGCTGGAGAGGGCGACACATGTTGATCACCACTCGACAGCCCGGAGCTCTTCTTGCGAAAACACCGGCAAAAGCTCGAGGCCAACTTGGACAGCGACGAGCAGCTGCCGTCTGCGCTTCTGTTTCCACCAGCACAGCCCACGTTGGTGGCAGGGCCCCGTATGGCAAAAGGAACGTGTGTCACTGTCAATCTATTTACTCGTACTCATCATTATATGCCAACAACATAGGCCAATGCCAACCACACCGCTGTTGTGATGCGCATGACAGCTTTTTGTCTTGATGCCAAGAAACAGCAGCACTACTTTATTTATCTTACGCTTAATATGCTCCTCTAAAGTCAATCTCAATACCTAAAAAGCTGCACCGACATGATCACACGTCTCTTTTTTGGATCATACCTCCGCCTGGTAGATGATGTCGACTGCCGCTCTCGTCCGACTTGCAAGATGCGTCACAGGAGGAGGAAACAGCAGCAGTAGACCCGCCAGATGACTCGCGGCCTTTGACGCCGTTGTTGTTGGCCGCCAATAGGTTCGGTTGCTGCGAGGTTTTCTGCGGTAGCTCCTCTCGCCCAACAGGAGCTGCCACGGCTACAGCAGTCGGCACGATGCTGGGGCTTTTGAAGCTGGAAGAGGGTGTGGTGCTTGTCAACGAAGAAGATTTACTGGTGTCCTGCCGCTATGCATCGCAAAAAGTTTGTTTTAACAAGCTCGAGATTCGAAGAGGTACAGGAGGAAAAATTCACTGGAGCTGAAAAAACTACCTTCCTCCAGAATAAAATCGTAAACTCGCGTGTTATTTTGCTACGTACTGATACCAAATAAAAACCAGAATGCAAAACACGAGATCCAAATCTGTCATGCATGTCTGCGATCATCCTTTATTTTGCATTAAATTTGTGAAATTTTTCACGGGATAGCAGCTGATCGTCGACGACCTCCATGGGCACTACAGCAGCCGGGTTCGTTTTATTTTTCGAGGGCGCTGGATTTTTGGCCTTGTCGGACGACGACGACGAGTCCTTGTCCTTCCTCCGCCCGGGTGACCCTGAATTTGATGCTCCTGCGGCCGTCCTCATCGTCGTGCCTCCACCACGACCACCTGTAGCACTTCCTTCTCTGCTGCTCTTCGCAGCTGCGGCACGCGCAGCTCCCACGCCGCGTGGCTGAAGCTTGGTCTTCATCTGCACCCGGTGTCCGAGGCGAGTGAGCGTTATAGCGTGTGCTCCTGCTGCACCGAAGGTGTTACTATACGAGCAGGCTGATGTCGTTGTCGAAGGTGGTCGTGTGATGTCGGTATTCCTCCGCGGGAGGAGTTTCGTAGTTGTAGTTCTAGCACGACCAACTACGCACAACTCTCCTTGGAGATGATCATCTTCGCCCTGGTCGTGCCTTGTAGTTGCGGGTCGTGTCGACGCAGCAGTCGAAGGTCTCGATGAAGTGCAGCTCATGTCCTCATCTCCCCACGGCCCCCGCGATGGTGGTGCAAAAGGGCAGAACAAGAAGTCTGTGATGTCGTACCACTGCACGGTGAGCAAGAGCAGCAAACATCTATGCAGTGGTGATATGGAATCGAAAACTTGCTGGTGGACGAGCAGAAAATGTCAAAGAACATGCCACCTCTGGTTCTTACACTTAACGAATGAAAAACCGCCACGTCGGCGACCACACACCCATACACAAAGCCCATGTCGTCGCACTGTGTTTTCTTTTTCTCGTCATGCTTTAAGAATGTAGACGACGCTACGCACGCGTACTTTGTAACGCGTTCTTGCGCGATCAGTTTTCGGTATTTGATACTCCAGCTCCCAGGATGTTGTTGACACCGCGGAATTCCACCTCCCCGTGACGACGAGCTACACGCCCTGCGTGGCAAAGATGAAGCAGTCGCCGCTGCCGCACCGAAACGTTGTCCTGCTCGAGTCGTGGCACTGCAACAGCTCCTGCGACATGCTCTTGGCCTGGCGGGGCAGTGGTGTGGGCCACCTCCGCCATCTCGAAGAACTTGGCTAACGCGCTCTTGCTCTTCTGCTGAAATGCCTCGCGGTTGGTATGCACGATGAAAAGCAGGTAGACGCAATGAACTCTCGTTGGTTGTGCTGGTCCTGGTAACGGAGGCGGAATCCTCGAAGTAGTCGACCACCTTGATGACCTTCATGGTACCACAGGGCAGAAGCGATAATCTTCTGGCTTTCCATCTCTTCTTCATCATGCCCTTCATCGATTCGGGCATCATCTCTGCGTTTTCTATCCTCATCTCCTCGTCCACGGTAGCGCGTCCGCCAACACGACCTAGACCTCCGCTGCTTTTATTCGGCGCAATAAAAGTGCAAGTGGGGGCCACGGCCAAACCGACCTTGTCCACCGCGGTAACCGCCGCCGGGGAGGTCGCCGCCGTACCACCACCTTCGTTGCCCGTGTTCGTCCGGACGGCCCGCGGAGGCGATGTGCATACACTCGAGCATTTTTCAATAGACATCGCTCTATGATGCTCGTGACCGCTCATCATCTTCACGCTAGTCGTCGTGAAGCACCCCAATTTGGGATAATCTCTGGTCGCAGCGATTGGTCGTGATCAACATTTTTGCCGGACCGGTTTTTTCTTGGCATCTTTAACTACACATAATGTAATGCCTTTCAATTTTCACGGCTCGACGATTACGGCAAAAAGGCACAGGAAGAGCTGCCCAAATTCATTTACTTCTGGCTTCTTTCACAACAGGATGCCGCCTAGACGCGTCAGCGGCCCCGTCGTACACTGCGTTTATTTCTGACGGCCTTATACAGGCGCTGTCACAGCGGAGAAGAGTTCTTGTCGCATCTTTAGATTTTTCGCAGAAAAAACTCAAAACGAAGTACCCACAAGCTCAGACACTTGCTCACTTTTGTATGTCTTACTTCACAAGCGCAAGCCTAGAGGAAAATCATTTTTATCGTGATTGACGAAAAAACAAAAAGAAAAACTGTGCATGATCTGCTGGTACGTGCTTAACACCAGCGGAAGGACGGAAATCTATCCTACGCGTTTAATTCGCCGGAGGACCACCCATAATTCTTTTGATCTGCACACTAAAGGATTCTGATCCGTTTGCGTTTCGCCTTCTTTGTGAAAAATGTACTAAAAGGATCTTCCAAAACCAAATGAACCATCAATCTCTGTAAAAATATCAAAAGCGACATCAGGCGGATCAGGAAACTACCAGCATGACAACGAAGGGACAAAGCAAAAAAATCGAAACACGTAATTTCATGAGATCGCAATGCTGTGGTGAGAGGCGAACAGGAACGATAGTTTTTGTTTCGGAAGCCACTGACAACTTTATGAGGCCTGTTCGACATCAGAATAACAGGTCGACTAGGTTTCATTTTTCTTTTTATCAATGCAATATGTACAATGCTCTTTGAAACGAGAGCTCAACTTGCCATCGATGTCGTCATACTATACAGGTTCGCGAAATAGTTTCCAAAAGAGATCACAACTGGCTCCAATATCGAGCTAAGCACGGTAATAAATACAAGAAGAGTCGAAATTCAATCAAGACAAAAGAGTTGCTACCTATAGTTGTTGTTAAGAAACGTTAGAATAGGACGGATAAATATTTGTCAGCTTTTTGTGCATGACCTGCACCAAAAGCGGTCCGCTGCGCATGCGGACTTTTCTTCGCACTTTTACATGATAATTGGCAACACAAAACACTACTTTGTTTCAAATTCGGCAGAAAAAAATTGGCAATCGATAGTACCTACTTGTAGCTTTTGATACTTTTGTCAGAAATATTTTGTCGAATAATTCAAACGGTCGGAGTCAAATGATAGATAACACCACGGACAGGTCCAAGCCATATCATCAACGTGCGGGTTGATGTGACTACAGACGCTTTTACTATACGAAGTTTAATAGCTAAAATCGAATTCACAGGCTACTAGAAACACGGTTAGATTATGGAAACAATACGGCAATTCAAATGTAGTTAAGAGACACAAAAAGTAAAACGCAGAGTCAGGTTGTACATTTTGGAGTGATCCGACGTCAGGTAGTGCTACTATATCTCCACACTTGTGCTAAGCAAGTATCGTACAATTTTTTCGAGTGTCAATAAATTCTTCCTAGCCTGAAGGTATCAGGCTCGCCTATCTTCTTCACGAAAGAACTACATTGTACACGGAGTAGTACTAAATTCTTGGCTTTCGTTTTCTTTCGTCGAATTAAAAGACCCTACTTTACCTATCAGTTGTCGAGGGTACAGCAACTGCTTCACTCGAAGTGCGTCTCGACGAAGATCCGCATTCTGCCGAGCGGCTTGGGGTTTCTGACCTCGATGAAAACCTTCTGCTTCTCCTTCATCCGCCCTAATTCCGCCATAATTTCGCTGAGGGGGAGGTGCGAGATTTGTCGCCCGTTCAGCAGGACCAGCTTCCAGCCGGGGGCGACTTCATTTTGCTGCGCGTTGCCGGTTATGCATTGCAAAAGTCTCGTACTACTTAGTATGGATTGCATTACAAATTTGCTCAGCATTACAAATGTCATTTGTAATGCGGATTTACCTTGAAATCTGGATTTGTAATGCATGCCTGCCATTACAACTACGAGTTGCACGATGCTTTTGCATTGCATACCATTTTTGGAGAGGTGCGACAGACTCAGATCCTCGGTGAGCGTGATGTCCTCGAGGAACTTGTCCCGCGTGCGGTAAGTGAGCGTCTTATGCATTGCAAATATGTCTGGATTTGGAATGCTGCAAGGTTTGTCATGCTTTTCTGGCATGACTGAAGAGTTTGTGATGCGTGCTCAAGAAGAGACCCTTTTGCTTGTTATGCAAAACGCAGTTTGTCATGCGGAAAGCGCAACACTAAGCAGCGCAAATATTTCCCATGCCTGGCTGTGCATTACAGAGAATTCACTATTCACAACTCAGCATTACAAGTTTCCAGACCCAGACATGTTTGCATTTGATACGTCTTTTCGTTGTACAACATGCAGTGGTCAAGCACATCCTGAATCTCGTTGAAGCGGTTCTTCTATGAACTGCAAAACAAGTGTCGCAACTCGTACAAATGCATTACAAATTTCCTCAGCATGAGAAATAAAATTTGTAATGCAGATTTTCCTTGGAAACAAGATTTGTAATGCAAGACTTGCATTAGCATTTGTACGAGTACGATACTTTTCTTGCACAGGATATCTTCGGAGTCTGATTCTGCAGCCGCACAATGGCGTACCTGCGTTTTTGTAATTTTAAAAAAGTCGATTCATTTGTCATGCTGGATGAACTACAGTGCACTCTTTTCTCATGCGTATTTCGCTTATAAAATGGTAAGTAAGTTCTTACCCAAGCGGCTTCTGGTCCACGCTGCCGACCGGGATTCTAATGTCGGTCACGTCTGGGTCGTCGTCATCATTTATGAGATTGCACAACCCCTCGTCCCCCATCGTTTGTCATGCAAAAGTCCAAGGCTATAGCGCTGAGGCTGACCACTTCCTCTTCCCTCGTCAAGGCACAGTTTGCATGACAGACTCGGATTCCGGAAGCGGCTTAATAAACAAAACGACACTTCTAGGCGCATGAATTTCTCATGTACAGAATCCACATGTGCTGCAGTTTGTGTTGCTGTTCATGCCGTACAAATGAAAGGAAGAAGAGTTTATTGTGCAGTTTCATATCATCCCTGTTTATGACCGACAACCCGATTTTTCGAAACAGATCATATGCAATGTAAATTTCCTGTGCATGTACGAAATGCATGACAAATTTCGCTACCTTGCAGAGCCCAACTTTGCAGAGCCCAACTTGTCATGCTGGACTAGGATTGAAACCAAGTTTTGTCATGCGGAAACCGCATTTGTACGTGTACGGGAAACTTACTGTGGATAGATCCTCCAGCCGTGCGATGAGAAACTTCGGCCCTTTATGCAGTGCAAAAATGTCTGGGTCTGAAAGGATGCAAGGTTTGTCATGCTTGTCCAGTATGACTGAAGAGTTTGTGATGCGTATCCAAGAAGAAACCCTTTTACTTGTCTCGCAACGACGCAGCTTGTCTTGCGGAAAGCGCAACACTAAGCAGCGCACATATTTCTCATGCTTGGCTGTGCATTACAGAGGATTCACTATTCATCCCGGCCCAGCATTGCAAGTTTCCAGGACCAGACGTATTTGCAGTTGATACTCTTTGTTCATCGGCAACCCCTCGACCCGCAGCTCCAAAATCTGCAGATTCATGCTCTCCAAAGCGTACAGTTTCGTCTTCTCGACCTGCGCCACCCGCAGCATCTGCTTGATCACCGGGTCCTTCGTATCCTGAGTAAAAATGTCCCCACACCAGAGTCAAGATGAAAAATCGGCTACACAAATCAGCCACCTCTGGTTGTTTCGCATGACAAGTTTCTCCTCGTTGTGTAATCCTGTTTAGCTAGTTCCGAAGCATCATAGATGTAGCATATCATGCTGATTCTAGCATCACAAATTCCAAAACAGGCTTACAAAATGGTTCTCATGGGGCTCCGCATGAGAAACTTTTTATTTTGGCATGCAGCTTTGCATCACAACTCTGCTGGGTTGGGGACATTTTTACTCAGGATACTTCGCGAAGTCAATTGCCCTCCGCCCCGCGTTGTCCTTCAGATTACAGTCCGCGCCGCTGATCAGCAGCTGCTTCACGATCATGCGCGCCTCCCTGGCGTTGTCCAAGGCCGTCGCGTAGTCCTTCTTCCGTAACTCCGTCTGGTACTGCCCGCGCTTCTCGTTCGCCGCGGCGTGCCGTAATTGCAGCTCGCCGAAAACGGTTCCGCGCAGCATCTTCGGGGATTTCGGGCTTCGTGGGGACGATCCCCCTCCTGCGGTTGGCGATCCGGGTTGAGAGTTGGAGTCGGAAAAGAACGCGGATCGGGAGTTCTGCGAGTCAAACTTGTCCAAGCCCAAATCCTTTCCTGCGTGGAAAAATAACGGCTATGCAGTGCAAAGAAATGTGTCTGGGTCTGGAAACTTGTGATGGTAATTTGATATGAATTGTTGGAGCATTGCAATAAGCAGCCACGCATGACAAACTACATTTACCAATGACAGGTAAGAGGCTTTTATTTTCCTGCTCACGCATTACAGGTTCAAGAGCCATGTGACACAAGCATGACAAACTTGCATTCTTCCTGACGCAGACATATTTGCATTGGATAACGGTGTTTGCCCGACCACGTCGAACATGTTCGGGTCCGCGCGGCGCTCTAGGAGGAGCTCGATGGCTATCAACTGCAAAAGCATCGTACTCGTATTGCGATCATGCATTACAAATCTTTTTTTAAAGGCAAACCCGCATTTACAAATTTTACTTCTCATGCTGAGGAAATTTGTCATGCATTTATTGTACGAGTACGATACTTTTGCAGTTCATAATGGCCACCGACGTGCAGATCTTCGGACTCATCAGCAACTGGGTTTGCTCTTTCTGTTGTGGTGTGTTTAATAGGGCGTGGGTGGATCAGTAATATTTTTTCGAACTGTAATTTCGCGATTTCCTTCAGCATCATGATGAGCCTCTTGTTTTCCAGTACTTTAGGTGTGAATGGGAATGATTCCTGCATGACAAAACAGCAACCAAACCACGTTTTCATTTTCATACCTTGCCCAGCTTGTAATATTCCGCGTCGATTTTGCAGATTGTCGGTAAGGTGTGACACCTGAGTTTCTGCATGCTGCCGAAAAAACCGGCCATGATGTCTTCCTCTTCACCTGTTTTTCGTTTTTTGTCACCCTTCTTGTCGTATCAAATGCAAACATGTTTGGGTCTGGAATAAACCTGTGATGCTGAATTGCGGATGATTGAAGTAGCGCTAGCAATCGCAGCCAAGCATGACAAGTTTATGGGACGCTCTCTGATGCCTAGCACGCATTACAAATTGCGTTTTTGCCTGACCGAGGAAGCTGTTCTTTTGCTGCTCATGCAAGACAGGTTTTTCAGGAATGCTAGACAAGCAACACAAGTTGCACTTTTCCAGACCCAGCCATTTTTGCATTCGATATGTCACCCGTGAGACTTCCTTTCCGGTTTGTCTTCTTCTCCGTCTCTTGTTTCGTAACCGCCGGCGCAGCTTTGGCGGGTGACGTTGTGCTGCTGTTTCCGGTCGCTTTGCCCTTTGCTTTTGCCTTCGGTCGGCTGTCACGCACGGCCACCTCCAGCTCGAACTCCAACAGCTCTTTAAATTTGTCCGGGGCTTGGCTGAATACCTGACAGAGATGGAGTTTGTACAGCACTTTTATTTTGAAAACGTGCGAACGATCACATATATCACATGAAATTCTGGTGGCGATTCTACTTGAAAATATTGCTCGTGGTACGTTCGCATGATTCACAAGCCCGCATATTTATAGTCGAGTTCATTGTTAAACAATGAACTCGACTATAAATATGCGGGCTGGGTAGGGAAACAATTTGTTTCCCTACCCAGTTCCGCATGACAAAAAGTTTGTTTTTTTCGTTTATGCAATGAAACTGATGAAGCAGCAGGATTTATTCAATTTATACCCTCTCCCAATTGACTTTCTCGTATTCGCAGTGGGCCTGCTGAAGTAGAAGTGCATCGAACTGCACGAAGCCAGCTCCAGCTGTGTGCAAATGCTTCGCAGCGTCCTGACATAGCCATGCACGACGCATGCTCTTCGCCGCGCGCACGCGGCGCGCGCGGCATTTTTTTTTTTTCAGTTTGCGCGCGCACGGCGTGCGCCTGATGCTTCTTGCGTTGTTGCAAACATAAGCCAATCCACGCGCGCGCTGTGTGCGCCCCACGAAACTTATGTTGTTCTGTTTCGTTCTGTTCTACTTCCAGCCACGCCGCTGCAGGAACCGCAGCAGCAGAGATTATAACCGCTGAGAAACCGCTGAAAACAAAACAGAACTTATTTCGCCGGGTTGGGGGAGTTACGCATTTGCGTTTTCGATTTTTAAATTCCGAAAATCGGTCGGGTCCGGAGGGACGCGACCATTTTTGGATGCGGCCAGATGACCGACCGCACCTACCCCCCCCTTTTCGGTACCGAAAAGGGGGTCCATTAATCGCACGGCCTCTATAAGAATATTGCTAGTGGTACAACATTCACATGCACAAGCCCGCATGTAGTCGAATTCATTGTTCCCGTACCCAGTTCCGCATGACAAAAAAATTGTTTCAAGCAGCAGGATTTAAATTTATTCAGTTTATACCCTCTCCCAATTGACTTTCTCGTATTCGTCTGCCGGTGCAGTGGCCTCCAAGATGGCTTTTGCTGTTCGGAAGTGTTCTCTTTTGCGAAAATGTGCCAGGGAAAATTTTACCAATCTTGCTCTTGCTCGACAATCAACTTAAATAAAACCTATGCTCAGAGATCACGATTCCTTCTACAATTTGCAAAGGATCGCCTGTTTGTGCTGCAGAAGGCACAATTGTTATAGCCACCTGTTTGGCTTTGCAAAAACTGCAACACAACAAGCGACATTCCTAGTAGACAACCTAGGTGTTAAATTTTCCCGTGGGATAGGTGTGACCTCTGCAACGCGTTAGTGGCGCACTTCATCACGTACGGCGTAATTTGCTTTACCTGATTTGTATTTACAGAAAAATGTGTATTGCTACTTAGGTACAACACACGATCTGTGATGCACTTTTCTGCATGTGCATCCAAAATCAAGTATTCACGGCGGATGAACAGGTTTCAAGACCGCAATTACACGCTGAACAAATCGAGCCATTCAGTCTACGTATCATAGTTACCTCGCACTTGAACTGGAAGCTCATGGTGTGAAAGAGCAAAAAGGCCACTGCCGGCTTCCCCCCTTCTCCTGCCAAATCGGTCCAGGGTGCGAGCTCCATCCGCGCAAAAGAGTCCTTGTTCATTTCCACGTGATCGGCGAAGATCCGGTATGGATTGCAAGAGCCTCGTACTGGTACAAATTGCAATACAAATTTGCTCAGCATTACAAATTGAATTTGCAATGCGGATTCAGCTTAACAATTTAGATTTGTATATGCAGAACTGCAAGTACTACACGAGTACGATACTTTTGCAATGCATATCCGGATTAGAACCACATCGTCCCGCATGATGGCCGTTGATATTGGCGACACGTTTTCGAAGTTTGGCTATCGTGAGGAAAAATCCCCCCTCCACATATCGAGACGAAGTTTCTGATGCTGGATTTCCGTACGTAAATGCGCGCTGTCTTGTAATAAGGCAGCGCATCCAGACCCTCAGCCTAGGTAGGGGCGTTTGGGTCTAGTTGTTTAGCATTTCAAACGGCTGCCCCCTAGGGCCAACAGCATGCCAAATAATCGCTTCCATAATGGCGCGGAAGCCTCTGCGCTTGTCTTCTTGCAAGACAGACGTGATTTGTGCTCTCAAATCAGCATCACAAATTTTCGGAAACATACCCTTTCGACATGGGGACGGGGGATTTTGCTCTCAATATTGGCTGCAGCACCGAGTTCGCGACCGTGACTTTCTCCTGCGTCTGCCCCGGTGGTGGCGCCGGGGTCTGCATGGTCGCGTGCTTCAGAATACACGTATCCAAGAAAAAAACGTGGTAGGTGTAACTTTTTTGGAGGACCAGCATTACAAATTTGTCTGGCATGACAGCAAAAACTTGTCATGCGCAGATAGTACGCGAAAACGTCCTTTAATGAGCCTTACGACGCAATCATCTTGCATGTTACTACGCATCACAAATTTACACTAACAACGTTTTTTTCTTGGATATCACGCGCAGGTGGTGTAGTGGCCCTCGTTATCAAATGCAAACATGTCTGGGTCTCGATGAGTCCAGGAGTTTGTCATGCTGTTTTTCCAAGCTCCGCCAAGTCTGGAATGCAGGACCTAGCATGACAGGATCTGCAGCCCATTGGTGATGCCTGTTCTGCATGAGAAATACCCTCTCAGCATGACCAAAAATTGGCACCTTTTGCAAGTCGCGCATCACAGATTTTTGTATGATCCGCCACATGCATCACAAGTTGGATCCCTCCAGACCCAGACATTTTTGCATTTGATACTCGTTGGCCGCGCAGAGCAGCGGCGTCCATCCGTTCACATCGCGGGCGGTCAGGTCCGATTTTTTCGTGATTAACAGCGACACGAGGTCGAACGGACACTCCTCCTGCAGGTGGGAGCACGCGATGTGCAGGGGCGTGCGGCCGGTAAAGGGTTCCTGGGAAGTAACACAGGCAGACTTGTCGACTAACGTGTACGCCACATCCCAGTTGGCCTGCTTCAGGGCCAGCTGGAGATTTTCGTTCCAGGAAAGGGCCTCGAGAACCATATCCTGCGTCTCATTGTCGTCGACGTTTACCTATTTTTTGTTTAGATGTGAAATTGAAAAGCGTATCTTTAGAAGTGTTAGGATACCTAGCATGACACAAAAATTTCATGCAGGACGCAGCGCATGGGCATGACAAACTTCTGAAATCTGATAAGTACTTTATACCTTCAAAAAGTTCTGCAGACTTGGGATGTTGCAGTACGCGCCACTGGACACCAGTTCTTGCACGGCTTCATAGTGCCCGTTCATCTATCGCAAGAAGAAAATGCCTCACTGTGAACTTGTGATGCAGAAAATGGATCGCACAAGTGTGTGTCATGCCACACATGCAAGACAATTGATTTCTAGCTGTGTTTTTCCTTTGGAACCCCGCATTAAAGATTTTCCGTGTCATGCGTAACAAACTTGTGATGCAGATTGTGCAAAATCACCACAGGGAAACAGTTTAAGTTTTTTCGTTGCATATCATCACCGCCCACTCCAAAGCGGACATCCCGTCTACCCGCTTGTCTAACCTGACCAGTAACGGGTTGTCTTCTAGTATCTCCGTGATTTTCGTGGTGTCACCGTCCCGCGCCGCGTAGATCAACTGCTGGTTCTGCGCCAGCACCTCCCGGAGAAAAGCCTTGCAGATCTCGTGCTCCTGCGCGTTGTCTAGGGGGGTGAGGCCGTCGAAATTCCTTGCGTCCGGGTTCGCTTGGTTGAGGACTAGTTGGGACGTCAAATCGACGTTGTTATACTGGCAAGCGAGCTATGCATTGCAAATATGTCTGGGGCCTCTGCAAGGATGCAACTTGCGATGCATGTTCCGGATCATGCAAAAATCTGTGTTGCGTGACTTGCAAAAGGTGCGCAACATTTCACGCCATGCTGAAAGGGCATTTCTCATGCGAAACAGGCATCACAGAGGGGCTGCAGATCCTGTGATGCTAGGCCCTGCATTCCAGACTTGGTGGAGCTTGGACAAACTGCATGACAGACCTCGGAATCAATCTTCCAGACCCAGACATATTTGCGTTTGATACGAGGTGCAAGGGTGTATTGCCGTCCTGGTCGATGGCGTTGGCGATGTCGGTATCCAGTGCAAAAGTATCGCACTCGTAGTAATTGCATTTATGCATTACAAATCTTTTCCTCAAGGTAAATCAGCATTACAAATTTGAATTTGTAGTGCTGGACTAATTTGTAATGCATTTATACGAGTACGATACTTTTGCATTGCATAGTCGGCCTTGGCCTGGATCAACGAGGTGAGCAACTGTGGCTGGTTGTGCGCAACTGCGAGGAAAACCTTGGTTTTGATGTTTGGTGCTGTTTTTTTTCGGAAAACGGAATAGATCTCTTTTCAGCGAGCAATGTTGAGCAAGTCTTTCTAGTAGCAGAGAAACGAAATTCACACCATGGCACAGGTACAGAATGTAAGCCTTCCAAAAACTTTAAATTTTGCATTTTCAGCTGCTGTTTGAGATTGAATTTCAAAATCATAATTACCGGTGTCCACCCGACGTTATTTGCGATGTTCAGCTCGGCTTTCTTTCCCAACAGCAGCTCCACACCGGCAAAATTTCCGTTCAAAACGGACAGATGCAACGCGGTGTTGCCCGTATTCGCACACACTTCTCCGACTTCGGATACCTGCTTCCCGTATCAAGTGCAAAAGCATCGCACTCGTATTGCAGTCACGCACCGCAAGTTTTTTTCGCAACGTAAATCCGCATTGCAAATTTCATTTCTCACGCTGAGAGAATTTGTCATGCATTTATACGAGTACGATACTTTAACTTTTGCAGTTCATATCCCGAGTAAAAACGCCATGATGTCCGTTTTCTTGCATTCGGCGGCGCAGAGGAACGGCGTGTTCTGGAAGACGTCCTTGATTTTTGGCAGGAGGGTGACATCAACCTGGTCGAGCTCTTCTAAAAGCGTGCCGGACCGCACGAGGTCGAAAATCAATATGGAAGCGTCAGGTTTGAAATCGACAAAGTTGAAATAATTTGTCATGCATAAAATGGATACAAATTTTCGGAGCACCAAAATCCAATTTGTCATGCTGTTTGGGCACAGAGAAGTGCTTTTGTCATGCTCCTTTGGCAACTCTATCCCGAACCCTGAATAGGCTCACAATCTGCCTCACTTGCCATCCCAGCAGGACAGGCACTTCATGCCTTGCATTTTATGCATGACAAACCATTTCAACTTTGACGATTTCAATCCTGACAGATTCATACTCAAGTCGGTGGCTTTTTTCTCCTCTTCCAGCAATTCCATGCTGTTTCTCCTTTTCTCCTCCTCGGACATCGCCATCATGCCCGTCTTGCGGGTCTTCCGCGTACCGGCGGTCGCCATGGTGGGTCGGTGGTGGTGGGGGTAGTGCGGGTGGGATCAAGTGCTTCTTGTCCGAGGGTAGAAGAAGATCGTCGGCTGGGGCGGCGAAGGCAAAGTTCGGCCAGTCGGTCCTTCGTTCACGTGGAGGTAGTCCGACTGCCTCGTACCAGCCGTAGGAGCAACAAGCTGCCGCAAAAATCACGAGGGCGAGCACGTCGCCTCCTGCTTCCGTGTGGTCCTTCGTCGCGCTGCTCTTGCGGTTTTTCGTGTTGCAGCGCTGGAGTCGCGGTCCTCTACTGGCAACGACGCGGCAGCTGAAAGTCCACTCGAGATCGCGAAATAAAGACGCTCTCCTCAACGACCACGGAGTTAAATAATGAGGGAACGCGGAAAACGAAGTCACCCTGCGGGGTGGGGAACCGGAGCTTCGCTGCAGGAGCCCGATGAGAGAGTAGCTCACAACGCGGTTGATGCTCGGCCTCCACTGGCTCAGCAACACTGGAGGAACCACGTCGAAGTGGCGGTCCTGGTATTCTTGTCGGGCCGCAACGAATAACCTGTGCCACGTAAAGGAGAACCGCGTCGCTAGAAGAGCTGTACCAGAGTCAGACTGTACTTCTGTTGTCGCATCTTTCTAAGTACAGCTCAATTATCGATGAACGAACTCTCTCCACACCACATCAACCGCCAACCCGGGTGCAGACCAAAAAAAGAAGTCTATTTTCATTGTTTTGAAAGTCGGTCGAAAGGGCCTGATCCACTCCTAGATGAGATTCATATTACGCTTCCGATCTTCAAAAGAACGTCGGCTTCCTTTCAGTGGTGATGCCAAGTACGTAACTGCCTCCCGACTTCTCGAGCGCAATCGATGATCTCTCTTCCCTTGGTCAAAACGAAACGAGCTACTAATAACTGATCGATCCAACATCATGCGACTGTCAATACTACGGGGAAGGAGCGGAAGACCACGCATACTACAACGTGAACACCCACACTACTTCTATACGTGATTTTTTCGTCTAAGTCTATTCGTGTGGGAGTACAAAAAAGAACATTCGGGCGATTTACTTAGTGGGTTCTGTGAAAGAATGTTTCTGGACGAGAGAATGCACGTGAAAACGCAGACGATCGAGTTATATCTTTGGGAGGTGAGGCTTCTGCAATGAGTACGAGTAGCCCATCGTTTCTAGCAATGAATACGCACTATTTCAATGATGAACCGACGTTTCCGAGGTGTTATTTTTCGTCATCTCTCATCTGCCGTGCCTTCTGCACGATCAAGTACCCAGCGCTACTGGAATAGCGATGAAATAGACTCAAATACCCTGGTTTCAGCGACACATACGTCGTGGTCCTGTGCCTTAGAACTTCGTATCATCTAGCAGACCGGGACAGTAACCGGCGTGTTCCACTCCATTTTGAATGCTCATCAGCGCAGAACACACACAACGCAATTGGGTCAGCACGTAGCCAGGTCTCAAACTAACGTGGAAAGATACTTCGCTTTTCGTTCTTCAAAACTTCTCTTGCAGTTTTCGTTTCAGCGGAGGTACAGAAAATGGATTGACAGAGCTTTCGTTCTTTGAACAGACCACAGAATAATTTATACTTTCAACAGACCACAGAAGAATATGCTTTCAACAGACCACAGAAGAAAAATTTGCAGCAACCTCTGATCCTAAATGTCCTCGTCGTGTGAGGGGACAAAATTCTGCTGATTCTGCTCCAGGAGGGGGTACCTCCTTCGTCGTGTGTCCGCACTTTTTTCTTTTTGTTCTTCGGGGAAAACAAGCAGACTGGCGCGCAACTGCAAGACGATCAATTAATCAAGGGGATGAGTAGATGTCCCGTAGAAAGGTGGAATCGAACGTAGACTTCAGTCGTGCGTTGAAGAAGTGCTTAAGATGGAGGGAGGGGATCTCGGATCAAGACGACCAAGTTTCTCCACCGTACAGATGATGTCAATGACTAGGGACTGGTACTAAAATTCAGATGTACGCAGCCAGAGAAAAGAAGTCGAGCCTTCACACGATGACTTCATTGTCAGTCTTGGTCCATAACGACCGCCATTCATCCATGATAAAAATGCCGTAACTTATCAAAGCAAAACAAATCTTTTTACCCGACGCTTCTTGAGCCAAAATGGCTACGGAAGAATATGCAACAAGCTATGTCGTCGTGGTTTGAAGGGACACAAAAGAATTCTACTTGAAGTTGAGAGGTTGATGAGCTTCAGACTTTTCTATTTTTTCGAAAAACAAGTAATGAGTAAGTTCATCCTTTTTTGGCTCGCGAAGGAAAGGTGAGGCTGATGTGCTTGTGGTAGTGGTGCAACATGCGCTGCCACATTACAATCAACTTTCTGCCCGAGACGGACCTGACTCGTCTAGATTATTGAGATTTTTGCACGACCCTAACGTCGATTTTCAACCTAAAAAATGTCGTCTCCGTGTGAGGGGACACAAAAGAATTTTAAAGCATTGTGACTGTGTTCACCTTCACCGTTCGGCGTGCAAGAGCTATTTCCCTACATGATATTCCTTTCAGCCTCATTCGAAAAAAAAACGAAAAGCAAAACCAATAATGTAGGTGGCAGTTCTTGTGTGTCATCCTTTTAGTAGATCATGTAGGATGTATGTTTGACACGCATGATGTATGAAAATAAGACATTGCCATGATAAAAGCTGATTGTTGTCGCCAAAAGATCAACCAAGAGGTTTTTCATATCTGATTGTATTTTCATCGGTCCTGGTGGTTTCTCTTCTTCTCCTTTCTTTGTGCACATGCTCTACTTTGTCTGCGAAAGTAGGCAATCCGTATAGTCCATTAGGTGGATGCGTGATATGTTGAAAAGCTTCTGATGAGATAAACGTAGTGGTCTCATGATCTTCACGGACTTAGTCCATCTTTAAACAAGTACGTAACTCACAAAACCGGCACTGGTGCTCCAGCAGCCAAGCTCCATCCCCAGCTGCAAAAAGGTTGCTTCTATGCGAAATATGAATTATACGGTGCAAAAGTATCGCACTCGTAGTCGTAGTACTAGGAATTTTGCCGGTAGGAATGACAAATCGAAAGCGCCTATCTTCTGGGAAATCAGCAATACACATCCCACTTTTCTTCTTCTTGGCAAATTTTGTCATGCAATTTTCACTAGTAGTACGATATTTTTGCCATGCATATGAATATGTTTATGCGTCGTGCGGTGTCCGTCTCGTGCTCGTTGTCGACGTGGAAGATGTGCTTCATTCCTGGACTATCAAATGTAAAAATGTCTAGGTCTGGAAGAATGCAACTTGTGATGCTGCGTTTGTTTTCCAAAAAAATCTGTATTGCATGAGTACCAAAGGGAATGCAATTTTTGCTACGCTGAGAAGGCATTTGTCATGCGGCATAGGCATCAAGAAGCACTCAAAAAATCTGTATTGCTAGGGCATGCATCACAGGCATCAGGGCTCATGCAAAACGCAGCTCATGCAAAACGCGCATGACAAGTGTCAGAATCTTCCAGACCCAGACATTTTTGCAGTTGATATGGGCTTGAGCTTCTTGTTAGCCTAGGCGGGAGGCCGCGACGGTCTCGATCTCGCGAAGATGACACGTTGTTGATGCCCTCGGCCATCTTGTGGGGGGCAGGTGCTTTGCATGATGGACATCAACGCGGAGAAGATGCTTCGCGGCGAGGCAGAACTTTTACAGTACGGCCGAGGAGGTAGTTGTCAAACAAGACGCACCACAGGCCTTGAAGGGCTAGTATCTTGTTGCGAAGACTAGCTGCGTCAAAGTGAAGATCCTCATGTCGCGCCGCGTGAATTGACGGGAAATGAAAACGCCTGCATCATGATGCCGGTGGGGTGATGCCACAACTCGTGCAGAATCAGGAATTTGCTTCCTGCTCCAAGAACACGTTGGACTGCGCGTGGCGACCTGTACCTGTAGTAGATGATATATTTTTGTGTCGATGGAGATTGAGTCGTGCAAGTTGCGGTATTTCCCATGAATATAGATTCTTTCAAGGACAAATTACTGGCTCTTTAGATGCGCAGATCTTCTGCGGTCCCCTTCCAGGATGAGAGAACATCTAAACTAATGGCTACTCAACAACGAAAACAATCAAACTGCAAACAACTACTTACTACCGGCTTTATTAAATCATACCCTGAGCAGTAGTTCACTTCTACTTGCGAAGCATGCAGGTCGAACATGATGAAGGCCGGACTTTCTCCTCCTCGTGTCGCCGAGCTGGATGTCGACTGAGGCCTCTCTCGGATGAGGTTGTCCTTCTTCTCGAACATGTCGATTGGAACGCTTGTTTTTTGCGCTCTATCTTCATTTTCAATTTTTCCTCTGCAACTGCGTCTTAACTACACAACCTCCGAACAACGAAACAACACACGCACCTACGAGGAAACAGGTTGTCAAAATTATAAAAGGGGATCAGATCGTCCGATCAAAAGCGGACCAATCAATGCTTAAACACAGAAGTAGAGATGAAGCTACAACAACTTGGATCTCCGTTTAGCGGAGATGGACATGATCCGGTCGTGCAAAAACACCGAGTTTATTCCAACTACTTACTGACTTACCATACCATATCAGTGATTTAGATCGGCGCCGGATCGATCGAAGAGCTGCATAAAAACTGCAACAGGATCCGACGAAGTGCAAATTGTTGACCGCCACAACGCACGTAGAAAAATTTGATTTTTATGACCTTCGAGCTTTGCCTTTGGAAGAGTGTGGTTGACCTGAAAATAGTAACTGAGATCTCTGGCAAAGACAGAGCTGCACCTCCAATAACATATACGCAAACTACCCACGAGAAAAGCGTGAGGGTGAGTGGCGACCAACGTTTTCATTTTGTTCAAAGAAACCATTGCATCTTGCCTCGAACACTGCAGCGCGGCGTAAACAAACGCAGCAAAGAACTTGTTAGTCTGTGGACGTCACGAGTCTGGCCTTGAGCTATTCAACCATAATTTTTCGTCATACCAAAAATCGTGCTTGTTATTCAAGAATATTAGGTGTAGTTTCGTATAGATGGCCTGGCATTCTAGTCTTCCTGTCCAGTCCGGCGTCTTTCTCCTCAAGGAGAGAAACATCCACCTTCTTCTGCAATCAGATGAAACAGAAACGAAACATAACGCGAAAATAATCTTACAAATCATACAGATTCTTCTAGCACTAGTCAACATCGAATGGAAATAGTTCCCATTCATCATCCCTGGTTAAAGACTAGTTTTCGCCGTCATCATCTACTTCCACAGTGCTGTGGTGGACCACAGTGTGAGATGTGTGAGATCTCAAGCTGGGTCAGCGTGGTTGCGAATGGGAGCGAATAGCCCTCGACAACCCGCAGCTGCACCCAGCTTCTTTGCAAAACGCACAAACAGACGGAAACATCTCCGCAGCATGCGACTGACTTTCTCGTCGCACACAGAACTACCATGATGCGCGTGTAGTGATGTCAGCCTCTAGTCCTAGAATGCCAAATCCTCTTTCTTCCACCACATCATCACCTTCACCACCATTTCATCCCCAATCAAATTTTATTCTGCATCCACATTTCTCATCATCCCATCGTCCACCCTCCTTATTTTATCCAATATTTATTTGCGTGATAACTGCTGCTCGCGCTAATAGTAATACATTTGCATCCACATAATTTCTCATCATCCCATCGTCCGCCCTCCTTGTTTTGTCCGATAAATCAATATCTATTTTCCTCGTGCTAGAAACTGCTCGCGCTTGGTTGAAATAAAGTTGTGCTTGTGCATCGAGCTCAAAATTCAAAATTTTATTTTTTGCAATCCAAAATTCATTTTTTTACAGAATCTTCGTCGGTTTTTCCGTCTGGTTGACATTATTGTACACGTAGTTCTTCTTTTGAAATCTTCTCCATTCGTCGATTGCGCACGCCGCCTCTTCCACCACCTCCACTTCTCCTATTATTCGAGTTCTTTGCCAATGGCGCGTAGTTCACAAGGACTTCTTTCAAATAATCATCAATCTTCGCAGCCACGCCAGGTAGACCTCCACGACTCAAATTCGTCAAAACTCACATCACGGCGCAGTTGCTGCAGCCTGGATTTTTTGTCTTGACGTTAGTCGCCAGGAATCGGAGAACCGCTATCAATCCCTCGGCGTTTGACCAGTGCACAAGCCTGCCGTCCTTAACATACTCCCACCGGCTCCAGTTCAGCACACCTTCTAGCTCATCTTCTGCACTAGCACTTGTTTTCGTCTCGCGAACAAATTCCAAGAATTTACTTTTCAAACTCGAAGCGACAACGGATTCATGTCTGGATTCTTCATGTTCGAATTTATCGTCGGATTCATCTTCATCTTCTTGTTGTGTCCGGATATTCTCTCGGATTTCGTCCAACAGTTCTGTTTATCAAATGCAGAAGTGTCTGGGTCTGGAAGGATGCAAGGTTTGTCGTGCACATTTTGCATGAGTTCTGATGTTTGTGATGCTGATGCATGCCCTAGCATCACAGATTTTGTGAGGGCCTCCTGATGCCTATAGCGCATGAGAAATACCCTCTCGGCGTGGCAAAGACTGAACCTCTTTTGCTTTTCATACAATAAAGATTTTTGTAGAATCCAGACGCAGCGTCACAAGTTGCATGCTTCCAGACCCAGACATTTTTACATTTGATATTGTTGCAAGGCCTTTTTGAGATGAATCAAGCTCGCGCCCAAGCTCGGACCACTGTTTGTAGAAAGGGCCCGAGGTCAAGTAAATTGATCTGATGAATTCGTTCGACACGTCCGACATGTCCGACAGACAGACACGCTCGCTGCTCAGCTCCGCAACCTGGATTTGCAAGTCGGGGCGCGCTTCCTGTAGCCGGCGCTTGAAGTGCGATACGTGCGTTTTGCCCATGACAAAGACCTTCGGAAGGACGAGTTTCGCGTGGGACGACCGTCGACCCGTACTAAGGAACCGCGACCAAGTGTCCTGAGTAAAAGCGTACCCACACCAGAGTCAGGATGGGGATTTTGCAGCACAAACCTAGGAGTTTTGTGAGTCACGCATGACATAAACAGACTGCGCTCCTGCGGGCGGGACATTAGTCACGCATGACAAGGGTGAGTCACGCGTGACAAGTTGCACTATGCAGCGCAGTGCAGGTTAGCAAGTGCAGCCGCGCCACAGATTCATCTGCTCACCCTGTTCACAGCATCACAAATTCCAAAACACGACTGGAAATGGCTCTCATGGGGATGCGCATTACAAGTCTTCCTGTCTTTGCAAATCTGCATTACAACTCTGGTATGGGTACGTTTTTACTCAGGATACCAAGCACCCCGACGTTCTACTTGGTGAAGCTCGCCCTGCTTGGCCCACTTGTCCAGCACGCGCAGAATCCAAACGAGGTTTCTCGTCTTCGTAAAAAGACCTTTCCCACCCCTGTTGCTATCGTCTTTGCCAAGAGTGAGCTCTTCTTTGTAAATGCCTTTTCTGCACAGCAACCGAATCTGGAGCTGCTCCCCTTCGGAGAGCCGGTCTTGCGCAGGCCAGTTTTGTGGCCAGGAATTATAACGCGACGAGGTTCCGGCCGCGGATGCTGAGGCAGAGCGAGAGCCCCCGCGGCCGTCTGTCTTCTGGTCTGAAAAATATTTCTCGCAAACCTCTTCTGCCAGCTTCTCATGGCGTTCTCAAATGTTTTTACACTCTCAACGGTTTTTACATGGATTTTTGTATATGCAGGAACTACAGCAACAGTGAAAGTGGCAAGATTTTCGTAGCTCTCGCATTACAGATTTTCCACCGATTAATATCATGCTGCTTAGCCCTTCGAAAATTTTTTGTCATGCTAAGCACCTTGATCAAGTCGAGGGCGATGGCAATTTTGCATGACAAATCCGTGTAACTACAGTTGAGAATGTAACAGTTGAGAACAATGCCATATTTCTCCCGGATAGCCTGTAGTCCCGCCATCAGCAGCGCCACGCGGCCGGGCACTTCTTTGAGGTCTTTGGACAAACATTCCATCAAATCAGGTCCCTCGGCAAGTCTCTCCGAGACGAGCTGGGCAAGTTGCCGTTCCCGTTCTGCTGGATCGCTTTCAAGCAATCCGCGCTGTTCGAGTCCGAGGCACCTATTCAATATTCCGACAAAATCTTCAAGCCCATGCTGCTCGCGATTCAGCGGTGAGGCTCTACTCGTGTGGAGGTTCATCTCCGAGATGAACCCGTCAATCAGCTCCCTGAAGGTCCGGCGCCCTTGCGATAGTAAATAAATATCGGCGTCACTGCGTGGTTTTAGCTGCGTCGATTTGGGTCGTCCGCTATCGGCAACATCTTCTCCGGGGTGGACCACGGATGGTACTACACCGACGCTGAACCTTAACTCCTCCATGAGCAACTGCACATCATTATTCTGAGTAAAAACGTCCCCACACCAGAGTGGAGATGCGAAATCTGCTAGACAGATCTGTCAGCTTTTGCTGTTGCGCATGACAAGTTTGGCATCGTAGTGTAATCCGGTTTAGCTTGTTCAGCAGCATCACAGATCTAGCATAACGTGCTGATTCTAGCATCACAAATCCCAAAACACGATTAGAAACTGCTTCTCATGGGTCTTCGCATGAGAAACATTCTCAGCATGCAGACTTGCATTACAACTCTGGGGTCGGGGCGTCTTACCAAATGATAATCATTCTCCGTGAAGCCGGAGCCTGGTTCGTCCATGTTTGTGAAGCCTGAGCCAGAGACGAATGTCCAGCGTGAAGAAGGGTCTTCCCCGCTACTAGCGGAACCGCCGCTGAGGACCCCGTGCTGCTGCCCACCTTCGTTATCGTTATCGTTCCCCCCGGGGAGATTTTTAATTTTCCGCAACATCGCCTGATTTGCAAGTTGCAAGAGGTCTTTTTTTTCCGCGTTTGTTTTGCCATCTCGGAGGCCCTGTAGGAACCTTTCGAGCACGGAGCTTCTTCTTGCAGCTTCTGCGAGCGCTGAAGGTATCTTTGGGTCCCAAGGGCCGTCGGGCCTCCCACCAAGGGCTACAATAGAAAACGACGCGGTTTCCATCTGAAACGAATGTAATTCGCCGTCCGGGTCATCCTCAGCCACCAGTGTACCTCCCTCGAATAACTCGATTTGCTTTTCCTCCGCGAGTTTTCGCAACATCCAACGAAGAGGGTCTGCGAGCGGCATATCGTGGTGTTCACCAATCACAAGAGCCTGCACCTGCTGTCGTGCGGCTGCGGGGTGGTCTTCCTGCGGCCGCAATCCACGTGGCGGCGTGCGGCTGCGGCTGCGGGATCGTCCTGCATGGTCCTCGTGTGATGCGTCAGAGGACAATGAAGCTAAGGCACGTCCTCGACCTCCATGTTGACCTGGCGCCGCGAGTAGACCGTGCGACGTCGGAAGCATACACACAAGCAGACCCAGGACCAGCATGAAATTGGCTCTTGTTTTCGCCAGCGCCCGGTCCTGCGGGAGGACTCCTTTGCGAAAAGGCATGTTTTCTGGAGTATCCATGGAAAAAACTGACGTCAACTAAATCGACTGTGAATGTAGCTGTAAAATTCAAATCGATTCAAAATTTTGATGTAGATACGCACACTTGCTTGATGTTTGTATCCGTGTCCGTGTCGAGAGAGGCTTTATAGCCGATAAAGTTAGACCGAGAAATAGGAGGACGTAGGTTTACTCGGCTTTGACGAGTCAAACTAGTCGTAATCTGTTCAGAGTCAATTTTTGTAAGAGGTTGAGGCTGTTTATTCTTGTTGTTCTTGCAGCGCGAAGTAGTAATCAATGCCTGTGATCTGCTCGCGCTCGGAATGCCGGCACTGTTGTGCGTGATTTCGCCCTATTTGGCTAGCTCAGGCCTTGACTATTGCGACGTTGATCACTAGGATAACCAGCGGCATCATTTTCGTGATTCATGTTGTTATAGTGTTGTCATTCTTGGCGTAGTACAAGTACTAGAACGTGATCTCTTCACTTGATCCTTGCTCGCTCATCAGCACGTCATGCGTTGCTAATTTCCTTCTTTTCCGGATCATATGTCCACAATACCCGAAGATAGATTTATAGTGATGAAATTGCAAAGGATCGCCTATTTGGGGCGTTGGATATTTGACGCCACGCCCAGACACAGTGACGGAAGAATGAAAGAGGTTTTGTTGCCGTAGCGCTGCATTTGAGTTTTTTAATTTCTTTCACCAGTCCTGAAGCTATAGAAAGGAAGCGAGACCGAGGATTCGCAACATTCTGCTGGGATCTTTTTTTCTTCTGCTATTTCTCGGCTCAAGAACCAGATTCTGCCTCAGTTATAATGACGTCTTCAATGCGTCTCCTGGGATAAGTAGTTGTGATTTAGTTCTTCAGAGAAACTTCAGGAGCTCCAACCTCGGTCGGTGACGTCCTACGTTCGTCGTGGCACGTAGTTGTACTACGTGTACTTGTAGTAATTTTTGTAGTGGAACCCGTCCACTAGTCCCTTTTGTAGGCTCGATTTTGCTGGAGCCCCCGGCCGCGTCTTCCGCACGAATAATGACCTTGACCTCGAAATCAACCGTGTGCTGCTCGCGGTCCGATGCTTGATGGGCTTCCACCAGCTCGGATTCCGCCTCCTCTTCGCTCGCGTCGTGCCCGAATTCCTCCGTGTCGCTCATAATGCTGTCGTCGTCCTCTTCCGGCGCTTCGAAGTCTGTTCCGTCCGGCTTCTCCCTCTCCGCCACTTCCGGGCCGTCGGAGGTTTGCTCGAGACCTGGAAAACTTTCACCTTGGTCTTCGGGGAAGAACAGCAGCCTGCGGTGTTCGCTTGCCAGCACGTAGTAGGCAGCCGTGAGCCAAGCACTCTTGCTGCGGAGCTCGCGTGCCAGCGAAACGGATCGTGCTTGATCATCTGCGGAGACGGGCGAACGGTAATAGCGCGGGTCTGGCTCTCGTTTGTACTCGTGGTACGGCGGGTAGTCGTGGTACCTTCGGTATGGAAAAAGGTAGCTTCTCAATGTCCTGTCGTAGTCGAAGGGGGGGTCTTCTGAAAGTACTGTGTCGTAGTAGTACTGAAGAAGGACGGGGTTCGCCGCGTCGAAGCCTTGAAAGCCGTTTGCGTCCGAATCCATCGAGGAGTTCATAGAGCAGGAGTATCGTCGTCGGAAACGCGCAACAGCATCGCGAAAGCAGAGAAGTTCTCTGCATTGCCGAGATCGTGCTCCAAAAACTTGCATGTCTCTTTCCATCGGCGCGCTGCTGATGTCGTCGTATTCTCGGGGACGGAAAGGCGGTAGGATGTACAACTCAATAGCGTTCGTCTCGTCGCACCGTGCGATTTCGTTGGTGCTGCCTGCAGAAGCGGGTGTGCCCAAGCCCACGTGCTCAGCAGCATATGCGAGACACATCTTGATTGGCTTGTCAAGTCCACGCTCGTACTCTTCCGCATTGTTGGGGACCCCCCAGAAATGCAACCACCTGGTGGATCAGTTTTGTCAAGAATAAATTTGAAGTGGGTCGTATTGTTGCATCAATCCTTTTTATTTTCATGATTGCGTTTTAACAAGAAGCGGAAGAACTCCAAGATTAAAAAGTACAATGCCTCTCGTCGAAACTGCATCACAGCAAAAAGATTCTATGTACTTGCGCTCGCCTTTTTCACAAAGACGCAAATGTGATGGCGTCCACATCGCTATTGTCCCGGCGCACCCGTGTTTTTCGCCATCCAGAGTAACCACGGCTCTGCCGCTAGAGTAGATTCGTATCTCTAGCGCTTTTGTCTCACCGGAGCCTTCCTGCGCGTGTCGGCCGCGCGGCTTGGCCATTAGCACCTCTAGCCGAAAAACTACCCGGTAACGGTTGCCGATGTTCCAGCCATCTATCCTTGGGGGATTCGGATCGACATGCAGGAACGGACTATTTTCTGCGTCAAGGTCGCGCACGAGATCCGCGCGGGCAGTCAGGCAGCCGAGAACCTCGGCTGCCAGTCGCAACAATTCAGCTTCGTTCCCGCCCGGCGCAGCCAGGCGATCAGCTTGACAATGGCCTTCGACGATGGTGCGGTCCGCAAGGTCGCTGAAGCGTACGAAAGCCATTGGCGTCCGGCGGCTGTCCTTGGCAAGCAAAAAGGTCTTGCGCGCTTCGCCGAAAAAGCGTCCCACACGCCTTTCAATCCGCGCCAGAAGCAATCGCGATGCGGAAATAACACCCGCAACTTCGCAGCTGCTAGCGTGGATGTCGATCGCAAACGGCAGAAGGGCGCGTTGCAGGCAATACCAAAAGTCCGCATGGTGACCCGAAAAAACACTCGTGACCGTGTAGCACAGAACCAACAGCAGCAGATCGAAGTTCAGGTTTCTTTGTAAAGAGGCTGCAAGTGCAGGAAGCAGAGTGGTACCAGCGGAGACGAACGGCCACAGCAAAATGAGCTCGTCGGCTTCGTCCTGACGCTGAAAAGGCAGCACCAAATTACCGCGACCAGTGCCAAGACAAGAGCCTGCCTAGAAGTAAATGGATGAGCGAGGTATGGCAGCATGATGATGCGCGGCACGCTTATTTTCCGGCCAGGACAATGATGGACACGTTCATCTTGTGCTTGACTCGCAAGCGCAGCATCCGACTCATCGCGCTGATCAACTCGCTCTTGCACTTGACCAGCGTCACCAGCCGCGCCGTGCTCACGATTGCAGTGGCTTGCTGTTGGCTCCTCCGCTGAAGGCGCAAGTGCGATTCGTTGTTCGTACTGCTCTCGATACATGATCAAAAGCAGCAAGACAATCATTGCAATCTGCCAAGCAGCCAAGACCGTCAGTGCAACGTACATCTCACCGGGAATGGTATTCGCGGTTATTTGCAGCGCAACGAACGGCAGGCAGACAAGCCACACCTCGTCGGCGGACGCGAGACGCCAGACCGGAACGTGCCACTGTGGATCCGCACCAAAAAGGCCCAGAAATTTTCCGGTCAGGTAGGTAACCACGTAGAGGTCGACCAAGAAATGGCAACACAGCTCCACTGCTCCCGTGTGTACTCCGGTGCGGAGCGCACCGTCCGCGTAGAGTGCGTCGTAGGCTACGACCTGTGGCACGTTCCGCACGAAACGAGCCAGGTGAGACGACAGGTTGTTGGGAGTGGGGTCGTTACGAGAAGCCTCCAACTGCAACTGCAGTTCCCGCAACATGCTCGGCAATGCTCGCCCGAGAGAATGTGTCACATGCAACACCGAGACCGCCACGAATGCAAGGTGGTGTATCCCGAAAGGAGGGGCGAAAGACATTCTGATTCTCTTGCCGTTATACTTTGCACCACTGCTGGAAAAAAACGAAAAACTTAAACTCGATGGAATTATCACAGCAACATTAGTATTTGAAGCACAAGAACTCCTAGGTACTTTTGCTCTTCGAAGCGGAAGCTATGATGTCATCTATGGCTTTCAAATTTTTTCGTGTCTGCAGAAAGAAAACCAGAATAAACTTTTCACAAGAAAACGAAACCGCGAGGACACCCACGCAAAACGACTCGATGTCGAAGCAACGATGCATGTACAGATCGCAGGAATGGAAGTGGTATCATGACTGAGTGAGTGAATGACTTACCCATACCCAACTGACGGGGTTACAAACTGACGACTGGTAGTGCGACTGGATTCAAAAGACGAGTCGATCGAGCACGAAAGGACAAAGACACAACTCGTGCGCTACTCTAGACCACCACGAATCGAGAATATAACAAATCCCTGCGACAGCCTCAGTCTTCCTACTTTTTGCTGAAATAAAGTCGATACGATCTCACGAGAACGTTGTAGTAGACATTGGTCCGGACTAGGCAGTGAAGGGCAGCGGAGGCTCCGAGGAGGTCCGCCAAAACCAGAGCAGCGTGGGGAAAGTCACTACTTTGCTTTGTTGCGGATTTTGGTGCAAAAAATTACAACTCGCGAAAGTATTTCTTATGACGACCTAAATTCTGCATATTACTGGTTGCCATTTGGCCTCCGCTACCCCTCCGGCGGGCTCGACCAAACACGCCATAGTATGCGGCAAATGTTGTTTGTGGTTTGGGCATCGACTTTAAATATTTTCAAACCGAAATCAAAAAAACCACTATTTCGCATGCTGTGGTAGACATCGGCCTAGACTGCGGAGGGGCAGCGGAGGGGTTGGGGAGGTCCGGCGAAATCAGCGTAGCGTGGGGAAAATGACTATTTTGTTTTGTTGCGGATTTTGGCCCAAAAAATCATAATGCGCGAAAGTATTTTTCTGCACGACCTAAATTGGACTACTACTTTCTGCCATGTGGCCTCCGCTACCCCTCCGCCGGGCTCGACCACGGGCGCCGTACCATGCGGCGAATCTTGTTTTTGATTTCAGGGTCGATTTTCAACAATTTGAAATCAAAATCAAAAAAAACACTAATCGGCATGCTGTGGTAGACATTGGCCTAGACTACGGAGGGGCAGCGGAGGGGTCGGGGAGGTCCGGCGAAATCAGCGTAGCGTGGGGAAAATGACTATTTTGTTTTGTTGCGGATTTTGGCCCAAAGAATCACAATGCGCGAAAGTATTTTTTTGCACGACCTAAATTGGACTATTACTTTCTGCCATGTGGCCTCCGCTACCCCTCCGCCGGGCTCGACCACTGGCGCCGTACCATGCGGCGAATGTTGTTTTTGATTTCAGGGTTGATTTTCAACAAATTAAAATCAAAATCAAAAAAACCACTATTCCGCATGCTGTGGTAGACATTGGCCTAGACTACGGAGGGGCAGCGGAGGGGTCGGGGAGGTCCGGCGAAATCAGCGTAGCGTGGGGAAAATGACTATTTTGTTTTGTTGCGGATTTTGGCCCAAAGAATCACAATGCGCGAAAGTATTTTTTTGCACGACCTAAATTGGACAATTACTTTCTGCCATGTGGCCTCCGCTACCCCTCCGCCGGGCTCGACCACTGGCGCCGTACCATGCGGCGAATGTTGTTTTTGATTTCAGGGTTGATTTTCAACAAATTAAAATCAAAATCAAAAAAACCACTATTCCGCATGCTGTGGTAGACATTGGCCTAGACTACGGAGGGGCAGCGGAGGGGTCGGGGAGGTCCGGCGAAATCAGCGTAGCGTGGGGAAAATGACTATTTTGTTTTGTTGCGGATTTTGGCCCAAAGAATCACAATGCGCGAAAGTATTTTTTTGCACGACCTAAATTGGACAATTACTTTCTGCCATGTGGCCTCCGCTACCCCTCCGCCGGGCTCGACCACTGGCACCGTACCATGCGGCGAATGTTGTTTTTGATTTCAGGGTCGATTTTCAACAATTTGAAATCAAAATCAAAAAAACCCGTATCCCGCATGCTGTGGTAGACATTGGCCTAGACTGCGGAGGGGCAGCGGAGGGGTTGGGAAGGTCCGGCGAAATCAGCGAAGCGTGGGGAAAATGGTTATTTTGTGTTGTTGCGGATTTTGGACCAAAAAATGACAACTCGCGGGAACATTTTCTCGCACGACCTAAATTGGACTACTACTGGTCGCCACTTGGCCTCCGCTACCCCTCCGGCGGGCTCGACCAAACGCGCCGTACCATGCGGCAAAGGTTCTTTTTGTTTTGGGGCTCGATTTTCAATATCTTCAAACCGAAATTGGAAAAACATGTCTTCCGCATGCTACGATAAACTTTGGCCCAGGCGACGGAGGGGCAGCGGAGGCTACGAGGAGATCAGTCGGGATCAGAGTACTGTGCGGAAAACATATATTTTGCGTTGATGCGGCTTTTTGACCAAAAAATTGCACCTCGCGATAATACTTTATCGCACGACCTAAATTGGACTACTACTGCTCGCCACTTGGCCTCCGCTACCCCTCCGGCGGCCTCGACCAAACTCGCCGTACCATGCGGCGAATGTTGTTGTTGATTTGGGCATAGCTTTTCATCATTTTGAGGCCGAAATCAAAAACGCATTGAATCGGCATGCTATGGTAGACATTGGTCCAGACTACGGAGGGGCAGCGGAGGCCTCGAGGAGGTCCAACTAAACCAGAGCAGCATGCGGAAAGCATATGTTTTGCGCTGGTGCGGATTTTGGACCAAAAAATCACAACTCGCGAGAACATTTTCTCGCACGACGTAAATTGGACTACTACTGGTCGCCACTTGGCCTCCGCTACCCCTCCGGCGGCATCGACGAAACGCGTCATACTGTGCGGCAAGTGGTTGGTTTTTTCTTTGTTGAAGATTTTGGACCAAAAAATCGCACCTGTCGAAAATATTTTCTCGCTCGAACAAAATTAGGCTATAGTTATTACTGTTCGACAAGATGAATGGAAGTGCGTCTCGGATGATTTTGATTTAGATCACTGAAGCCCTGGGTATTAGTTTATCGCGCAAGGTGCATCAATTTTTTACAACCTTTTTTCGATGTCCTTTGCGGTTGATCCCATATTGCTCTGTGCTCTCGGTGTGAAAAAATTGATATCTGACCCGGCCTCGCCGTACTATCTCCACTGTCCTACAGCGAGCATTTCTGCAGACATTGCGTACTTGAGCCAAAGCGCGAGACTCTGCCAGTTCCATGTGACTCTGCGTTCCTATCCTGTGCAAAAATATAGTACTCGTAGTAATTGCAATCATGGTTTACAAATTTTTGTGTCAAGGTAAATCCGCATCACAAATTTTATTTCTCACGCTGAGAAAATTTGTATACGCATTTATACGAGTGCGATGCTTTTGCAAGTCATAGTTCTGTTGATGCCACCATTTGGGCAAACCGAGCACAGGAAGCGCGCCGCATTTGCCACGTGTCCAAGGCAAAACAAGTATCGTGCCCGTACCAATTGTAGATGTAGTAGTTATCAGTTCCAGTACAGCATAAGCATGACAGATCTGGTTTCCCACTGCTTAACTCAGCAGCAAGCATTTCACCTTTCCTTCTTGGAAAATTTATCGACATGTGACGTGTACTAGCACGATACCTTTCCTCCAATGGATACCACGTGCCCCAAGATGATGATTTATCTCTAGACGGAGACTTGGGCGAAGATCCTATCGCTTCAGCAGACGAGTTGTTTTGCGCGCTGTTCTTTGCAAATACTTCCACCACCGTGCCCCGGCTATCGTCCCAAAGCTCTAGCTTGTTGCTTCTCTTGCTTTCCGGTGGAAAGAAAGTTTTGGGATTTATTCTCGTTGCGTTCCGAAACCGCTGCAGCTTCTCCGCAAATCGCATGTCTTCGCGACGACTTCTCTGTAGTCCGCGGGGGCCAGCCGCAGAAGCAACCCCTGGCTCTTGTCCGTGCGGTGCAGTCAATTGCATTTTTCCCCGTGTCGATCTTGTACTTGTCACGAACCTCACCGCAGCCTGCATCAATCCGGAAAAAGTGGTGGGGGGAGCAATCAAGAACCGACTTTCTTCCCCCTCCTCGTCGGAGCTAGCTGAAAAAGTAGGCGATGGTGGCTTGTCTACTATTCGCTTGCGCCGCTCGTGAAAGTCGTGCGCAAACACTGCGTAGCATTTTATCAAAGCGTCCATCTTCAATGAACTCTCGAAAAAGCGCTTGCCCTTCAGATGCACGGCGTAGGTGTAGGGTGCGAGGGCGCCGGAATCGGAGAGCGAGTCCGAGTGTAGCACTCGATCGATAGGAAGTAGTCGCGCTCTCGCGATCTCTGGGTTACTCGTTTTTACAGAGTCTGGGAAGAAGTGGTCGTTGTGTTGAAGCGCCAAAAACGTATCGGGCGAAGTCTTTACGTTTCTGTCAGTGTTGAAAAAGTCCAACAGCGGCCAAGCGTTTGTCTCCGCGTTCAGAAACTCCATCAGCCTTTGCAAGAGGTCAACACGCAGCTTTCGGCGCTCGGCGTTGTTTGTTGTCGCATTTTTTGCAGCCGCGACACCAGTGACGCTGTTTCTACCTTGTGTTGGGGGCAAGAGAAGATGCGCAAAGGCCGCTTGGTCCGGTCCACGGAACGCGCGATTTACGAGCAAGCCGTACGCCGGGTCCTCAAAAAATTCGGGAAAATACTTTCGCATCAGCGGGAAAGTAGAACCTGCTTTTCAGTGGAAAAATATCGCTCTACCCCTACGTTGTTTTTTGGAAGTTCTCCTGCTGTAAGTAATCAGCATGTCAAGATCGATTCGTGGTGTAGCCGTACTGACTAGCTAGGTACTCCCTATGACGATGCGAATTCAAAGTTGTCATGCGCAACGTCCACGTCCAGGTCCAGAATAGCAGTAGCACGTTGATCTTTGTAGCAAAATCCACGCCCTCCTCATCATTCCTACGGGGTGGGAACGTCTTTCCTCAGGATACTTGCAGGCTCCTCTCTTTCTTGAAATTCCTTCTGCATTCTCAACAAGTTTGATGAGAGTGCGCAACTGCCACTCCCCCTTCTCCTCATTTGTCAGGCAACATACCGCATCCAGTTGTCATGCGGAGCGTGTACTCTGATTCTTGCCAACACCTGTATAATTGATGTTCATGGACGTGCATCTGCATCACAAATGAGAGGAAGTAGGAGGTAGTTGTGCACCCTCATAGGCTTCTGTGCGTCTCGAGGGTCACTGCCGCGCCTGGATTGCAATCGCCAACCCGCATGAAGTAGGCGCTTAATTCCTGCACGAGCTGCAGGTACTGCTTGCCCTTTGCGTTTGCTTTCACGAAGAGAAATCCGCCGTTGAGTCGCAACAGAAAGTATGTATGGCAACTATGTCTGGGTCTCTTCACGAGGAGTTCTTCTTGCCTATCCTGAATGAGAAATGTCCTCTCCTCCGAGTAGCAACGGAAGCTGTCTGAGAATGAGACTGCTTCCGTTGCTCATGCAGTACAGATTTTCGTCATGATTCAGACGAGCCACCGTCACGACAAGTTTGCACTGTTCCAGACCCAGCCATGTTCGCAAATCATAGACAATGCGGCGGAGCTCTGTCTTTGTCGATGCTGTCTGCTTCACCGCTCGCCTTTGTCTGCTCGGAAGATTTGGCGTTCGCCCCGCTCCACCACGCTGATCTACCCCTTGAAAAGGAGGACGACCACCCGAAAGCCTTTTCCTCGAACTCCAGTGCCCGCATCTGTCGGAGCAGATTGTTTGTCGTGAAAAGGGGACAGCCGTCCTCGTCAACATCGTGCCTCCGACTAGTACCCACTGCCGACGACTTCGAGTCGCTCCTGCCTGTTGCAACATTTCGCGGAGGTGGTGAATCCAATAGAAGTTGTCCTTGTAGTGTTTCCCTAGAAGTCGGCCCGCTAGGTGGCTCGTCTTCCCCTGGTCGTCGGATCCAAGGCACTTGCTGGTCTCTTGCGTAGACGCCGAGTGCGACGTCAAAAGCGTCTTCCGCGTCGTTCCTCGAGCCGTAGAGCGGAATCTGGCTTCGCACGTGCAGGCAGTCGGCATCTAGGAGAAAGTAGCCTTTGTCTTGGTCCTCTTGCGCGACAAGTTTATTTTCTCGCTGCCAGCGTCCGCGCACGGTCACGAAGTGTCTCAAGCGTTCGTAGAACAATCCGCCGTTGTACTTGCCGTTATACCTCTGTGTGGCGGCGTTGTCACTGGTCGCAACATCCCCATGCTTGACGAAGCGAAAGAGCCGCACATTATTCGTATTTTTTCTGCGGATGGAGGCGGAAGTTGCGGTCATCAGGTCGCGGCTTGTCCTCTGAGTCATACTCAGAGCTTCGTCTGGACCGACGTGGCCTGGTCGTGGTCCATTTTCTAACTTTGGCGCGACCACGTTTCGCACGGGACGGAAAAGCCACGTGTTTTGCAAATCCGAAAACATCACGAACATAAACCCGAGGGGACTGTACACATCCAACCACGACAGCAGCCCGGGCTCGCAAAATCTCCGGTAGTAAAACGGGGACCCATTGCACAGGCTGAAGAACACGTACCCGCTTGCGCTTTCATGGGCAGTTTCGGCAATCGAGTCGTAACCACGACAGACGATCTCGAAGTAGAAAAGTTCAGATGTATTTTCATCTTCAGAAGCAGCTGCGGGACCAGTACCACTTAGGGCTTCTTTTTCTTTGTCGTGGTCACCAGGACGTCGAGCGGCGGAAATTCTGTCATTTCTGAAAACCTGAACCGCTTCACCTTGAGCTGCCGGCACCTGGAGATCATCGCGAATGCGAACGCCTCTTCCGTGTGTTCGTAGGGAAACGAAAGTCCCGTCGCACGGGCTCTGGAGTGGAATATCCTGTGCAAAAGTATCGCGCCCGTACTGATTGCGATACCTCCTTGCCGCCTGAGGCTATTTATTCATATATCAGCATTACAGATGAAGATTTCATTTTTGCTTTTGAAAAAATTTATCTGTCGCGGCGATGCATTTTTACTACTAACGCGATGGCGATACAAATACATTTGCTGCAATCCCTACGGAAGACTGCAACCCAATTCGCATATTCCGACGGTTCGCAGCGGAAATATAAGTAGCAACACAAGGAAGCTGCTGCTCAGCTTCAGGCTCAGCAAACGCCGCTTTCTTTTGCGATAGTCTTGGTTTCGTGGGTCGTCATGCCGTTGCGCCATTTCATTCAACTTTGATGTCCAGCGACGTTGAGCCGCACTACATGCGCCATGCCATACGGCGAGTGTTGTTCTTGGTTTGGAGACTGAATTCCAGCATTTTGAAATAATCAAAGCCAAAAAGACTAGGACATCTATTTCGCATGCTTCGGCAGACATTGGTCCAGACTACGGAGGGGCAGCGGAGGCCTCGAGGAGGTCTAACGAAACCAGAGCAGCATGCGGAAAACATATATTTTACGTTGGTGCGGATTTTGGACCAAAAAATCACAACTCGCGAGAACATTTTCTCGCACGACCTAAATTGGACTACTACTGGTAGCCACTTGGCCTCCGCTACCCCTCCGGCGGGATCTACCAAACGCGCGATACCATGCGGCGAAAGTTCTTTTAGGTTTGGTGCATGATTTTCAACATTTTCAAACCGAAATCAAAAAAACATCTATTCCGCATGCTGGGGTAAATATTGGCCCACACTACGGAGGGGCAGCGGAGGCTACGAGGAGATCAGTCGGGATCAGAGTACTGTGCGGAAAACATATATTTTGCGTTGATGCGGCTTTTTGACCAAAAAAATGCACGTCGCGATAATATTTTCTCGCACGGCCTAAATTGGACTACCACTGCTCGCCACTTGGCCTCCGCTACCCCTCCGGCGGGCTCGACCAAACGCGCCGTATCATGCGGCGAATGTTGTTTTTGATTTGGGCATAGCTTTTCAACATTTTGAGGCCGAAATCAAAAACGCCTTGAATCGGCATGCTATGGTAGACATTGGTCAAGACTACGGAGGGGCAGCGGAGGCCTCGAGGAGGTCCAACAAAACCAGAGCAGCATGCGGAAAGCATATATTTTATGTTGGTGCGGATTTTGGACCAAAAAATCACAACTCGCGAGAACATTTTCTCGCACGACCTAAATTGGACTACTACTGGTAGCCACTTGGCCTCCGCTACCCCTCCGGCGGGATCTACCAAACGCGCCATACCAGGCGGCGAAAGTTCTTTTAGGTTTGGTGTATGATTTTCAACATTTTCAAACCGAGATCAAAAAAACATCTATTCCGCATGCTGGGGTAAATATTGGCCCACACTACGGAGGGGCAGCGGAGGCTACGAGGAGATCAGTCGGGATCAGAGTACTGTGCGGAAAACATATATTTTGCGTTGATGCGGCTTTTTGACCAAAAAAATGCACGTCGCGATAATATTTTCTCGCACGGCCTAAATTGGACTACCACTGCTCGCCACTTGGCCTCCGCTACCCCTCCGGCGGGCTCGACCAAACGCGCCGTATCATGCGGCGAATGTTGTTTTTGATTTGGGCATAGCTTTTCAACATTTTGAGGCCGAAATCAAAAACGCCTTGAATCGGCATGCTATGGTAGACATTGGTCAAGACTACGGAGGGGCAGCGGAGGCCTCGAGGAGGTCCAACAAAACCAGAGCAGCATGCGGAAAGCATATATTTTAGGTTGGTGCGGATTTTGGACCAAAAAGTCACAACTCGCGAGAACATTTTCTCGCACGACCTAAATTGGACTACTACTGGTAGCCACTTGGCCTCCGCTACCCCTCCGGCGGGATCTACCAAACGCGCCATACCAGGCGGCGAAAGTTCTTTTAGGTTTGGTGTATGATTTTCAACATTTTCAAACCGAGATCAAAAAAACATCTATTCCGCATGCTGGGGTAAATATTGGCCCACACTACGGAGGGGCAGCGGAGGCCTTGAGAAGGTCAACCGGGATCAGAGCACCATGCGGGAAACATATGTTATCTGTGGGTGCGGATTTTGAAACAAAAAATCAAAATTCGCGAGAACATTTTCTCGCACGACCTACATTAGACTATTGCTGTTTGCGATTTGGTCTCCGCTACCCCTCCGCCGGGCTCGAAGACACGCGCCATGACATGCGACAGGTGTTGTCTTTGGTTTGTGGCTTGATTTTCAACATTTCGAAAGCGAAACTATACAACACATCTCCGCATGCTGTGGTAGACATTGGAGAAGAATATACGGAGGGCAGTGGAATCTTTGAGCAAGTCCACTGGAAGCAGAGTAGCACGTCGCGGAAAAGATGTTTCCTTGTTTTCCGGCTACTTCTGGAGCAAAAAAAACATTTGCAAACGTACTTGTTTACAGGGCCTAGCTTGGACTTTCCCTATCAGCCACTTTGCCTCCGCTCCTTCATCCCCGGTGGTAGGTACCAAAGGCACGACAAGATGCAGAAAATTACGACTTTTGTTATGATGCCAATTTTAGCACTGCCGAAATAACATACTTAAATGGAAATCGCGAACGCTCTGACTCCGGCTGAAGGAGTTGGCTTTTCTTTGACGAAATTAAAACACACAGTAACACAAAAACACGTGATACAGACTTGTTAAGCGGAACAATGCAGTGCAGTTTTGAGGAACTGAACTAGTCGTGAGTGACAAGTCTGCCACTCATGTTCCCGCGAGGTCCAAGACCAAGTAGTGTCAGGAAGGCAAACAACACAACGAACGGCGATCCTCATCAACAACAGAACAACGCAACAGGTAGAGCAGGCAGCCAACCCATTACGTGAAGGTGTGAGTCTTTTCTGCCTACCTGCGATTATTCTCCAGACGCAGCACGACAATCTCTTTGCTGCGCACTCTTTGCTGCTGATGTTCATTTTTGGCAACTCGCCCGGTCAAGCTTCTATAGTTTTTTGGTTTCCCGCTGGCGCTGCAGGGGCTTATTCGAGAATGGGCAAGAAAATCGGTTATTTTAGTGTGCCACTACAGAGATGATCGAAACAGATTTGGATACATTTTTTCGCACAGTTTGTCGCGGCACATCAAATGAGCGCGAAGATTCGTTTGTCGCTTAAATTAATAAAAAACTAGATGATCGAGATCGGAAAGAAACAGAGTAAAGTTACGTTTTCGGCGCAGCACTTCAAACCGAGGCAAATACAATCATACAGTACGAACCTACTTACCTTTTTCGCGCACTACTAGAATCAGCCAACTTTGATACGGTATCAATTGTACAAAAAACATGATCTACGATTTTGGTGTGGTTTCACGCAAAAACACACTTTTTCACTTTTCGAATGACGGCTATTCCTATAATTCGGAAAATTCAAAACCAATATTTGTTGTAGTAGAGCGAAGAGATATAAAAATGCAAAGGTGTGAGTGCGACCCTGTGTTGTCGTGTGTCATCCGCGATCTTTTACGACAGATACTTGACGAAATGGCGCTCGTACCCGCGCAGCATCTGGGCCCGGGTCGGTGGCTCGCGTGATGTAGATGCTTTTGCGGCGTCAAACTTCGTCAGGACCTTCATTTCCACCGTTGCCAACTTCTGGGTTCCACCTGCTGCCTCCCCGACCTGCTCTTCCTCTCCCACTTCCGCGGCAAGTTCGTCTTCGGAGTAGAAAGCCAAGCTGTAGCCTTCATCTCCGGTCTGCCCCGTGCGATCATCGTGCTGGGTATTCGTGTCCCGTTGTCGTTGCGGTCGCATTTCGTCGCTCCGCCGAAATCGCATGTAGTGCGCTGCCCGAATCCATTGGCTCTCATCAAAGAGCTTTGCCCTGTAGTGCTCGTACGAGAGGTGTGCTGCGGTGGTTCCGGCGGGGGAGGTGAAGTCCCAATTTCCGTGGTAGTACCATTGAAAAGCGGCGTACTGTCGGAGTCGTGAGCCTCCGTTTCGGGTCCTTCTCGGGATGACAACGCAGGGGTGCTCGAAGTTTTTGAAGACGGCTGCGTCGGAGGACGCTATTGCGTTGTAGTAGTGTCGGACAAGTTCGTCATCATCCGCGTCGAAGCCCAACAGCCCGGTTGATTTTAAATCCTCGGTCGAGTGGGTAGCGTACACCTTGGTAAACTGCTGGACTGCCTGCACAAAGGCACACGCCTCAGCGTATTGCTGGTCTCGCTCCGCCGCGTCTGGCCGTGCGGCCGTGTCGTCGTGCAAGCCACTAGCGCCGAGCTGGAAGCGCGGTAGAACATACAAGGTCGCGATGTAGTTCGTGTCGGAAAGCGAGTTATCGTCAATTTCATGCGGAGCAGACGGTGGCTGTGGCTCACCGGACCGCTGTTCCTCGATGGTGTAGGAGATACGAGGAGCTGTCCACTCGGGTCGGTCAACTGCTGTTAGAAAATCGCTGTAAGATGAACGGCGCATGCTTTCCCGCAGCCATTTAAACCTGTTTAAGTTTTGATTCACAACAATTCTCAGCGCTGCAAGCGTTTCTCCCGTTGTTCAATAACATAACGCGTTCCAAGCATATCTCTCGTTTACAGGGGCAAGAACATGTATGATTGTCACAGCGCATCGCAAAGTTGTTTCCGAAACACGTAACCAGCAAATACGCAGGCGCGGACCGCCCCTTGTTGTTACGACGCAGGTCGTGGACGGCGTGCCAGGCTGCAATGCTTCCTGCGTCGCCGTGCTTTTTCCCGTCCACAGTGATCATTGCCCTGCCGCTGGAGTAGACGCGGATCTCCATGGTTTTTGGTCCGACTAATCCACCGCCTGTTTTCGACGATTGCTCCATGACCTCTCTTCGAAAGATCACACGGTACCGCCGGCCGACGCGCCAGCCTTCGATCTGCGGCATGCTGAGATCCACATGCAGAAACGGGCTGTCGACTTTTTCGAGGGCAGACTCGAGATCCGCGCGCAGGGACAGGTCGTTTAGTACGTTGGTTGCAAGTCGGTAGAACTCCGCTTTTCTCCCATCCGCTGTGGATAGCAAATCCGCGTCGCTTTGGCCGTCGGCAACGGTCTGGCCATTCATGTCACTGAAGCGAACGAAAACTTTTTCCGTTTCAATTCGACCCGGATCTTCGGCAGCAAGGTACTTGCCGATGTCGCGCACGCGATCGGCGTAAACAAGGAATATCATCCAGGCCTGGCGGAAATCGAAGATCACGTGAATACGCGGATGAAAGACCCATTGTCGGAGGAAAGCTTCAAAAGCGCCGGACTTCGCCACAGCGTGGAGCAGCACCAAAAGGCAGCGTCCGATGCACAGGTACACACATGGATTGTCGATGAACGGGGTGCACAAGTAGTGGAGAATCAAGAGGTCGTAGCTCAGAAGGCTCGCATGCATCAAAGCCGACGCACCGATGACAAACTGCATCCTCACAGTAGCAATAGCTGTCAGTCGATGGAGGACAGCCGAGGCGCCGTGCTGGAGGCGGCTCTGCGTGTTCCCGCTTGTGCTGTCCTGCGGACTGGGAAGGATTTCATCTCCAACTGCCAGGACCATGCTCATATTCTTGTTGGAAGCAGGCACTGCTCCCGTAGGCGAGTTTACGTCTTCGTGAGGCGCCGGTGGCTCGCTACCTTCACGAGCAGCCGCTACTTGACGATCGCGGTCGCGGGCCAGGAAGTATCTGGCATGCCGAGGAGCAGCATTTTGATTCTCGGAGCCGTCTTGAGGGAAGTCCAACTCCGTCCCAAAAGCGATCGGCGTTGCTGTGCCGCCTCTACTTATAGATTGTCGCAGCTGGTGAGCAGCTCTCCGCCTGTTCAGATCCTCGGCGAATTTCATCAAAAGCGCGAGCCAAATCACGCAGAGTGCAACCCAGACCGCGGAACCCAGATAATACAGTATCCCTGCTTGCGCCTCCCGATTTGCATTCCCACTTGTCGAGCCGAGGAGATCATCAGCCAACAAAAATACTTGTGCGAGCATCTTGATATTTCTTTCGTCGGAGGGATATGCTGATTCTGTGCTACTGCGGTTCGGGTTTCAACACTGATAATCAAGAAAGTATAAAGTGTACTACAGCGACAAGAATACTATCTGTAGTGCTCATATCAGGGAGGCAGTAGCTTCGGGTATTTATGGGATGATGCCAAACGAACTTCGGAAGAATTCGTGACGCACCTAATACTTCCTCTAGCTACTTTAGCTTTAGCATCAGCATGCTTGAAGGTCCTTTAATCAAAAACTTCTGGCACTACAGAATCTCCAGAACGGGAAGTAACGACGACATAGCCGTTCTATAAATTCATTTGGTAGAAGTGCTAGTGCTCAACACCCCCAGAAAAATCAGACTACGGCGAATCTTTCGTTCCTCCGAAACTACAATCATGTTGCAAGGAAAGTCGTCTTATTGTTGTCTTTACGACCACCTCCAGAAAAACAAAAAACCTACAGCAGCAGAGTGGGCTGTGGTACTGCTGCCTAGATATAATTGAAATTGTAGGGTTGGTGTCTGGCTTCGCATCAACTTCAACATCATCCAGTTCTGCTCTGCTTCGTCCAAGATCGTATAGTCATGTTGGTCTTTGCACGATGGCGATCATCATTATCCTGCCGATGGAAAAGAGACGTATACGTGGTGAGGAAGAAACACGCAAAGTTGTACGAAAATGAAATACCCTTTTCAAACGAAAAACGAGCGATCGACGACCCAAAGCTGCAACGATGAGTGTAGCACGACGCGACAGGAATGCCAAGAAATACAAAGATACACAGAAATACAAACGCCCTTCTCTCTGTATACATCTTTTTCAGTGTGCTCATCGAGTATTGGATCTCTTCTTCCGGACTGTGCAGAATTATCATCTAAATGCGATTTATAAGCCTAGACGGTGGCCAGCGATCAAAAACAGCTCAGCTACGGTGAAATAGAATTACGACGACAAATGAAAGACTGATAGTGAAGACAACCATATTCTTCAGAGGAAGCATTACTTAGTAAAAGCAGCTGAAGAACCACTGAAAAGCGCACCGTCCAAATCGTCTTCCGTGAGCGGCCGGAAACTCAGTTTCGTATTACACCGGGTTGGATGTGGATTTGCGTTTGCTGCGTCGTTCACCAAGTATCGCTTCGCTGCTGACCCCCGTGCCTTAATGTGGCTCTGCCTATGAACTGCAAAGTGGATATCAGCCAATACCCTGAAAACCCGAGATCTAAATTCTGCATGTCCTCCGAAATTGTGCAGCCGGGAAAGCCGAAGGAACAGGGGCGGAATCAAGTCACCTAGGAAAGTAAAAACTGCTTGGCGTTACTTAGTGGGGCCCGGGGAAAGCAAAGACAGCAGATGATCCTTGAGTAGTAGTTGGCCTCATCTCAATCAAAGAAACCTAAAGATGAAATCTTTGTCTTTCGCCCGCATACAACTGTGTGCAATAGGTGATCACTTGTGAAAATTCCGGACAGGCAGTTCGCTTTCGCTTTCCGAAGAACAAGGCAAGGTGGAGGAGCCACACCATCCGCACCAGATATCGATGTCTTTAAGTTTCTCACCGGCTTTCCTTTTTTTCAATCGAAGGCGATCATGGGCTTCAGGTGTCAAATGCAAAAGTGTCTGGGTCTGGAACAAAGCAAATTGTCATGCGAAATCTGAATCATTATCATGTATATTTTCGGTGCGTGATTACCAAAAGCTGTCCACTTTTGACTTAATCGAGAGGCAGTTTCTCACTCAGGATAGGTATGATAGAGCTCTCACAGAATCTGTCATGCTATGTCGTCCATACCAGACCTCCTCATGGGTCATGATCATGAAAAACCTGCATGACAGGTCTGGCACTCTTCCAGACCCAGACATATTTGCATTTGATGTCAGGTATATTATCGCATTTTAATATGCGTTCCCGGCACTTGACTTCTTGTCGGTAAGCTTGTCCTGGACTTGGTTTTTAACTTTCGGCGACGTAACTGAAAGCGCAAAAGGTTGCAACGTGCGGGCATGCATTTTTCCACTTCTGCGTGGTTTCAAAGGTTGCAAACGAGTAAGCTTTTGAAAGCCACTACTTTGCCATTCTTTGGCCTCTGCTACTTATCCCCCGCCGGGTGTACCAAAAGAAGCGCGCCGCACGGCAAATCAAATTGCGCTTTTGATTTCGTTTGCCAACTTGAACTTCCAAACCACAATCGAAGTGATGTGCTCTGTGCTTGCTGTGATAGATCTCGATGCCGGCCGGCTACAGAGGGATGCCGGAGGCCTGGGGGTGGACTATAAAAACCGCAGGGGCGCGCGGTAAAGATGTCTGTCTATTTCTATCTTCTAAACTTTGAAGGCAAGAGGCTGCTTCTCTGCTTCTACTTGCACGATCCAGCGCGAACGCTTTCCGCTTACGATTGCGATTGCGCCTCCGCTATCCCTCCGCTCGCTTTTACAAAATGCGCCATATCAACACGCAGCAAACGTTTGCTGGGATTCAGTCACTGGCGCTGCCTACTTTCCTACCAAAACTCAAACGCTATCTCTTCCGCATGCTATGGGCAATATCGAAGCCAACTACGGAGGGGTAGCGGAGGTTTCGAAGTGCCCCACAAAAACCGCAGGAGCATGCGGAAACAGTGTCCATGCGCTTTTTGTCAATGTTGAGAGGAGAAGCTTGCTTTTCTACTTGTTTTTGCAAGCACGACCCAAAGCGAACGCTTTCTCCTTAAGATTGGGCCTCCGCTACCCCTCCGCTCGGATTTACAAAATGCGCCATACCATGCAGCAAGTTTTTGTTTGCGTTCAGTCCTTGGCGTTGCTTACTTTCCTACCAAAACTCAAACGCTATCTTTTCCGCATGCTATGGCCAACATTGAGGCCGACCACGGAGGGGTAGCGGAGGTTTTGAAGTGCCCCACAAAAACCGCAGGAGCATGCGGAAACAGTGTCCATGCGCTTTTTGTCAATGCTGAAAGGGAAAGCTTGCTTTTCTACTTGTTTTTGCAAGCACGACCCAAAGCGAACGCTTCCTCCTTAAGATTGGGCCTCCGCTAGCCCTCCGCCAGGATTTACAAAATGCGCCATACCATGCAGCAAGTTTTTGTTTGCGTTCAGTCCTTGGCGTTGCTTACTTTCCTACCAAAACTCAAACGCTATCTCTTCCGCATGCTATGGGCAATATCGAAGCCAACTACGGAGGGGTAGCGGAGGTTTCGAAGTGCCCTACAAAAACCCCAGGAGCATGCGGAAAAAGTGTCAATGTGCTTTTTGTCAACGATGAGAGCCAAAGTTTGTATTTCTGCTTGGACTTGCAAGCACGACCTATCGCGAACGCTTTCTGCTTACGATTGGGCCTCCGCCACCCCTCCGGCTGGCTTTACAAAATGCGACATATCATGTGGAAAGTTCTTATTTTCATTTAGTCCTCGGCCTTGTTCACTCTCACTGTGATATTAAAAAAGCTGAGACGGTATTTACTCCGCATGCTAAGATCAGTGTCGATGCCGAAAACGGGGTGGCAGCGGAGGCTTTGGGCCTCCTTTTCCAAAAATCGAAGGCACGCCAAATCAAATCAATTCAATTTGCCTGGTACAACTCGAGATTCCACCACCCACGGCTAGAAAGAAAGCGCGGATAAAATGTTTCTCAGCTTTTTGTGAGTTTTGGGTGCAAAAGCTTGCGCCTCTGGCTGTAGTCGTTGCGAACACAAACCAATGTGAACACTCTCCGTTTACGATTGGGCCTCCGTTCCCCCTTTGGCTGCCTTTTCAAAACGCGCTACCGCATGCACTAAATTTTTGTTTTTGTTCTGTTCTTGACTTTCGTGATTTTGTTTTGAAAACTCGAACTTGTATGCCCTCCATTGCGCCTGCCCTTGGAAGCGATTGCGCTTCAGGCCCGCCACGAAAAAAGCAAATGCATCTACGTCAGTCCTTCTATAAATTATATAGCGGCTTTTCATTACTAACTTTCTCTATTGAAAATTGAAAAACTGCGCTGCAGCAAAAAGAAAAACAGTTCTGATAAAGTTGCATAGCTCGATAAAGCTTCAATTTGTGCTACTTGCAAACCAGATGGTAGAAAGGGGTGCGAAAAAATATTTTCTCGGACTCCTGCATAGCCACGCTTTTGTGGACTTACGCATGGATGGAGTCACGGCGCGCCCGCGTATTCAAAAAAGTCTCTGCATCGATTCGCAAATCACTTTCTGACCCCAAGAGCAGGAGAGCGACTAGTCACTCCTAGGAAAGCGCGGCTGCTCTTTCTCCAAGCGTATTGGTTTTGCGGCTGGTCGCGCAAGAACATGCGTGCCGACAAATGTTGAAAGAGCTGCTGAGGTCAAGAAAGGTGTGACTGCTAGAGATAATATCCACGTTTTCAGTAGATGATTCGAGTTTTTATTTTAGATTTCTTTCTGGCATTCGTTTCCGTTCGTGTTTTCTTGGAAAAAATTCTTGCTTCAAAAGTAAAAAATTCATAGCGGACGTCCGGCGCATCTAATTCTCTAAAAAAATGATGTCGCGGGACGAGCTTCCGTTACCCTGCAAAAATAATTTTCCCAGTAATCAATTGACCTATCTGCAACTTCTGCAGTTGCGCTCCGGACAAATTTTTACACTTCTTGCAGGTGCCTGAAACAATTTTCTGTGGGGTCTCTGTAACTACAGGTGCTTTTGTGGCTGGCCAGCGTCCAGCCGAACCATCACGCTGGGAACTGGGTGGACAAGTAACAAGAGGCTGTTGATATATGCAGTGTTGCGCCGCGCTCGACTTTCTAAAACTTATCTGACTTTCTAAAAGAAAAAAAAATGCCGGGCGCCATTTGGACCCCGGGTTCGCGGTGCATTGATTTCAAAAAAAGCTCTAAATTGTGTAAAGAGTTTGCTACGAGTGCAAAGTTGCAATTGTATCCCTAGAGAATTAGGCAGTGGACGATCTTGGATCAGCATCAACATCTGTAAGTAACAAAAAAAGCTCTTATTGTGACTGTAGCTAGGACCGCATGTGTTTTCGGTCTGTTGCTGAAACTTAAGACAGCTTGGAAGCCTATTAGGCATCATGCTCTTGCATGTTCATAGGCACAAAGCCGCTGCCATTTACTCCCTGCACATCTTCACAACCCTGCTGCGAAGATAAGATGTCGCGTAATGTGTCCATGGTGCTATCTACGTCAGCTTTTTCCGCGAAGTGCCGCACGCGGTGAACAACTGGAGAGACGTGCAGTCGTAGGACCTCGTGCCGCAATACGCTTGGCCCTGTGTAGAATGTCATTGGCATTCCGGCTCCGTGGTCTTCCGCGTCCAAAATCTCGTAAAAGTGGTGAGGCCCGTCCACTTCAACGACGACAGATCTGTCATGCGCGATTCCATTCTGGTTGCTGGGCGGCCGCGGCTTTATCAGGATGTCAACCGGAGCAAGTAGCCCATCGAGGCACGGCACCTCCTGCACCGCGATCATGGGCTGCGAGAAGTGGTGCAACGCGGCCGAAATCTTCGAGTGCACCCGCATTTGGGTGTTCGACACATGCGAAACTGCCCTGACGTCACCTGCCGCGATACGGCGAAGACTCTCCGGCACTGTCCTGCCCAGAACGAGTGCCACGAGCACCAGTTTCGATCGCTGTTCCACCGGAAGAACCGTTTTAGTTAGCTTCCCAGCACACAAATCATATGCGCGTCTGGCGTCGTGGAGGAGTTTTGTGTGTTCGGGACAGTCGGTGGCGCTCGCCAACCTAGATGACACACAAACATGTTTGTGTCTGGAGCAAAGCAGGCGTGTTATGCTTCATGGTTAGTACCAGTTGCAGCTCTGGCTGACGGAAAAGAAATTCTTTCACTGTCGTTGCGCTACGATGTCGTTTTTGATTTTCTATTTTTCTACTTATTCTTATTCTTCAAATATAATGCCAAGGCAACTCGAACTTGTCTTTGTCATCGTCATGCGGCTCAGTCACATAAGTAGAGAGAGAGACGCGTGGCCCCCGCCAGTGTCCAATAGCAAATAAAGCTGGTCATCTTTGTTGCTTCCGAATTGCAGTGTTTTTTTGTCGACTAAGTAGTACTTAGAATGAAGATAAAGATAATTCTGCAGACCCAGACACATGCGCATCTCCTGATACTATGGATAGCCGCCCAGTTTCTTGCGTGGTATTTCCGGGAAGAGACGCGCTTTGGTGGAGTTGGCCGTTGACAAGGACGCCACACGAAGTAGGTCCCAGGATGCCGGTGTTCTTCTGCTGGCGAGAACTGGCGATGACGACTGCACTCCACAGCACCTCCACCTCCTGAACTGCAGTCAAGCTGAGGTGACACCCTCCTGACAACAACGCGCGCCGGAGAAGAGTTCTCATTTCCGGCACGAGGTCGAGATGGGTGCCGTAGTGCGCGCAATGCTGCAGAATTTCGATAAGCTTGCTGCACTTGTTGGAGTTCGAGTGGCTGTCCAGCGTCTTCGAGTTCAAGTTCTCCAACAATAAGGCCATGAGAATGCGTCCCGATCTCCAGCATGTCGCTTTCATGCCGCGGAGCAGATGCACGATGGAAAAGCCGAGCTCGACGCCAATCCTTTGCTGCGATGCGGCTTTTTCCGCAAGCCGTAAAATTGCACGGGCGCCTGCGGTGAAAGTTGGGTCAAGGTCGCCGACCTGCCAACACCGCTTCTCTGCTGTTGTGCGGATCGGTCCGGCTGCTCCTGAAACCTCGAAGGGGGTGAGTCGGAAGACCCGCGCCACGGACCAGACGAGAAGCCGCAAAACGACTTCGCGGCAATGAAGATTAGCCACGGATTCTAGCGATCCGGGATTGGCGCATGCCCTGAGTATCTTGAAGCCGAATGCCGCGGCTTTTCCCGTTAGGTTAGACTGGTCCCGCCACTGGTCGTTCTCTTCGCTGAGGTGCAGCAGCACAGCATGCAGCAAGCGGATATCGCCCCACAATTCTTGTTCGACAGGTACGTGCTTCATCCGAGTTTCGCTGGATACGGTTGTGACGCGACTCGCGCACATGCTCTCCAGCGTTTTTGCATGCGTGTCTGCGGAGGTGATCTTCTTTAGCGCTCGAGCGGAGTTCGCAAGTCCTAGTGCGGAAAAGCCGACCCATCCAGCTTTCTGCAGCAGGTACAACATGTGGGCCAACGGGTACCCTTTGCCGTCTGGAATTGCACGTCCAGCGGTATCCATCGCTTCGAAAAGAGCCAGCATTTGGACTGGCTGGAACCCTCCGATTCGGTTCGGGGCCGAACATAGCCTCGCACGTTTCTTTATCCTGTGTAAAAGCGTACCCCTACCCACCCCAGAATAGTCAAGATGTATGTTCTGGTTTAAAATAATAGCTCGCACATGCAGCGTTGCAATTGCAAGTGCCAGTATACAACTTTGGGTCCGCATACCGTAATAGCATCACAAACCCATTGCCCCAGCACCTATCCCGGTTAATTAGTGCCAAATACTATCTGAGCTTGCTTTTCAAGGAAAGCTGCGACGCAAACGTCTAGTAAACTACTTCACAACTATTTTCGGAAGTGCAAATCTGTGCTCTAGAGCTGTTTCTGGGGAGGATTTGGGGATGTTTTGACACACGATATTCTTCTTCGAATACTGCGCCATCCACAAGCCGACCGACTCCACGCATGTTTGAAATAACTCCTCCAGCATCTCCTTGTACGTGGAAAGTTCGTTCGTCCAGTTCGGTAAGGGTGATGCACTGGCTGCTTCGCGTAGTAGTTCGGCCAGGGTCGCTAGCACCCTGACGAGCGAGATCTGGTTCCACGACTGGTTCCGTTTGCCAGCCGTAGCTTCGCTGACGTGCATGTCGTGTTTTCGATGCTGCATGAGCTCCGCTACACAGCGAGAGACGTACTCGAGAAGCTGCCGTAGCGAAGCTTTTCGAAGGTTTTCCATTGTGGTGGCAAGGCTGCCCGATTGTCCGTTCTCATTTGCAGAGCCGCTTTCTGATGGGCGCGGCCTTGTTCGGTTCGCGGTTGCGACGTCGGTGGCCGCCGACAGCCGCCGGTCGCTATCGTCGGACCTGCTACTGCTATGACGTGCGCTAGAAGATTGGTTCAAGCTGCGTCGTCGGGAGATCCCACCGGTTGCGCTGCCGGACTCTTCGAGCGGATGGCTAGGCTCACACTGGTGCGGCACCTGTTGATGACATTCTCGACCCTTCGGAACAACACCTGCAGGAGTTCCACAGCTCGTATGCCGCACTGCCACTGCGAGAACGGCATCATTTCTTGCGGCGAAATTCGAGGCTGAACTGTTCGCAGAAATTTTCGCTGAAAGCGGCAATCCTTTCCATTGCTCTAGCAGATCACAGACGTCGCGCGCCCCGGGTGCAGCTTCTTCTATGCGGCCCACGTTACTTGCCTCGTAACTTTGGCAACCGATTGGAGTCTTTCCATGCGATTTCTCGTGCGTAACGGTAACAGCTGCGTCGGGGGCCTTATCGCGTTTATCATTCATTCACCCTGCCACTTTTAGCCTCGTGGCACAGTACCAGAAGAAAAGCGCAGACCAGCAAGAATACGCACAGCTGCGATTTTTCATTGTGCCACGGCCTACCGTCACAGGCACAGCTGGTATTTGATTTGTCTGTGTTGAGTCACTTCTGGACGGCCCCCTTGCTGTGCAAGACCGATAGTCACAACGAAGCACAATCAACGTCGCAGTGTCGTCCATCTGCCCGGGGGCCCAATACGAATCGAAATGCTGGTCTTGTTCAGAACTGCAAAGCCTAGCAATCAGCATGCAAGAACAGAAAACCAAAATTCTTTATATATTGCTCACGCTCACCCCGCTTGGAGCCCTTGCAAGATTGCATGAAAAAAGTGGTAGGCGGAATGTTGATCAATATCTATGATATAATTTTTGCACAAGCATACAGCTGCCGCCCCACCGCGAGTTCCCCACCGACGCGCGCCGGCGCTTCATGGGCCTCCCTGTTCTTCGGGTGTCCTGTGGTGTGCATAGTCAGTGGCGAAAGAAGAAAGGGTGCGGCTGCACAGCTTGTCGTGATCTTGGAACCCCATTTTTGTCACAACGCATTGCGTTCGCACTTAAAGCCTTTTCGCAAAGGGGGCCGCGACTTGTATCTGGGAACGGCACCACCAAAAACCAACGACTGCCTCGAACAAACTACACGTGCTAAAAACACATTATAAATAAAGAATTGGATTTAGAATTCAAAGCTGGAGAAGCGACACAGCATCATTATTGGCGCAATCGGATCTCGCAGATGCAGCGCTTTTGCTTGCAACTGTGGGCGCCTCGTCCTTTTGTCATAGTATTGTATAGCTTTAAGTTCAAGTTGTTGCGGCGCAAATGTGCACCGATGGAACAAGGAAAAGCGCGGCTTTTGGCACCGGATCTAGTCCAGCGCCAGAGCCATGAGTTGTACGTCGCTGGCCAGAAAAAGTCCCTACATTTTATTCGTTATGGCCAATTTTTCCAGCGCTTTTGTATATATGATAGTGTAAAAACAAAATACTTCAAATTGGTATTTGCTGATAAGAAAATATATACTACGGCGCAAAAGCGCATCTGCGGGCTCCGGAGCACTCTGATTTACATTAGGGCTAATCTAAATGATCTACCGCGATTGTTTCTCCTCAATGATGCCAAAGCGTAGCACCAGGATCAGCAGCGCGACAATGATTTTCGAACCTCAAGTGTCAGCGTCGACATTGGTTTCAAAACTGTAGTATTAACTCTGGCGCGAAGCATCTAAATCGTACTCGGTTTTGTCTTTGATTGAAGGTAGATGAGAAGCACTTCAGTGTTGTAAGTATGCTCACGCTGAAGTGAGCCAGCGAATTAATCGGATTCGGAAAAGCCAAAGCCCAAACTTTTGCAAGCATATAAGTCGTGCCTTTTGGCTAGCGTTTGCGAGGTTAAGATTTAAAACCAAAAGCCGCCTGCGTCGTTAGAACGGACACAGATGCCCTGTCGGAGTAGCTGTAGCCAGAATCGATGAAGAAAAAAGAGCGGTAGTCGTCCACGCTACGCAACTAGTCTTCACCCCCGTCTCATCCTGTGCAAAGTCGTCATCTTCGTCAAATTTTCATGCGTTGTAGTGTAATTCAAATGTTAATCGTTTCTGTTTGAAGGTGGAACCCTACTGCATCTGCTCGCGCAGCTGCAGTTTCGGTTACATACAAAGAAAAATAAAAGGAATAGTCATCACATCTCAGCGCAGCATTACAAAATGACGAAGATCGCGACTGTACGTGGGAAACATCAGTGAGAAGCTCCTCAATGACGGCGCCGCCAGGAACCCGACCACTGTTTTGGCGCTGATCGTGCTCGCTCGTTACTGATCTGATTCGATCCCGCACCCAGGTTGGGTTCTCCCTGTCATTTTGCGCGACACTGTATGGCATTGAAAATCAACCAGCTTTATCGCAGCCGGCGCTGCAAAAAAAATGTCGACGTAACGACTGCCGGCTTGGTGAGGTGCAAGGGCTTCGAGCCCAACACGGAACAGTAAACTCCAACGCAAATAAATGCAAAATCTAGCTGAAGCAGGAAGCACGTTCGTCGGCCGGGGTTGGAGTATACCGCTATCGCGGCACGGTAATCGGGTCCCAAAATAAGAAGGCCATGCGCACCTTGGCGATGCGTGCGCATTCTCGTGCCAACTAGTTCTTATTTTTTTGCACTGGAGAATTCGAATTTTGTTAGACCAAATGCAAAAGCAAATATGTTGGAGGAGTGTGTGTAATTGAATCAATATGCCGCAGTGGCAGTGCTCGCTGGTTGATGTGAGGGTTCATTTTCCTATGTAAGACAACATGCGCGCATTGGTTGCGTCGCCATCACCTTCTTGGATGACGTTTGGCGGCCAAAACTGCTGGTGACGGTCTCGAGCAGATATTTGCAATATCAGCACTCCCAACGCAAAAAGATCGCGGTTGATTATGGAGCGCGCAATCCGTTCGGCTCCTGCTTTCACAATGAAAAAGAAACCAAATTGCAAGGCTTTTCTCCTGGCATATACGTGATACGTGCTCACGCACCAATACAAATCGCGAGGATTCATCCGACCCTGCTCAACACCAATACAAATAAACGAGGCGCCGAGAGCGCCCGTGAGAGAGCCTCACGCACACCGCGACCGACCTGCCAGAGCGAGAGCAACTACTTCTCCCAGTAGAAAAGCGACGTCATAATCGTGCTGAAGCTGAACTTGACCTGTGCGCCCCATACTCATCGCCACCACTTTATGACAGAGGGAAGACACACACCACCAACGCATGAGCAAGGGCGGCGCAAAGCTTTGCGGAGGGGGCGGCTTTGTTTGCGTCGACAAGTATTAACTTTGGTATGGGGGCCTGCGCCCTCGACGCGCCCGAGTGGCGGCGCTGTTTGTCTTGTGCTGTTTCTGTTTGTTATTGCGACGAGGACTGCAGTCTTTGTCCCCCTTGCCTTTCGTACGCAGCCGTGGCAACCCAGCGCCGCTGCCTCCGGTGTGGATACACAAACAACTCCAGGCGGCCCTGCCCTGACGGGGCCCAAAGGGGTAGCGGCGTGCATGCGGGCAGGTTTGGCAAGAGAGGGGCGCTGCAATAGCTATCCCCAGATGCGCGAGCAACGTCGTCCCGGTGTGCGTCGAATCTACTCGGGGAGGCAGCCCACCAACCTGTCCAGAGAGGGGCCAGGCCCTGAAAAGGAGCGACAGCCGGAACCCAATCCAGGGAAACGCCGCCACAGCATCAGCACACGCCCACTGGCCCCTGGTGGCTGAAAAAAAAATAAAACTCAGCCGAGAAGGCCGGGGGCGGGGTGGGTGCGCGCTGGGCAGAAGCTAGCTGCGCCATCCTTCGCGGCACCCACTGCATAGCGCGAACCGCCTCCAGCTACAGCACCGAGCCCAGGCACGCACTCGGGCCGGCTTGCACAGCTGCGCTAATGGAGTGCGCGTATGTCCGGAGAAAACACAAGGAAGCCCAGCGGCTGCGCAAGGCGCGGCGACGATGCCCAGCCCTGGCCAGTGCACAATCCAAGCCATCACGTTAGGCAAAGGCTTGGCTAGTACATGGCCCATGTACGGCAAAACTTTGGCTAGGCCCAAATGCGATGCGCGTGCGTGTCTCTGTTTTCGGTGCATACGCTCGTGGCACATACTCTCTGTATCGAAAAAAGCTCGGCGGCTTGATACTCAGCTTGCCTGCTTCATATGGAAAGAAAAAGCACCGCAGCATGGCCATTAATTGCGCGCAGGAGTGACACTACTGCTGCGCGGTTATCGAAAGTCTGGTGGGGAAGAAACTTTTGAGGCCCTCGACTTTGAAATACAATGCAAGATCTGGCTGTGGGTGTGGCCTGCTCTTTCAGAAATACGCATGACGTGTGCCGAAACCACCAATACCACTAAAACCCGGCAGAATTTGCATATAATACAAAAACCACATGCACATCAAGGTACTGCATTTGTTCTGAAAATCCTCGTCGTGCTAGTGCTTGTCATGCAAGACCAAGCTCGTCAGGTCTGTATAGTTGAAAACTTGAGTAGAACAAATGAGACTGACTCTGACACTGTTTTAACACCTGGCCCTGGGCAGTTCATAGAATGAGCGACGCCGCCAGCTGTGTGCGTTTTGATTTTGCTTCAGTCGGATATAGCCCCATCCCGCGGTCGTTTGACTTTTCCATTAGCGTCCGCTGGGCCTGGCTGGAAACGCTTACAGAACCCGAAGTCGATCACCTTGACCCTCGCGCCGGACTTCTCGTTGACTTCGATGAGCACATTGCCGGCGTGCAGGTCTCTGTGCTCCAATTCCAGTGCGCAAAGGTGCTCCAAGACCGCCCGGCAACTGCGGTAGACTTCGTCGATGAGCTCGGCGATGGCGGCGTCGTCAAATGCCGCCAGATGCTGCGTTTTCTCGTTCAAGAACACCTCGTACACCGATCGGCCGCCGTCCATGCAAACGTGAGCAAGTACTTGAGGAGGACCGGGTGTATAGTCAAGAAAGATGGGGTACATCACCGCAGACACCTTTTTGTCCTCCGGCTGGAGCATCAAAGTCGTTAGTGCCTGGTACTCGATGTGACTGTTATCATTTTGATTCTGTTTCACAACGTACCCTGCGACTTTCCAGATGTTTCCGAACGCTCCCTGCTCGGTAGCCACACGAGGTCCGAGGAGCTGATCTATATCCGGACGAGCTTGGAAGAGCCAGTCACCATGCTTCTCTGGTGGGACGTCGACGTTCAGACGCTCCACGGTCTTTGCCCGGTCTAGGGGGTCGAAGAGCGCAGGTGGTTGCTCCGGACCGTAAATGACTTCACGCTCCTCGCTTCGGCGGGGTGTAAGCGTCTCTTGCACGAACTCGTGGTCTGCAGGTGCAGGCAACCTAGACTGATTCCCAGGGTCGCCCCCCATCGTGACGCCCCCCAAGGGAACTGTTCCTGCAAGCGGTCCTAGTCCTGGAGCAGGCTTATTATTTGCTCCAAGTGCTCCAAGTGGTTGCGAAGTGTCAAGCAGGGGCACGTTAGAGTAGTACGGCGGAACGCCGCCGGGGCCGGCGGGAGTACTACGCTGGGTTGGCACCTCTTCGCGATGGTAGTAATCAGTGTCCGAGATATTCATAGTCGCGTTCTTTGTGCCGGTCGCGGGTAGTTGCATTCCCTGGTGGAGCTGCGTGTCGTGGTGTTCATTCTGTGCAGAATCGTGCGGAACGCCGCGACGAAGCCGGAGGCCGCCTGCGTGCAGTTGGTCATGTTGTCCGCGCATATCCACACCAAGCACAGACCCGACTTGTCTGTCTGGGATCGGCGGCGGAGGCGTCCCAGCTGGTGGCTGAGGCTGCCTAGTCGACACGGAGGCTATGGTCCCAGCTTCCGCACCACCAGGTAACCATGTTGGACTTCCAACAGGGGTCGTAGCGTTGTATGCGTTTGCGTTGGAATCAGTGCTGCAACTTGATGCTCGAGTAAGAGGTGGATAAATATGCTTGTTGATGTTTGTTCTGATGCTTCACTGCGCATCATCACTTGTAGGCAACGATGTGTGCAAGTCGCTAGCACGAGATGCTAGGTTGTCGCTTGCACTCAACAGAGCGAATCTTACTTCTTCTTGTTCTCAGTAAGTACCCATAGCCATACAAGAGAACGACCGAGCACTCGCGCGCTTGAATATCTTTATCATATAACAGAATGAAAGAGCCGTGGTGCGCTGAGTCACTCAGCGAATTCGTGGCGATTAGGATTATGTGCTCTGGTGTTGTGGTTTAGTTTTCGTTTTATTGTGTCGCTTGCTGCATCTCAAGACATGCTTTTTTTTCGCAACGCATAAACTTTCCGGCACCGCACCTTCGCTCGGCCCGGTTGCTGCAGCGTCGACTTGGGCCGCAAGCCTGTTCCGATACCCTGTCGCCGCAGCCAACTTGGAAAAACTCGCGTCCCATGTACAACTAGCTGCGCAGGTCTTCAGCTTGCTCGACCACCCATCGACAACTCCCAGCGGCCCCTCAAGTTCAGTCAGAATTCGACGAAAAACATTGCCCAGGACAGGTTTAGAAAAAAGGTCGTGTGTGCAGAGGACAAGGGAGCCGATCCAGATCAGGGTCAGAACGAAGTCACGGACTTGCCAGTCACCCTCGCGGGCCACGGGATCAAGCGTCGAAGAAATGTTGTCGAAACCCATTTTTTATGCATTGCAAAAGCATCGCACTAGCGTCGACTGCACTGCAAATTTTGGCAAACAGAAAAGTGGGATTTGTATATGCTGTTTTTCCTTAGGCTTAGAGGCGAAAAAAAATTTGTGATGCACGTTTGCAACTCCAACTAGTACGAGTGCGATGCTTTTGCATTGGATATTTTTGCTGCTGGACCACTTGGTCGGCGGTTCGTACTTTGGATTCACATGATTCAAGGTAAAACACCTGCTGGACATACTCATATAACTCCTACATATTTGCAGCCTTTTGCCTAAAAAAAAAGTGCTTTCATATACAGGGAGGGAGAGCGGGAGCCTGCGAGCCTGCGGGCTTATATTCAATGTCAATGCAATTGCAACAGATGGTGCAGGGCCGCCGCTGGCAAAAAAACATTTTCCCTTTACGCAATTGCTTCGATTTCCATTGCTACACGAGGTAGCGGGACTGCCCCCTTCTGCGTGGTGGCGTCTTAGGTGGATTTGCGTCCCCGCTATTCGGTGTAAATATTCTGGTCCTCAGAATAGAAATAGACGAGCACTACCACCCCGGTGCGTATCTATAAAGCGCAAGTAGTGAAAGTCACCTCCAGCGCAATTCAGTCCCCAAGCTGATCACAAATTGGCTTTCAAACTGCTCAAGTGTCGATGTTGTCACTCCCCTAGGAAGCCTGCTAAGTACAACACTCATGCCATTTTATCAGCATGAAGCTCATTGCTTTTGTCTTGATCGGCGGTTTAGAATTGGATCTGCGCTCTAGGCGATCAAGAAGAAACCTGCTCCAGTCGATCAGCTGTCTGGTGTCGTGGCTGTTTCCTACTATCATCACGACGCCTTGGTTGCGTGAGCCGTGTAAAGTGTAAAAACCGAACTGCCCCACGACTACCACAGAGCGGCATTGTGTGAGTAAATATATAAACGAGGTCGCGGCGGCCCCCTTCAGTCGCGGAGGCCCCAGTCACGCTGAGTGTTTTCGCCGATGTTTGCTTCGCCTTCCGCGAGGAGACCTATCGCGCAAAAAAAAATGACCATACTCATATCCTCGCCACTTTTGGCCAAAATCCAATCAATCTGAGTCGAGGCAAAACAGTCCACCTTTTAGCGTATGGCCATTTTTTTTAGCCAGCACGCTCTCGCGGGTCTGGTGCTTTTTCAGAACCAGCCTGGTCCGCTCGTGATTTGCGTTCTTTCAAGTGTGGCGCTTTTCTGCGTTTTGGAAGAATGGCGCCACGCTAAAAAAAGTGACCATGCGACTTTTTGTCGCGTTTTTTTGTAGAAGAAGAGTTGAAAAAAATATGAGCGCCCCGCTTTTAATTAGGGCGCCGGGATCACTTTTTTCAAATGCGACGGCATGGGCCGCATGTGGCCCACGCCAGGGAAAAAGTGATCATGCATAAGGGTGCTCCTATTCGGGCCAAAAACGGCGAAAGTATGAGCGTGATCATTTTTTTCAGCGCGATACGACCAAAGTTCCGACCATGGTCGTAGTTTTGCGGAACTCGTAGGCGCGGGGCTGGTCCGTTTTGCGGCGGCTCTCCGGGCGGGGTTCCTTGCGGGGCTGTAGCCTGGTGCTGGGCCGGCGTTCCGGCGGCGCTGCTACTGCTTGTGCCTGGCGAGGACTCTGCGGGCTTGTATGGAATCCCCCTGCGCTACCGATGCCGGAAAAATGGGCGCACTACTGGGTTAGCCGAGGTGCCTCATTTTCCTACCTTAATTCGCGAGGCGCTCGAAATAGAAAATCTTCGAGAATCTCTATTCCAAATAGAGACTCTCGGATGATAATAGAAATTCTCCATGAGAGATAGAGCGTCTTTGTTTGTTTTTCTGTTTCTTACTGTTTTCCACCTGCGCGCTTTTTTTATATTTCAGCAGCTTCGCCACCAGTGGCGAAGCCGAAATAGAGACAAGACTCTCCATCTGAGATAGAGACTCTGCATCTCAGATGGAGACTCTCTAGCTGAGATGGCTGCCAGCCGGCAGCCCAGGCTTTGCTAGGCTGCCAGCCCTAGCAAAGCTAGGCTATGCCTCGCTAGGCCAGCAGCCCTAGCAACTAGCCTAGGCTGGCAGCCCATTGAGCGGGGCTCTGCTGGGTAAGGCTGGCAGCCCAGCAGGCCAGGCTTTCGCTTTCTTTGCTGGGCAGCCCAGCAAGCCAGGCTTCGCTCGGCAGCCCCGGCAGGCTAGAGGTACTAGCCGAACCATGCTAGGGGCAGCCTGCCCAGGAAGGCTACAGGCAGCCCAGGCCGTCTAGCGGCAGCCCCCCCCGCAGGCGGGCGAAGTAGAGGCAGCCTGGGGGAAGTAGAGGCAGCCTGGGGGAGCCTAATCCCAGGCGCGTTGTAGTCCCCTGCGGATTAGGCTCCGGCTGCAGGCTGTTTTTCCGGCTGGGAGGGACGCTTTTTTTTCTTGCGTATCTTCGGCACCCATCTCCACAATTTAAAAAACAAAACAAAAAACAACCTCCCTCTCAGCCGGAGAGACAACTTTCAGCCGGGGCCTAATCCGCCGGGAGCTACGCGCCTGGCCCCAGGTCCGCAGGGGACTACGCGCCGACGAAGTAGATGATCATGCGAAGACGATGCTGATGCTGTAGCTAGCTAGAAGTGGTAGCACTTCGATTGCTAGCTGCCTTTACTTCGACGATGATGGTCATGCAGCTAGTGCGAACTTTGTAAACTTCGGCGAAGTAGCTGTAGCTACTTAGTTAGCGCATGAAGTTTCTTGGTGGAAAATTTGCCGACCTTTGTTGTTTTTGCGACGGCCATGGTTTTTTTTGTGCGATGGCCATAAAGATACGAAAATGGGGCACCTTGACTAACCCGGTAGCGCGCCCATTTTTCCGGCGTCGGTAGCACAGGGCGACTCCATATCTTGCGGCCGATGCCGCTCACCTCTCGGCCCAGGATGCGAAGCTCGGAGCGGGCCGCTACCCCTGCCGTTTCCGCGCAGCGACAAATCTGGGACACCGACTCGCGCAACGTCTTGCAGACTGCCCAAGTGCACCAAATGGCTGTGGTCAGGCACGTTTTTTCCAAGTGAAAAAAGGCCCCGCCCCGCGCAGCGCTTTTCGTGGCATGTTCGCTCCTTCGCCACGACCAGATCAGCTATCAACACCATCAAAAACGCCTGGCCACCAGTCTTCAAAGAGGCGGCCCGAAGCAGCTTTGTCTTTTGGGTAAGTGCTTAAGTAATTTTGCTGCGCTGATACATACTGCATCCCATTGCAGGCAAGGGCCCGCAAAAATGCGCGCGCCCGTTGTTTTCGTGATGGAAAGGGCTGACGGGGCCGAGGCGCCACGCCGCGCAGCGTCGCCCATTTCTATCTTTGCAAAGAAGAGAGCCTGGAACTCATCAAAGAAACACACAGCCGCATCCCCCGCAAAAAGAAAAGAGATATAGAAAACAAGAAACAAACACGCCGGGCATGGGCCGTGTCAGGCTTTGCAGGAAAGTCGGCCTGCTTCCAAGCGCGGGCAACCACCAAGGCCAGGCACTGAAGGCCACCTACAAACCAGCCCGGCGCGAAGGCCCAAGCAACGCTGCAACCGCGACAGGCCACATCGGGCTCGCTCCCGCTCCCAGTTCGTTGTACTGATCAGCACCAGCAGCCTCAGCCCTGGCGCCCGGCGACAAAGCAGAGTGGCAACCAATAGAAGCCACTCAGAGGCGAGAAAAAAGAAAAGCCTGCGCGGGGGCGGGATCTGGATCGACCACGAAAGAGCGCGGGCCAGAACTGCAGCGTCCTTGCGGCTTCGCGCGGAACCGCAAGAAGCTGGGTCAGCCCCCCGGGACCCTCAAAAGGATTCCGGAGTCGGTCGGGCCCAAACCAAGCGGCTCGCGTTTTCTAGTTTTTGCAGCTTCGAACAAGTCGCCGGAGGTTTTCTGTGTGCGTTTTCCACATTTGGTGTCTGAGGGGCATCGCGCGGGGGGGGGGGCGCAATAACCTAGGCCGAGCCCCACGGAGCCTGGGGGAACTCCGCTGGAAAGCCAGAAACAGGGGCCGCGTAGGTTCCAGAAGCCACAGAAGCTGCGCGCGGAGGTGTGCGACAAGAAAAAAGCCGGCCCCACCGAAGAGGCGACAAGAAAACGGGACTTCGGCGAGCGTCACACGCCCCAGCACGGGCTTCGTGCGGAATCGCCAAAAGCTGCGCTGGGCCCTGCGGGGCTTCGAAAGGAAGCTACGAACGAACGCTCGCACACGAAGTGCGCGGCCTTTCCTTTTGTTAGTTTATAATGTCCGCAGCGGCGAAAAAAACACCAGCGGAGGTCAGGGGCGACGTGTTCTCTTTCTTCGCAGGCCTTCGGGCCTGCGCGTGGGAGTTCCACAAACTGGACCGGCCGCTCCGGAACCTCGCAACGCCCTTGCGGCCCGGCTACCCACAACCAGGGCGACCTTTTTTCTCATTCTTGATGAAATAATGTCGGAACTAGTACAACAAGTTCAAGCACAAAGAAGACCACCGCCTCCGGGGCGGCCCGGTGTGGTTCGCAGGCCTGCAACGCCTCGAGCGGAATCGCCAGAGGCTGTGGGCCTATTCTCCCGGAACGTCGCAAGGAGTGCGCACACAAAACGCGGGCGGCTTTCTTCAATTTCTGCCACGGTGCGCCGCGGCTAGGCAACAAAACTACCGCCGGCCCGAGCCTGCCTCTTCGAAGGCAAGGCCCGACCCGCTGATAGACAGGGGACGGGATTTGTTTTTTGTGTGCGGCGCTACTATTTCTGGCCGCCCAAACGCTTCCTGCCGTTTTTCGCCGCAGGGATGGATAGAGCGCTCGTGGCAGCCACCAGGGTGTAGATAATATAACGCTTGTGGCATAGCATACTAACTACGTAGACACGCGGCGCTACATGATGGCGCGCGCGCGCAATCCAAAGCTAGCATAGCGCTACGCTGGGCGTTATGTGGCTACCCATACCACGCACGGGGCGGGGGCGCGTGCTCTGCAAATTGATAAATGGCGACGGACCAATATGTAGACTGCCCGGAGCCTACTTCCCCCATCATTTTTTGTTCACGGAATGAGCCTGAGTCTGCTTGTAGGCACGGAAAAAGCGAGGCTTTGCACTCTGCTCACAGAAAGACAAAGAGGGAGAGACACAAACTCCTGCTGACACAATTAAAAAAAACATGAGATACGAACCGGGCAAACGAAAATGCGCCGGCCATCCTCTGAACCACCTGCAAGAAAGCGACACGCAAACACCATGGCGCGACGACAGGGAAATGGGGCGGCGTTATCGATCTGCCCAGTGCCGCAATGGGCGTATATGAATGACGACAACGGCGCGGCGCTTCACGAAAATAGTTTGCGCCTACACTGTGGGCAGCCGCTGGCCTTCGCACCCATGCCGACGGCCAGCGGTTATTTCGCTCGCGCCACCGAGACCGATCGCGGCACGGCTACAGGCATTCTGGAGAAACAAACAGCGAGCCAGCTTGCGGCCCGGCCGACCGAATCTCAGCGGTGCCGGTAGACGCGTTCTCCATACATATCCCGCGCGCAGGCTTCGCCTCCATTGTCTCCAACGGTTCCTCTAAGGAGCGAGCAAACCGCTATAGGCCCGACTGGGGCGCGCAATGGGAAATAAAAAGGAAAAACAAGAGACGGCGCGCAACATGCTAGCAGCAAGCTGCCGCACACAGTGCCTTCAGGCGTGCCGCGGCCATGCTGTGGCGCGTTTTCTTTCGCAGCGGCGCTCTGGGCCGGCCCGTCCGACCGCTCCCGCTTGTGGGTGCGCCGCCCCGGGTGTTTTCTGTAGTTTGCTTGCACCTGTCGCGCCGGCGCGGGGGCCGAAAGGAGCGCAAATAAATCCTGGAGCCCCCGCGAGGGCGCGTGGCTTATGCGCTGGCGTTTCTGGCCTGCCCGAAGTCTTTTTGCTGGCGGCCCCTCCGCGGTGATTCCTACGGAGACCGATGCTGGCTCTTGCGGGGGGGGGCGATGTTCGCATCCTTTCGGGCGATGCCCTCCACCGCAGCCGGCCCAACTTAATGGCAGTCACTGCGCGCCGGAGCAGCAGCCCGGCCACACGGACTGGGAGGGGAAAAGACAGCGCCAGGACACATGGCCCAAGGCACGCAGGCCAGCAGGGGCGCGGAGAATTCGGCGCGCCACGCATTGCGCCCGCCCTTTTGCGAATTCCCGGCCTCACCCACAGGACCGCGCGACCATCGGCGGGCGAAATGCATCCAAGTGGGGGCGCGCACTAGCATGCGCTTCCAACACGCGGTCGACACAGAACGCCACACAGACAACCGGGAGGACAGGGCCTGGCAAAAACTGGCAAACACACCGGCGGCCGCGCTGGTGCACGCCCAGCCATCAGGGAAGGGGCAGGCGTAGCACCTGCTGACCTGCGCGGCCCAGTTAACCTGCGTTCCGGGGGCCCTTGCGTGCTGGCAAAACTGAGAGGTCGCGGAGGCTACTCGCTAAGCGCGCGGGCCCCGTGAGGAGCTCTCCCCCTACTCGGTATTCACACGGGTGGAGCGCGCTGCCCACTACGGCGCGCCGCTTGCCTCCGCGTGTCGGCAGACCTCCCTGGGCGCATTCGAGACGGGGGCACTAAGACTCTGCCCCCCTTGCCTTTGCTTCCATGACCTCCGCAGACCCTCGCAGGCCCATACGGGCCGCCGCCGCAGCCTGCAGGGGTGCTACTGGTGTGCACAACAGGGGGGGGGGGCGACAGCTGCAGCGGTAGTTGCTACTGGATGTGCACAACAGTGGGGCGCCCCAGCCTGGCCATGCTTGGCGCCATTTTCAAGACAATCGCGCCCCAGCCGAATATCTGACGGGAAGCCCGGGAGGCAGCTCGTCAGCCAGGGGCGGCTGGGGCAGGCAGTTCGAACGCATAGAAATTCACTCGTCGTGCCGTTTGCCGCCGTTGCGACGGGCTGCGCCTTGTCAATGCTGTCCACCACACAGCGGAACCATGTTGACACCGCAACGGCCGGTGCTCGCTGAGTTTGCCGTGCGATTTCCTTTCCGGTCACCACACGGAATACCGAAAGGAACAAGCGCAACGAAACGGCAAGCATGCAGTCGCTGGCGTAGGTGTAGGTCAAGACCATGCGTCAGCGTGTAGGGCAGCAGGTCTGCAACCGGCGCCGCGCGCAACAGTTATGGACGCGTCGTCTTGTTGGTGCTGTTGTTTATGCACCCCGCGTTTGCAATTGCATCGGCATCTGGATCCATGTCCACACGAACGAGATGACCTATTGAGATTGTATGTCAATCGAGATCGACTGCCACAGGCGAACCCTCTTGCGGGTAGTGGCCGTTCCGTCGTAGCTATAACATTTATATATACTAACACTAAAGGCACCACGCGACGGCGCACCCTCACCCACCAGCTTGCTGATGGGGCCCGAAGTTCATGGAAGAGAGCTGCCCTGACCGACGAGTTTCTTTGCGTCTTCGAGTGCCTGCAATTTAAAGCACTTACTACTCCAGCGCCCTGCGCGATCAGGATTCCGCCCAACCGCCCACCGCTACGGAAATTATGCAACACAACTCCGGCCACCCGAACGAAAGGGCCAGCGCGTTTTTTCTGGGGTGATGCGGAAAAACGATGAACCCTTGGAGCCCAGGATCTGGATTGATGCCGGAGCGCAAATATTTTTGAAAATTTTTTTGTGGTAAGAGTCTGGGCGGTTCTTCTTGTTGCAAGGTATTCCGAAAAAACCAGAAGAGGGCTTTGCGCAAATCACCCAGAAAAAATTTTACAAATTGCCCCAAACCGGCGCCCCAGCGTGCTTTCGAAAATTTTTCGAAAATCCTCCGGGCTTTTGCGCGTTTTCAAGTTTCAAAACCCAAAACCAACGCAAGCCGGAAGCGCAGACGCGAAATGGACATAGCCTAATATAAGCATACCGACGAAATTTCTTTGCCAATTTTCAAAAAAGTTTCAGGATTTACAATAGTGCGCTCCGGGGGTCCAGGAACCCTCTTGCCAGCACAGACTGCCCAAAACAGGGCCATTCACGGAACTAAGAAACGGCGAACGCGAGTCGGGCCGGTGGTCCGCGACGTTATTCTTCAAACCTATGGAGCAAGAAGCTGGCTCCTCGCAGAACTCGCTGGCATTGCCTGGGCGGCGTAGCGTGGCTCAGATTTTCCTTTCGGCCTTTTTTTTTTGGAAAAAGGGGCCGTGCGACAGTCTAGCGCGCCACGCAGCTTTTATCTGCTTGTATGCTCATCTTTGAAAAGCTACCATCAAGCGCCACTACACTGGGTCAAACAAAGGCCTCCGCGCAGGCCGCGAGCCGCTTTTGGGCTTCGGCCGGCAGCTTGCCTTCACCTGGCTGAAAAAAGCCAACCCGCGGCTCAAGGCGCTAGCCACCCCAACTGGCCCCGGTGCAATAGCCCACGCTGATCGCCCAGGGGCGCTGGCCTACGATCGTGCTTTTGAAGTTGGTACACCGTCAGGACTTCCATTTCAGTCCCCACGCGGCGCCCGCTGTAAGAAAAAAGCGCACGCGAAAGGCTGGAGCGTCCCTATTCTGCGTCTTGGTTACAGCTACAGGGCGAAAAAGATACACGAGGGCAACGGCCTTCGCCGTCTCGTGTTTTCGTTTACTGTAATGCGCGACGCTTCCTTGGCGGGTGGAGTGGGAGTTGCGTAGCGACGAGAAAAGTTCGTCGAGGATGCAGCTATGCAGCGGAAACGGCCGCAGCAGCGTCGGCCAATGTCCAACAGGAGGGGTGCACTTATGTCCAGCTGCCATCCATTCCGACGAGAGCGCCGGACAACTAGAGGAGGCCGCAGGAGGTCTGTCCTCTTCGTCCCTACTTTTCATAGTGCTGTCCTCGAATAGAAACCCTACATTGTTCATACATCACACTCACGAGGAAAAGGGTGCCACAATGGATGAGGAATAGTGCTTTGCGCTGAAGATCTTCTCAAACATTGCGCGAGCATCTGCTGTGTGGTTTTTTGCGACTGAAGCCAAGCATATACAAAAGGGCTCCAACGAGCAGCCGCAGGCCGAGGTTCTTCTACTTGACCCAGACCTTCTCCATTTTTGCATGACAGTTTGACTTCCCAGGAGTTCCAACTTGATACACAATGGGCGCGCTAAACGAAACCTCCTAGCACCACCCACAGCTATGATATGAGGGCATTACATACAGTATGAGCCTGCGGCTATTTACAGCGATTCTCTCGCGTGGGAAATCGTCAAAAAGCCACGCAATAGGAAGCGCCCGCGTAGACTTTGACAGACCACAAGGCATTCTTCACTAGGCGGCGGACATGAGGCCAACACGCTGAGCCGCTACCATGTCTACTAAAAATACAAGGCAAACAGCCCGCAACCCCAGCAGCGGCGCTCTTGTGGATGTTGCTTTCTCCAGCCTGCACACATATAAAAAAAGCACCCAGCTGCACTGTACTTCTCTGCAACGTGCGCAGCTGTATGCGGGGCCGACTCATGCTTTTCTGAGGTTTGCAGGGCTCTCTGCACATTCATAGAAGTCGATAGCTGCGGATGACTGCTTTGTACCGATGGCACCGGAGAAAGGCCGCAAGGCCTATGGATCCTCGCGTGCTACAGCTTGGCGCGGGAAGTCAACTATGAGCAAGGAAAAGGGCCCCCTGCTCATTCTTGATACTTTGACTCATGTGCCGGGGTCTCGGCACGAGCGTGCCCCAGGGGGCGGGGCGGCCTTGCATATACACAAAAAACACAACCTACCGGCCAAGGTGGGAGCGGGCGCGAAGCCGAGGGGGGCGCAGCACATCAGAGCGCGCCCCGGCCCGCAGCAACGATGCTGGTGCGCAGCGCCGCTGCAGTGGGCCGCGCTTTTGCCACTCGCAAGCCCAAGCGCGACCACCGCACGCCACAATCTTGCGAAAACGAGCGCGCCGGCGGTGTCGCATGCCCGCCGCTACATTTTCTCCTGAGGGCGGCTACTCGGGTGGGGCACACTGGCCGGCCTTTTGTTCTCGCGGCAAAGGGTGGAGGCAACATCGCAGAAGCTTGTTAAATCCGGAGCGACGCAGGGCACCTGCGCGGGGCGTCGTTCGCTCGAACATTTTCGCCTTAGTCCGTGCGCGCGCTTGACTCAGTCAGCCATACGAACTTAAGTGCGCTGAAGTAGGTATGCCTGCGTCGCACGTGGGCTGCGATGTGTTCGAATATCCACCGCTCGTACACGCCGGCGCGCGGCGGACCCAAGTCAACGCGGCGGCAATAGTGCTGGCACTGACAAAAGGGAACAAAACACGGGGAGCTGCAACCGCCTTCGCCTTCGACAGCTGCAGGGGTTCGCCCACAACAGAATCGCGGACCAACACGGCGAGGTGCTCATTCCGGCTGGCTCGGGCCACAGAGCAGGCAATCTTGGTCGCGCTCTGGGCTGAGGGCTCACCACATTCGCCCTACAGAGTCTGTGCGGGCAGGAGATGAGTATGTCGCCGCTCTGTGCGGGAAGGAGTGGCTCTTGGTTTCCTTTTTGAGTTGCACCAGTTTAGTAGAAGTTTAGTATGCTTATTTAGTTCCTCCAAGAATGTTTATCTTCGGCCCCGCGCACAATAATCGAAGGCGGCCAGGCCACTGACCCGGGTCAAAGATGAATTCAGCGCACGCACGCGTGCTACAGTCGTAGTGCGATCTGCAATGCAATTCACGACACGGACGTGCCGCCTCCGTTGGCCTTCCGGCGGCTGGGGCCAGCGTGTGCAACGACCGGACCCCGACTCGGACGCGACAAGATCACTTTGCCTTGGGCTCGATTGGCACCCGGCCAAAACCTACATCAAGAAAAGCTGGCAGGGGGTCCTTACAAGCTGCATAAAACGGCGGCAGTGTAGTTTCCATCGGCGGATATTGAGGGGAGACTTGCCATTGCTGTGAACTAGATACTGAGCTGCAACACCACTTCCGGGCGGGGCCGGGTCATAAATAGCAAAAGAGGTAGAGTTTGTATTCGCTTCCTTTTTTCGGTTTCGTCGTTTTTTCGGAGAATACGGCGGCACGCAGTTCGTCGTTACGGTGCCCCAACTTATCCGAAGGTGGCAGTGGTGCTTGTCGGCGGGGCGTGCCAAAATTTGAGAAAAAGACATGGCCACGAGATGAAATCGAGGCAGGTCTGCAAGAGGGAAAAGCGTGCGCCGATCTTCCTTTTTTTATTGCTGTGAAGTAACTATTTCGGCGGTTTTTAATTTTCGCGCGACTAGTGCGGCGCATAACGTAATCGCGGCCCCGCTCCACACAGAAGATATCACTCGAGGTATTATGACTGCGCTTGCAATTCTCTGGAAGTTTTGTTTTCAGCGCGGACGCCTGGGCAGGCGGAATTTTCGAATAGACGAAACGCAAGCGACACCCAGGAACAGTTTCGCATGGGAGAGGCGCAATTTCGAGAGGGGTATGGCGTCACCGTGTCTAGCCTCCACCCCCAGCTGGTCCAACCTGAGCTGCTATTTTGCAGCGAAAACGCATCTTCTGAAGCTTCACTCAGAAGCTTCGAAAGAAGATGCCAACTGTACAGAAAAGTCAACCGCTGACTCATGGCCAAAAAACCCCTACAGAAACAGTAGATCTCCCTTCCGAAGACTAGCACGAGTCTCTAAAGAAGGTCACAGCTTTTTTGGTTGACGAAAAAAAAAACAGACTCTGGAAAAAAAGGGAAACGAGAATCAGAAGGGTCTGACCTTCCTTCGGGCGTCTCTTGCGTTTGATCCTATTGGCGCGGGCCGTGCGCGCTTTTGAACGTTGAAAATTCGCCAGCTTTGAAGTGGCTGAGGTATCACCTTCAGGGAGGGTCGCGCTTTCAGAAGACCAAAGCCGAAGGCTTTTTTGGTTTTTTCAAGAATGTGCGCCGCGCCATTTTTTTGCGTTTTCTTTTTGAAGGCGTAAACATGCTCTGCACACAGGCTGACTTAGAAGAGCCGGCCCTTCTTCTGCCGTGTGGAAAAAAGAAATCATGAAAAATAACCGTGCAAATACAATTACTTTATATAAAACCACTTTACTGCTGCTGCTGCTGCAGTTTTTTTGCCTCCCGCACACTCATTCGTCACTGGCTTAAGCTGATTCAAGGCGCGACGGCGAGCCGTCGAGGGAGCACATAATGTGCTCGCACCAGGACTGGTGACCCCATGGCGCATGGCTGTAAGAGGTGGATTGCAGCTACAGCATGTATAGTTGTTGCGAAGCGGGCAACTCTCAACAGGGTAACAATGCCAGTGCTGTGGTATTGGTGTTCGGCAGGAGCCAGGGGGCGTTAAATTGCTGATACACGTTAGACCAGGATGATGCCGTCGCGGGCATGTTTTGTCCAGTCGTCCCAGAGACTGTGTATTGTGCTATAACGGCAAGCCGAGCCGTTTTCAATTGTTCCAGAAGCGAACTTATCAAATGTATCAATGTCTGGGTCTGGAAGATTAGAACTTGTCATGCTAAATCTGAATGATGCAAAATCTCTTTTGCGTGAGTACCAAAAGCTGTCCGCTTTTGACCAAGTTGAGAGGGAGTTTCTCATGCAGGAAAGGCATGATAGAGTTAGAGACCTCCAAGAATCTGTCATGCCCGGCCTCGCACTCCAGACGCAGACCTCATGTGTCATGGAAAACCTGCATCACAAATCTTGCATATTTCATCCAGACCCAGACATTTTTACACCTGATAGAACTTCGGTCCGACGCTGCCTTTAGCAAAGCGAAGAAGTCATGAATGCGCGCCTCCACTTCAAGCATTGGATCCATCTCCTGTGTGCCATCATGGAAGTCGTGCGTCTCGTTTCCGAACTGCTCCCCAAGTGGCTGCATCGCGTTCAAAAAGGTTTGCCCGCCCAAGGCACGAATTACATCTCCTGCCACGAAGTGCACTTGAATTCTGATTCTTGCGAACTGGTTTTTTGTATAAATCTGGCGTAGAACTAGAATCAATGAGAGCGCCGTTGGGTATTATGAAGCTTCCCGCACGAAGGCGTGGCATTGCCAGAACAAAATAGCCAGTTGTTCTGTTGTCAATTACGCCATATCTTTTGCCTGTTTGTGATACAAGAGAAAGCATTATAGGAAATGCAAGAACAGTCCGAGTCCACGTAAACTTTGGCAACGCATAAGAAATCTTTGTTTATCCTACTTAATCTTCTCGCAATAAAACGCAGGCCAGTGACTCTACGCCACATACAACCGTACTTCGCAGCTTTTCGACACCGTGAGCGGGTACTGCTGTTTAATCCGATATGCAGCTTACCAAACTCCCCATCGAAATAGCGGAAATAGTTAGTGGAGTTGGTTCCAGCGCCCCCTGTCGCTGGCGGCACATCGTCGGAGGCCTGCAGCCACGCTACAGCGACGAAAACGACAAAGTTGAGCAACGGCCGGGCAGCCAGACCAAAAAAAAGTCCTGTTAGCAACCCACTCCAGCGAAGCGAACGGCAAAGACCAGCTGCTGCTGTAGAAACTGCCGGCGCGACGTGCTCAATGATGCTCTCGACGATTGTTTCCCGGCTGTCCTGTTTTGGTTTCTGCGACTCCCGAGTTTTCGTCGCGGTGTGAAGCTTCTGCAAATCCTTGCGCGGGAGATCACAAACTACGTTCCTGCACTCCCGTTATTCAGCGCAACTTTTCTTACCCCGCGAGAATGTGGGAAGATTGCGAAGCGGCGAAACGTCGGGTGTAAGTTTCTTGCGTGCTCTTCGTTCACTACAACACTGCAGCATCTGGTGCTGGATCGCATCAAGCTCACTTCGAGCGGGGTTGTGCCATACCGGCAGTTGTCAAAGAGACGCCAGCCCTTCTATCTGATTGGCTGTGCGACTGTTCATTAAAGCCTGACAGATGGGGACACGGCTTGGTGCGAAAGTAGACTCTCTGAAAGAAGTCGCGAACATGCAGCCACTCTACTTACGGGTTAAGGAGCGTTTGCACATGAATAAAAGCTCTAGCCAGTATGTGCGTTCGATAAGATACAGGTGCGCGACTCCACACGCCAAGAGGAAGATGCTTCCCAGGAGGTCCCAGGACCACGACAAGGTTGCCACATCATGCAGGAGGAAACTATGGTGCTTTCAAGCGTTATATTGATCGCTGGGGGTGCGGGTGCTGGCTTCTTTATTGATCTTTCACACAGAATCTTTTTTGACATTTTGCACGCACGATCAAGCTAGAGCTACCTATTTTGCGCTGAACAGCACATCAGAGATCCATGCTAAACTTGTCACACAGAGAGTCTACACTTCTGCTTCCTTATGCCATTCAATCTTCCATCACAAACCGCGCAAACAGAGTTCGCACCTGCTAATCATCTTGCACTATTCAACATTCCTGAGCCCAGCTTGCTTCTGCTGATATTGCATGGCAAACCTACCAAGCAAAAACCGCACAAAAGCGATCAGGGACAGGGTAACGCTTGACAGCGCCATAGATGATCGCGACGAAGAGCACTGGAAACACATGGCAAGCGAAGGCCCACACTTTGTCCAAGATGTCCTCTGCCTCCGCCATATCGTGCACTAGGCGCAGTCCTTGTTAACAAGCCGTTGTTTGGTTCAGGGCAGAATACGAATTTGCCCGGAGAGTAGCTCGCGTACTCCTTCCCGCGGTTCTCGAGCACACTGCGCCGCAACCAGAGAGCGGGCGCAACAGGTTACTACACTATGACATCATGACATGCACAAGCATTGCAATCCCCACTGTTACAACAAGAGAAGCCCTCCGCTGCGCCGTTTGAGATGCACAGTGCCGTGCTTGCTGCTCTTTTTAGATTTTTTTCGGTCGTTTGCGAATATTCCAAAGCAAACAGTGCATCATATGCACTCAGCACGCTGTGCTTGTATTTGATGGCCATTCCGGAGGGGTAGCGGAAGGGTTGGGGAGGTCTGGCGAAATCAGCGCAGCGTGGGGAAAGTGACTAATGTTGTTTTGTTGCGGATTTTGGCCCAAAAAATCACAATGCGCGAAAGTATTTTTTTGCACGACCTAAATTGGAGTATTACTTTCTGCCATGTGGCCTCCGCTACCCCTCCGCCGGGCTCGACCACTGGCACCATACCATGCGGCGAGTATTGTTTTTGAATTCACGGTTGATTTTCAACAATTTTGAATCAAAATCAAAAAAAACAATATTCCGCATGCTGTGGTGGACATTGGCCTAGACTGCGGAGGGGCAGCGGAGGGGTTGGGGAGGTCCGGCGAAATCGGCGTAGCGTGGGGAAAGTGACTATTCTGCTTTGTTGCGGATTTTGGCCCAAAAAATCAGAATGCGCGAAAGTATTTTTTTGCACGACCTAAATTGGACTACTACTTTCTGCCATGTGGCCTCCGCTACCCCTCCGCCGGGCTCGACCACTGGCGCCATACCATGCGGCGAATCTTGTTTTTGATTTCAGGGTCGATTTTCAACACTTTGAAATCAAAATCAAAAAAACCACTATTCGGCATGCTGTGGTAGACATTGGCCTAGACTGCGGAGGGGCAGCGGAGGGGTCGGGGAGCTCCGGCGAAATCAGCGCAGCGTGGGAAAAGTGACTATTTTGTTTTGTTGCGGATTTTGGCCCAAAAAATCACAATGCACGAAAGTATTTTTTTGCACCACCTAAATTGGACTATTACTTTCTGCCATGTGGCCTCCGCTACCCCTCCGCCGGGCTCGACCACTGGCACCGTACCATGCAGCGAGTGTTGTTTTTGATTTCAGGGTCGATTTTCAACAATTTGAAATCAAAATCAAAAAAACCACTATTCGGCATGCTGTGGTAGACATTGGCCTAGACTGCGGAGGGGCAGCGGAGGGGTCGGGGAGGTCCGGCGAAATCAGCGTAGCGTGGGGAAAATGACTATTTTGTTTTGTTGCGGATTTTGGCCCAAAAAATCACAATGCGCGAAAGTATTTTTTTGCGCGACCTAAGTTGGACTATTACTTTCTGCCATGTGGCCTCCGCTACCCCTCCGCCGGGCTCGACCACTGGCACCGTACCATGCGGCGAATGTTGTTTTTGATTTCAGGGTTGATTTTCAACAATTTGAAATCAAAATCAAAAACAGTGCATTCAGCAGGCTGCGCTTGTCTTTGGTGGCCATTCCGCAGGGGTAGCGGAAGCTTTCATGAGGTGCGCCGAGTCCAGCCCACCGTGCAGAAATTTGAATTTTTATGTTTCATTGTAATATATAAAACCCCTTAAGCCCCATTACTGTTTCCCCTTTTTTGCGCCGTGTTTCCGGCTATGATATATTGCGCGTTGACCTCCGCTGCGCCTTTTGAAATGCGCAGTGCCGTGTTTGTTCCTTTTTTTGAATTTTTTTCCTGGAAGTGGGATTTGCAATGCTTATTTTTCCAACAGAAAACGACAAATCGTATTTCGTCCCAACCTGGCGGAAGCTGTTCAGCCCCCTACTTAGCATACACCTCTTCGAAGATTTTATCTTTTTTCTACGTGAAGAAGAAGATGTCCACCACCAGCAGCATGTTCTCTTTCCAGATGAGAAAAACACCCGATATGTTAAATAAAGATGTCAACGAGGTTCATTCCGCCCTGCGCCTTGTACTCGCGCAACTGGTCCAAGTATCGTGCTTGTTGCCAAAGTGGCCAGAATTTAATCGGATAATGGCGACAGCAGGATCTTGCCCACTGACGCCAGACAGCGGCTCTCCAATCACGTTTGCGGTCGCTCCTGTTGCGTTGGGCGACACCGAGCTCTTGCCACGACCAGGAATTCAAGTGCTTGCTTCCTCCACTCGAAGTTGCGTTCTTGTTGGGCGCTGCTTCCGAGAACCCGTCACCGTTTCCAGGAAAATTACATTTTTCAGCTGGGGACTCCGTGACGCGGTAGTCCGAGCCGTCTGTAATCTATCTAAGCCACATCGTTGTCGAATACTACTACTTCATTGAACTTGATGAGGAAAAACTACTTTAAACAAACGAAAGCGATCCTATTTCCATTGGAAAGTGGAGGCGTAATTCTTTGGAGGATCACAAAGTGTGCGATTAGGTCCTCAGGGGAACATCGACCCACACGGCCGGGTGGGCCTTAGGTCCCCCGCCCCAGAAATCAAGTTATGAACCCAACACAGCTCCTCGCTGCTTTTCATTTTAATACACCCGGCGCAAAGTTGGAAATCTAGACGCAATAAAAAAATAAAAAACAAAGGCAAGAAAATTGAAACGCTCGCGATCCGGAGCTGTCGTGGATTCATAGCTTAGTTCTTGGGTCAGGGAACCTAAGGCACACCCAGCTGGGTGGGTCAAAGTTCCGTTGAGGACCTAGTCGCACATTTCGTGACCCCGCCCCTCATTGTAATCAGATTTTTTCTAGGCTGTACATCTCGCGTGAACCAGAGCATGAGCAATAGAAAGAGCTGGCATCTTTGTGGGCCTTAACTAGCTCCTGGCTCACGGCGGAAAGTCAGTACGTAGCCCAACTCGCCAGGGCTTGCTTGTGTCAGAGCAGTCTCCTTTTTAACTTTACATCAAGATAAGATGATATATGCTGACACTCTAAAAAGTCGTATGATAACGCTTAATTGCCATTCGTATTCGTTGAACCCCTATAATAATATCAATTCAAAATCCCGCTACCCCTATCCTGTGTCAAAACGTCCCCACCCGAGGCAAGTGATGGGTACTTAGCTACATAGATCGACAAAGTTTGGCTGTGGCGCATGACAAGTTTGGGGATGCAATGTAATCGTGTTTAGCTAGCACTAAAGCCGAGTAGAAAATCGCTGAGCTTATCCTGACTTTAGCAAGACAAATTCCAAAATACCATGAAAAAAAGGTCCCCATGGAGCTGCTCATGACAGACATTCGATGGTGACTCTGAGCATGCAAATCTGCATGGCAACTCTAGGGTGGGGACGTGTTCACGCAGCATAGCTCCGATGTCGTTGATTCAAAAAGACTCTTAATAAACAGCATATCTTGTCAACAACGCCATAGACAGTATTGAAGTACTTGCAAATATTTTCTAAGCCGCCAGATGCATTCGTGTGATCGAGAACTTGACGCAAGTTGAAGTAAGATTTAGACTTTTGAAAAAGTGTTTCTGGCCGGCATTGAGAGCATCGATCTCGTATGAGAAAAGTCGTTTTCTTATCGTCCTTTTCTATAAAAAAGTCTGCACGCCCCCGCACCACAATGCTGACGGTGCTATTGGTCCAAATAGAGATTGTCACCCTCGTCGTCGCGGTAGACTTACGCCTCTGGCGATGTTCCTTGTTGCGGCTCTCGCTCCGCACCGGGTTCGTCTTCGGTGGTGGACGCGCCCTCTTGCGGCGAGTTGGCCGGCGGCGAGATCGCCGGGTCCACCGAGTCCTCGCCGCGCGAGTCTTCCGCGTTTCCACGCTCGCCGTCCTGATCGTTCAGCTGGTTTTCCTCCGTACACTGTGTGTCAGCCTTGTTGACTTTCACCTCCGCCTGGCGATCCTCGTCACCTGCAGCTAGTATGGACGAGGACGGTTCTTGTCCGTTTGCATTGCTCGGAGTGAAAAAACGCCCGGCAAAAATGAACAAATATTTTATGAATTCGATATATGAAAAATCTTTTTCTTTTTGCTAAGTTGCTTCTACAGCCGATAGGTACGGTACCAACCAACGAGCCGTAGTTGCTTCTGTGTGCCATTCTTATTCAGTTCCCGAATGACATGAAACAATTGTTGTAAAATAGTTCATGCTGATGCTGTGTGTGTGTCCCACTGGGAAAAACAAGAGAGCACATTTACTGCTCGCCTTCTCCTTGCTCCGCCGGGATATAGTTTTTCACTGAGGTATGGGTATCCTGGGACGGAGCGCCGCCGTTGGGGACCCGTACGGGGGGCAGTTTGATGTCCTTGAAGAGGTTCGTGGCCGTACTTTTGGTCGCCGGGTTCGTGGTCGTGCTCGCGCTAGGCGTTCCCGTGATAAGTGTCACCGATGCAGCAGTAGGGAACGGAGGTTCACCTCCAGTGCCAGTCGTAGTCCCGGAGGAGCCAGGCACAGTTGATGTCGCTGTGCTTTGTTCCGGCGCAGGCGTTCCGGATTGCGGAGGCGTAGCAAGAGAGCTGCTCGTGCGGAAAATTACAGCTCCTCTCAACACTTATGAATTGAAAATCATCTGTCCGGGTCTGCAAGAGTGCGCTTTTTTGTCATGATCATGCATGTTCTGGTTCTGGAGCAGCTAGATAAGCTGTAATGCACGCAGCGCATTTTTGTAAGCTTTGCGAAGGCTTGCTGATGCTCACCCCGCATGAAAACAAAGCTTGCTTTTTTAATACCGAAAAGCGGCGCTTTTCTTTTTAGCACTTACGCTATACAGATTTCTGATTACTGCAAATCAAAATCAGCATATAGAAACTTGGACTCTTCCAAAGCCCGACTACAACTTCTATTCTCAATGCATAACACTCAAAACTAAAATTGGTTGCCGTTTGCGTGCCCAGCATTGAAGTTCCGCTTACAATCCTAAAGCAACATCGAACGAAACTACCAAAATCGACACGGCCCATGCATAAAGTTGGTTTTATTTGGCGGCCTTCTGCGTTTCCGGATTTCCGAGCATGCAGGAGACAACGCCGTATCAAAGAAATGGCTTTCAGGTCCAGGAAAACTAAAATAAACGGCAACCGAGCAGCTAATAAGTACAACTTCTGCATTCATAATTCTTATTTCTCTGGCGCATCACACACCGATTGCCCTCCTTATTTCATTTTCTTGCTTTTCAACACACTGAAATGCTATGAACAGCAACACCGTCTGCAGCATGCAGCCCCTTGCTACGTTGAGTGTGGGTTCATCCGTAGGAAAAGTAAACCCGACTGGACCTCCTCACGCAGAGCAATAAACTAACTATGTACAGAACCAGTACCGAGTAAAAATATTGTTGGCCCACAAGACGGCCGGCTTGTCAAAATATATATCAAAGCAACGCATTCTGCTCGTGGTTGATTTTCGTGCGACACTGCGCTGACTGGAACTTGTACACAACAAGAAAGAGCAAGGCTTTTCATGCATCGCGTTTTCTTTTTTCTTTCCTCTCCATGCCCCACGACGACCCCACACAGAAGTCGTAGGCCATTGTGCACGGAATGCGAAGGCCTAGTCGAGTTTAGGTTTACCATTTAATACGAGTGGCGCTAGCAACAGTATCCACAATTGTATGCAGCCCCTGGGTGGCTGACTCCTCCGTGTCCGTGCGGGTGCCAGCCGCGTTCTCCGGTTGCTCCGTCAATTTTTCTGCGAGAGCCTTTTTCAATTTGGTAGACTCCGAGTTGGCGACGTAAAGCGTGTTGAGGATCGATATGACCGCAGAAGAACACACCGTGCTGAGCTCGTTCTTTTCATCTGCTCGACCGACTTCGCTTGTTCTGATGCGGCTTTGCAGTTTGTTTTTCCGGTCCCCCTGGATAGGTTTTATTACCTCGACATGCATCCTCACGTACTTGTTCTTGTCTGTTGTTTTATCATCGGCGATGCGGCCGAGCTTGTTTAGGGGAGAAAAGTTTTGTGATTGCTTCTTCAAAAATTCGACCCCGCCAGAGCATGCAAAAAAGAAGACTGTTTTTTTTGGGAAAATAGGCTTTTCGCTTTTTTACGCCGTCAGCGACTGCGCAAAAACCACCCGAATCGTTTTGGCCCGCCTGGGCAGCCGTGATGTGTGACTCCTTCGAACCGCGGGGAGCCCTTCAGTCGTGCTCTACATGAACCGGTCGCGCGAGGGCAGGAAATCTCAGCTGCGGGCGCGCAGCTCACGGCAAGGCTTCAAGACTTCTGCTCATGGAAAATGTCGACGGCGCCTACGGGTCCCCAAGGCGGGAGTGCTGCACAGGACAAGAAAGCTCCCGCAGATTTCGCCCTGCCCGGCCCCGAAGGGAGGTGGCTAGGGGGAGTTGGTTTTGGGGGTGTTTCAAGTCGCCGGACTCTGCTGGGGGAAAGGGGGTCGCTTTTGGGAATCGTTTTTCGGGGTGGGTTCTGGGGCTCCTACTTGCTGTTGGCGCGTGTGAGCTCCGGGGCCTGACGCTTCCCTCTCGGTCGGTCGGGCCACAACAGGCCTGGACCTGATGCGCCCGCCGGGCTGCGTCGGGGGTGGGGCCGGGCCAACTTCGTGGCCGCCCTCGGAACCTGAGAAACACGCGAGGACGAGCGCCCGGCGGCGCCGCTCGCTCCTGCCCAATGGCTTCATTCGGCCGCAGTTCCTACTATGCGAAACGCAACAGCCGCCAGCCAAATTCGCCGGGGCTCCGGGGCCCGAGGGCGGGCTGCCAAATCGCTTAAAACCCCCAAAAAACCGCTTTTTTTTGCGTGTTCTGGCGGGGTCGAATTTTTGAAGCAATCACAGAAATTTTTTTCCCTAACTTGTGCAAGTGTGTGTAGGGTGCTCAGGCACTACAATCAGACAACAATGCCAACTGTTTAACAGTTTTGGGCTCTGCTATAATTATGCCTATGTACTAGAAGAGCAGAGCCCAAAACTGTGCTGCAGGAAAATACGTACTTACAAGTTGTATTCCTGCTTGAAACCGTAAGGGGTGCACGAATCGTTTTTCTTTCGCAGCACGATGAGGCTAGAGAAGCTCGCGCAGCACAAGCAGATGAGTGATTGCAACGACTGAGCCCGCCGTACTCTTTCAGGACGTTATGAAATGCAAATACTTCTGGGTGGTCTGGAAATGGGTGGAGGTGTTAGTTTGTCATGCGGTCCATGCAGCACCAGCAGCCCTGGTATGTAAGCATTCGGTCCATATACTTTCAGACGTTGGCGCGCTCGATTCCTAGGGTCCTGCATAACAACGCTCAGACTTCGACGACAAAAAGTAGACAGAGCACTGGTTTTGCTGTGCTTGGGCGAAGAAGATTTTGAGAAATCTGAAGTAGTGCCCATCATATATAACAGTCAGCATCGGCCCAGAGCCAGACCCCAAGAACTTATTTGCAATGTATAGACGTCCCGAAAGTACAACAACAGCCAGAAGATGCGCTCCGCCCTTTGGATCAGGCGCTTGAGCCCTTTGATCGCCTCCTGATATTCCTGCTCGCGCGCCAAATCCTCCGCGACTTTGTCATGGCTTTCCAAATCCTCCAGCTTCTTCGCGCAGAAGTTCATCAGGGAGTCCAGTTTCTGCCTGCAATCCTTCTCCTTTTCGTCATTGGAGCATACTTCCAGATCCTTCAGAAGGTTCTCGAGGGTCTGGAACTGGGCGGATAGCGTTGTGAGCGCGACAAGTTCTGCGTCGGTGTTGCCCCCCGCTGCTGACGCAGCGGTCCCGTTGGTGATTGTTGACACTGCAGGCACGTTGTTGGCACCCGCTTCCGCAGGTTCGTCTTGGGTTGACCCGTTGTTGGCGGTCGTCGACGCCGGCGTATAAAACGCACAAGTCGACGCCCTTTTTCTTCTTACTTTGCAAAGCAGCAAGTAGACTTTGTGCATGTAGATCTGAATGACAAATGCTCGCTCGTTTTGTACCTCTCGTGAAGCATGTCAGTGATCGCCCCCACCTGGAGGTTGCTGCAACGTGTACGCAATATCAGTATTTTATTGCCAAGAAAGGGAAAGGGTGGACAGAACAGATTCTTTTGGTTTTGCGCCTTTTTTTGTATGACGAAAGACGGTCCGAGCTGTGCACTTTCATACGATGGCTGCTCCTGTGTACCCGGACCATCCAGGCTTGTTCGGGCGCGAGCTTGTCCGTCGCCTTCGGGGTTACCGTCACGCCGCGCTTCCGGTGCTGCTGTCGCCGCGTTCCGCCTCAGAGATTCAATCTCTTTATTCGTTATAGCAGGGAGGTGATTGGTAAAATTGTGGAGCATTGCTGGCCCACTGATAACCCACTACAACATGCCTACTTATTTGGGGACTTGCCATGCGTTGGTACACGTCAGCTCGCAGAGTGCCCCCCGTTTTCTCGCCGCGTCAGCGGATCGTCGACTGCAAGTTCCTCCTGTCGACGAAGACATTGCTTTCAGCTCCCCTTCGTCGAGGTGGGTGTGGTGGTACACCCGCGAGCTTTCAGTGTCCCCTCGTAGAGGTGAGTAGCGTGGGAACAGGTCTCCGCTGCGGCCTTGCCCGCAGGTTGCGCGCCTCGTTTAACTCGCAACCGCAAAATCCGCAACCGCGCACTGAATCTAGCGACCACACGGTGCACGATGGGCCGTCACACTTTTCCGGCGACCACGGAAACCTGATCCTGGTTCAATTTGCAACCCCCATCCGCCACGATGAACGATGAAGAAAAGCTAAGCAACATGGGGAGCTTGCAGCCGACGATCCGCTGACGCGGCGAGGAATGGGGGCAGCTCTGCGAACCGTCAACTCCGGGAGCAAAAGAGAGGGAACTCTTGTCCACCTGGCCGGGCGGACCAGAGTTTCTCCACGTTAGTAGGCCCGTCTTTTTTGATATCTATTTTATTTTGTTGCCCCGCTCTTTTTGAGCGAGGTAACAACTCACCCCAAAGAGTAGGCATCCGCTTGGCCGGGCGAGTGAACGATGGGACAGATCCGCCACCGTCAGGCCAGGGGAACGGGAACCGGCGCAAAAAAATTAAGGCCGGTTCGGTGGTCCGAGGAAAGGGGGGCTCGTGTCGCTTTCCACCCCCCCGGCCGCGGGACGGATGAAGAGTGGGGTGCCCACTCTTTGAGATAGCTATCTCATCAAAAATTTCGTGCGATCGTGCTGCACACTTTGCAGAGAAACTCGTATAACAATGACAATTGACAAACCAGATTTTTTAATGAGGGCCAGCAGACGTCGGGAAAATTAATCACCTCCATCCCCATACTTTTTTCTTCTAATTCATCTTCGTAAGAATTTGCGGCTTTTTCCCAGTTTTGTTCATGAAAGTGCACAACTCCCCCCCCCTCATCTTTCATGCGAAGTCTGGTTATTGAATTGCCCTGTGGCACTGTTTGCATAACAAACTCCTTGAAAAGCTCAAACAGTACTAGACACGGTGCCTGAGCTGGTCGTTCACAGGCTCCACACGTGCGCGTGTCGGAGGTGTTTGTGGTTGCATTGATTCCTGTTTGTGCAAAAATACAAAGAACGAGGGCGAGGGGGGTTGTGCACTCTGACACTTTTCTTTGTCGTTCCAAAAGGCACCCAAGGTATCTCTTTCCACCTATCCTGTGCAACAGTACCATAGTCGTAGTAATTGCATTCATGCATGACAAATTTTCTTCTTGAAGAAAGTCCGCATATACAAACTTTATTTGTCATGCTGAGAAAGTTTGCCATGCACTTATACGAGTACGATATTATTGCAGTTCATACCGCCGTGACTTCTAAAATTTTTTCATTCGCCCTTCGCAGTTTTTCGCGGTCTTTTTTTCTTTGTTCCTCGAGGTTCAGAGCGTGCGCGTTTGTTTGCTGGCCCGCCAGATAGGTTTTCTCCTGTTCTGCCTTCTTGAGGGCATCGTCTTTCTGCTTAAGGTCGTGTTTGAGCGAGTCCAAGTCTTTCTGCAAGGCTTCGATTGTGGCACGGTCTGCGGCACGCTGTTTTTCCGCTTGGTCCAACATCGTCTTCTCCCGTTGTGCCTTGGTGCGGTTCTCGTGGTCGACTTTCGCAAACGACGCACTCACATCCGACAGCTGCTTTTGGAGATCCAGAAGAACTGCGTATGGGTCCTCAGGAGTGGATGTCTCACCGGAACCACTGCTGTTCTCGTGCTCCTGCTGGATGTCCGTCAGGCGTTGTTTGCCAGGAGGAGGAGCCGCGGCTGCAAGGACGCGGCTCGACGCATTGTCCTCCCATATCAGCAGGAAAACAGTCGCGCTGACCCCAGAATGCCTCTACTTTCACTACAGATTACAGCAATAAAGCTGTTACACTTCTAGCGTACTTAGGCGTTTCAGGCTTCAACTGCAAATTCTCTGTATCACAATCTTGCAAAGTTTTTCTTTTTCTGTTTCGAACTCGATGCTAGGAGAACTATGTAGATGAAACATGACACATCATGACCGAGGGGTACTTCGGTTTGTGTGCAAAACGCAACGATTTTTACCTCCACAAATAATTTAAAATATAACTCAATATGTCATGATACTAGTTTTCCCATCTTCAAAATTTGAATCTTTACTGCGAATGCCAAATTGGAATTTGCATTGGGTGGTGGTCGTGTTATTTTCATGAGTCATACCATTATTGCATTGCGCAAGATGGAGAGAGTGCTATTCTTGAATATACATTTTCCGCCCCTCTTCAGTTGCCTCTTTCTTCTGGGGTAAGTTCGCTTTTGTTTTCACTCTGATACCCAGGTTGCTCGTTGCCCCATTTAGGAGTTGCAGTGCATTAGGACGTCGATCGCTATCGCGCAGCGCAGCATTCTCTTCGCTGGAAGAAGCGTCCCGACTTGCGCGCGCGTTGCATCTGCAATACTTTGCGCAAGAAGAAAGGCAGCACGGCCCCTTATAGAAATCAAATGCAGAATCAGAACGGAGAATAAGTACTCAGCTATCTTCAGCGAGAGTGATACGCTGTTTCTTGTTGATGATTTTCATGTCGTGTCGCGCCAACACTGTCGCTGACGTTCATGGCTCCGCGAATAGATGGAAAAATTGCAAGAGGACGGCGGGACCACGCTAAAGCCAATCACGTCAAGCAGCTTTTTTAAAAAGTATTTGCAAATGGAATCATCATGGGGGATATGATAGCTGAGATTCCTGTCCTCCGCCGAATGATTTCTGAGGAACTTGCCATATCCCAGAGCCTGACCCAAAAGCGAACCCAGAACCGAAGCAGCGACAAGCACAATGATGGAGTATGGGTTTTCAGATGTGACGTTCTCAGCTGTAGCACGCAAGAAGTGTCTCGGCTTTGTTAGAGCTGCTCGTTTTTATTTCATCCTATAAGCAGCTGCAGCTTATGCTTACAGGATGAAATAAAAACACTACTCAACATGAGTTGAATTAGAGACAAACTGTCAATAGACGACATCCTGTTTTACTCTATTTCTATTTTTTCCAAAAATTTGCGCAAGGAGGAAATCCTGCTCATACGCTAGCACAGATGGCTCAGAATCGCGAGGCCCTGACGGTGGCGCACGCGGTTCTGCCTTTCCTACATGATTAAACACTAGCAAATTGAGGCCAATGCGCTGCAAGTAAGTCGAGACTCATCATCTGGACAACGCTGCACAATCGCAGGCACAGACGAGAACTGTATCTGTAATGTCACAAACATAACAGCAGAACGATAAAAGACAAGAGGTCTGCATCGCCACATTATGCATGCACAGAGTATTGGTGGTGCTGCAGGCTATTAATGTATTCTATTGGAAAACCGGTTTGTTCGGGCACGGGTAGATACCGAGCTAAAACATCTTTCTGCCCACCCAGAGCAGCGAGGGGGCGCCAAGTAATGTCATTCCTGGAGACGAGCGGCATGACAAATCAAATTTGCCCTTCGGGTTCGGCCATTCGAAGAGCACATATATCATGCTACTTGCTTCTCCTACTTGTCCGCGCTGCAGTACAAACCATGGAAAAAGATAAGATTAAGAGCCATGCAATATATCGAATTACATACAAGCTTCAACAGCAGTTCTTTGCACCCGCCCCATTCGATGGGCTAGTCGGGATAAGTAGGTCGCCGCGCCATCTTCAATGTTGAAAGTGCGCTATCAATACTCTGCTTGATTGTTCCGTATGAAAGCGGCCAGTAAATTATGGAAGAGCCTGGAGACCCCCATTGCGCGTGTGAAGGCTCGATCGGTTTTGGCTCCTCCCGCCAGACACGCCGACTGGAGTTCGTCCGGAAAATTCCAGTCCCCTATTGACACTGGCCACTGACTCGTGGAAAGAAACAGAGCGGCGGCTTCGGTAGACGAATTGTGGAACTCAAGTTTACCGCAAAAAACGCGAAGCTGGCGCCGACGGCAACATGTAAATGTAACTCAACTATTACACTCTCAAATGATTCTCAACTATTACGCTCTCAAATGATACATGAATTTTTCAGAGGGACAGGGGAATGCAAAGATTGCGCGTTTTGCATTACAAAGTTGGTGGAACGGATCTCGATCTCCATGTTGTTAGGCGCATTGAGAGCTTGTCATGCGAAGTACTGGATCATGTCCATATGGAGGGGGTTGATAGGAAGTGTGCATGTCGTAACAGTTGAGAGCGTAACTGTAACATTTGAGAATCCCATATGATGGCAACGCTATTTGGACTTTTTGGATTATATCCCGTTCGAAGGACCAGGACACAGTCCTACACTTGTTGTAATATCTCCTGTGTCGTGTAAAACTAAAATGTGGATCCGCCTGGAGCTGTGCTGTAACAACAACGTTGCACAACCAAAATATGGAAAAGGCACAAAGCACCACAAAGAATAACGCAAACACGAACCGTCACACGAGTGTAAAATAGCCAAAGGCCACGTCACCATTATCCATGTATTTTGGTTGTACTTGAACACAGACACTGTTCGCTTCCCTTGAGCACTGCACTGCCACTGACGTCTGTATTTCTAAAGTTTAATATCGAAGCACGTACGCCATCCACGTCTCAAGATGATCCGCAGTGCTGGCTAGAGAACCAAAGCAGTGGCGATTTCATGCAATGCATTTTTTTTTGCTTTGGCTTTGTTGAGTGGTGGCGCCAATAGCACAAAGGAGCTAGCGCGGTCGGCGTTCGGCAGTATCTTTGGGTCTGCCGTAGCCTTATTCATCTGGGCAATCGCAGCTGCGCCGCAAGTAGAGGGCAAGCAGCATGACGCGAAGGGTTTGCGCTCATTTTGTCGCTGAAGCTGTGCAACAGCCCTACCCCTTTCCACCGGTCGGGGGACGGGGGGAGTGCCCCCCCAACCTCTTCCGCAGAAGCGACCTCAGTTCGGTTCTTTGTGCTGGCCAAAAATCCGAAGCAGGTGGAGGGCACCCCCTCCCTCCCCTTTCCGCCCGCGGAAAGATGAAGTAGGGTTGTTGCGCAACTTCTAAGCGTTTGTCGTTCGTTGTTTTGTCCTGCCCTTTAGTTTTTCGCGGTTTAAGTTTCGTGGCACATTTTTGGATTGTGATGCCCGAATGCGGGCAGCGCGGATTTTCCTCCGCCGGGCCTACATAAACAGAGGCCGGGGAGCCTTCAATAAACAGCGGCCAAGCTGTGCCGGGAGCAGTTCCGCATAGAGCTTGCGGGGCCTGCATTAAGAAGCTATCACGCGTCGAGGTGTGTGCAACTTGCGATCACATTCTGCGCCCGCTGTCGGACAGCCGCACCGAGCGAAGATTTTGCTATCCTCTTATTTCGTAGCTATTCTCCTTTCTGTGGGCAGATAGCAAGAAGCGGCTATTGGCGATTGAAAATCAACGCACTAGAGGCAAAGAGCCACGACCAACATCAAATACACATCTAGGATTTGTATTTTTCGTTTCCCTGCGGATCATTCGAGTAGCAGTGGCAGGGCTTGCGCTTGAAGTACAGCAAAAGAGGACGTCACAAAGCCGTGTGATACATTTTATCTTACATCGAGCAAAGCGGATTCCTGTTTGCTTTGCGTGAACATTGCAGCTGTCATTTGATTGCGTAGCGCAATAGTTCTGTCACTATGTAAAGGGGTGGAGTTACTACTGCTAGCACAGACATCGATTTCAATCCATCATCCAGCTATCTGCCTTGCAAAATATCAAAATCAAGCTACTTCTTTGCTGCAAATCAGCACGTAAGTACAGTTGCATTTCGAATTTTGGTAATTGTAGATGCAAGAAGATATTCATATTTCTAAGCAAAGGCAATCCAGAAGTAGCGCCGTATTCTGACGATTGCAAGGCCTCTGCTATGCATTGCAAACATGCCTTGGACTTTCTTGCCCGGCTCTGCTCACAGTTGTGAACCTAGTGCTGTACGCTTCTCTTAAGCATGTATCTGTGATATCATGAACTTCCTTCGCCATGCTGAAAGTCTGTTAGAAATGCGAGGACGAGCACGTTTTTGGAATTGGCCCTCAGTCTAGATACAAAGATGGAACGTGGTTGTTGGTGTTCTAGATGCAAAAATCAACCTATACCAAACCTGGCACTTGGCTTTTGCTAGAACTGAAACCCAGGGTCGTGGATTGTATTCTTTCCCTTCGCTGCAAGCCGAAGTCCAGGCACATTTGCATTGGATATCAGAGGGCGTTGGTCGACAAGGACAAAGCGAGGTATCTCTACAGCAACAAGCGGAATCGAACAATTGATCATACAAAATTGCGAATTGCTATATTTAGGGGGGGCTACGATTTTCAAAGTCAGGCTCGTTGTCATTTTTCGTTCATGGGCAGCTGCCGCGTTGTGGCGGATGCAAAGTAGAAAACTCTGCCGGCAGATTAAGATTATTTGGCGCAACACATGAAATTCCACGAAATAAGTTTCTGTACTGATCTGACAACAGGTGGGCTGTAACTGTATCTTACAAGTAGACGAGGGGGTACATTTAGTACGACAGAGATTGGATTGCTGTTCTGGTTCGATCTGATTGGCAATGTTCTGGTCCGAGGACAAACAAGCAAATTGAAACTGAAACTGAAACGAGAAACAAAATCAAAACTATGACAAGAAATGCCACAAAAGATTTTAACAATGTTGTCAACTCAATAGGCATATATTCACGGCAAACGTGTCCGGCTCTGGAAGGATGCAAACTTGTGAAGCCCTCTCTCAGTCAGAAAAAAATCTATCTTGCGCGACAAGAAGAAGCAGAAATCACTCTTCTGCTGCTAGGCGAGTAGTGAGCTTGTTTCTCATGCGGAGTAAGGACTACGTGGCCCTCGTAAAACCGAAAGAACGTGTGGCGCTAATATAACACTACCTCACAGACGTAACGTAAAACCTACGATGCATACTCCGGAACCGGATCTTCTACGTGACCTGACGGGGCCGGGGGGCAAATGCAAAAGCTGCATTACAGACTCGACATCTTTCCAAACCCGGAAATACTTGCACTTGATACTGATAACGAGATTATGATAGGATGCCCAATTTTGGCATACTGTCCAGGAGCTCGACGTCGAAAACTCTTCCTCTGCACTACTGTAAGCTCTGCCGCGAAGAACCATCCGGCAATGGCGTCGTGGCGAAAATTCACAAGCGAGTTTTTTCATGGTACGTAGGTACATGATCCTTTACAACTTGCGAAAGGAGCGGCAACGGATCTGTTTTCGGTTCGTACGGTATTAATCTCGTATAGGTACAATTACGAAAACAACAAAAAAAACCATGCGGCGCACAGCCACGGCATCTACTGCATCACTATCATGCAAGAAGCAACTACTTGCGACGGAGTCATCACCAGTCCTCATCCGTTCCAATACCATGCGAGCAGCTACAAAGAAATGCAGATGTATCTATATATCAGATGAGTCACTTCCTATTCCTTATCCTTTTACATCAGCATCGAGTTCGTGCAGATAAATGATATCAAAAGTGTCAGCTATACCTATACTTCTCGTCATGATGCAGTCGTAGACGCCCGCGTTTTGGTCTTCCTTCGTTGCAGCAGATGATCTAGAGTTCGTGCACTCCATTTTCGACGGCGCCATGGTCGCCGACGTCCATGGCTAGCAAGTCGTTGTCCAGCAGATGATTCACCAACACCAGATTGTTTGCGTCGACCCCGGCACCCGCAGCAATTACTTCCCACTCGCGCGGGCCGTTCAAATTTTGCAGGTCAGCTTGCTGCTTATCGTGTCAGAAAGATATCACCAACCCAGGGCGTTCATTGCCACACAAAGTTGTAAATTATTCATATCATTTCCACACCAGCTTCGGATTTTTGCCCGCTCTACATGAAGCCGTAGGCTGAGAAAACAGAAATTTCTATATGTTCGAATAATGAACAATGATGCTTTATTCGGGTTCGCTTATGTATCACTAGGCCTTTGTGTGGCTTGAATGAAATACCCACTTTGTGTCAATGATTAGCATCGAGTTTTGAATTCTTTTTATGGATACTGTGCGTTTGGATATCCATGGTCAAATAGGTGCATGATCATCTTATCCATTCGTTTCTGCTACGGTATACTTTTCGCAGCGGTCTGCACAAAGCAAAGAACGTTTCATGGCAGAAAGGATGAAAAGCAACCCTCTATGCTCGTCTGCAACGCGAACGTAATACTTACGCAACCCAGAAAAGCCTTCCACGTCTACATGCGACTTTCCTAATTGTCATTTCAGTTTTTATGCAGAACCAGAAGTGTTGCAATGAAGTTGTCCAGTTGCAATTAATGCTATGGGAATGGGTGTTCCGCCACAGAAAGAATCGGAATAGTTGAGTCGGTGCACGCGTCTTTACCATGGATAGCAGGTCGGCATTGAAGATGCGCACGTCTTCCTCGGTGATCCCGTCGCGGACCGGATCCAGGCGGGGCCCCTGAAACGCCGGGGTCCACTGCATCGTGTGCGCGTTCAACAGATCCGCCACATACTCGCGGCGCCGACGACACTCCGCGTCAAACCGTTCCTTCGTAAGCGCGTTGACGGTCAGTAGGTTGGATTCGGGGGTAAGGCACGCCATGATGCTCATCGTGTGGTGCTCGTCCTCGGTAGAAGCCGGGGGCTGACGCGTCAACAGTATGTACGGGTGGTTGCACTCCATGCCGAATTTCGACGAAAATAGCCAGTCGCTCTGCGGTTCCAAGTCGTCCAAGATTTTGGCCGTCGCCCGAATGGTATGCACTGCAAAAGATTCGTCTTCCTCGTAGTTTCTAGTCCTAGTACAACAAATAGCATCCGAAGTCAAGAAGAAATCCATCGCGAAATACTTGTGCAAAACACGTAGCCTGTCTGTGGAACTTTCATGCTAGACCAGGATAAAACAAATTAGAGAATTATGAGAAAACTTCTTCTTACGGCGCAACATAGTTGATGCAGGTTTTCCGAGTACGATACTTTTGCACAGGATACCCGTGCTCAATGCGAGCTCGCCGCACTTCTTGCTCCGTGTAGTACTGATTCACGAAGGGACAGGTTTCCATCTTCTCCGTTAACAGTGGCGTCGCGGACAAACCACGGCGGTACTGCTGGGCAAGACTCTTGTTTGCAGCCCGGCACCACGTCGCCAAGCTACTTTGGACGCAGTCCTTCTCAAAGAACGCCGAGTGTTGCACTTCGTTCCTGCCCTGCTGGATCCAGGACTTTCCGGGCAGTCGGAACTGCTTGGCAGGGGACGGGGTTTCGTGTCTTGGCTGGCAGGTGAGGTACCGTTTTCCGCCAGATTCCCCCGGCATCGATGTTGCTCCATGCGGGTCCGGGTCGAAGCCACGTCGATGCTCGATGCCGGCGAGGTTGAAGATGTCGACATTTAACTGCTGCATTCCGAACTCGGGCCACTTTTCGTCGATAGCGCCAACGGACAGGTCAGAGTACCGCAAGTCCCGCAGGTTGCCCAGCATTTCCCCGTCCAGGTAGACGTGAAACTCGCCCGTTGCTAGGAAGCGGACTTCGAGAAGCCCGTAGTTCGCGAGCAGCTCCTTTTCCATTAGGTAGTCGTGATTCAGAACCGAGAAGTCATCTGCGATTTCGGCCATCCTCTTGTCGTACTGTTCCTTGATTTGCGCGCTGCAGTCGTTGTCGCACAGCGAGAAGACGCGCTGCCACGAAGACGCCCGCCAGTACGGCAATCACGTAGAAAATCAACAGCGCTATCGATGTTCCAAAATGACTCTCGTGCCCTGCAAATGCGACGGGCATACAAAGAAAGAGAACATGAAGACGCGTGCCCATGCACTCCAGTGCACGACGAGGAGTCGCAATTCAGCCCCAATACAAGTGCATCGGTTGCCGAAGATCATCCAGCCGCAAAATTTTTCTTTGATTCGCAAAAAACCAATACCAAAACCTATATTATTTGTTTCAGATGATAGCTGCTTTTGATTTTCTATCATAACAGAGCCGCCTCCGATTCCTGTGCCCGTTGTTCCGCCAAAAAGTTTTCAGACGACACCGGTGGTCGGTAGACCATCTCGTGTAGGCCCTATGGATGTGAAAGACTCTGGAGTTGGGACCAAAGCAAACGAAAAATGATCAGATTTTCTTGCAAATACGTATACGCAACAGAGCCGCCAGAACCAACTTGGAAAGTCAATAATCATGACAATGGACTTCTGGTTTCTGCAGTTTGGGGTTTCTAGGCTGCAATGCAGTCCGGATCCGGTATAGAAAATCGTCTTTACTAGTTAAGGTTAAACGCCATGTAGCAATCTATCTAATTCTTGCAAAAACTTTTGCTTTGACCCTGCTTGACTCAAGATTCGCAAGACATAAACGCTGGTCCGACTTTAGCGTCCGAATTTTTTCTAGCAGCAGGACTCGGTACTTGATTCTGTATTTTTGTACGTTTTTATTATCTCACTTTTTTCTATTGTGATTGTATTTCTAAAGCGCAGAAAATAAATCTTTCTTTTTGTTTCTGTATGCAAATACATCACACTTCCAATGCGTACTATCTTACCCGTCCGGGCCGCGGAAGAGAGCTTCCTCCTGGAACCTTGTGGCCAGATTTCGCTGGGCTGCTGAATCGATCGGAACCTGCAGTGTCGCTGAGACCAACAACTGCTGCCAGGGACCCGAGGCTCCGAACTCAGTCGGCTCGCCCGTCTTTAGCACTTTCCCTGGAGCTAGCGCGTCACTGTCCTCCGGGAGTTGCAAACTGCCCAAGAAAATTTATGGAACGTATATGGGATTCTCAAGGGTTACACTGCCCGCTGTGCACATAGCTTGTCATGCGCAGTTCCTATCAGCCTTCACGCCAAGATCAAGAACAAGTTCAAGGTAGCTCGCATAACAAGTAGTTATCGAAGAGCCGAATGAAATGGCAAAAATCCACTGCCATTCCAGGTTTGTAATGCAAGACGTGCAAGCAGAAAGACAAACTCGGCCCTTCGATTTTGCTATTCTTGCATCACATATCATATCAATGTAAGTAATTGAGAACTCCATAACGTACGCTCGCGATCTTGACCTCGACGCTGCTTCGACAGCAAGGAAGCCTGCTGCCCGGATCATGCGCTTCTTCGCATGCAGAATGTGAGCGAGAGCGATAAGGATAACGCATGACAAGAAGGTAGGAGGACTCTTTTATTCATTCCGTGGACGAACTCAGAGCCAGACAAGTTCAAATTCAAATTGGTTTCATCTCTTCCCTAAAAACAGTTGCAAGTACAAGCAGCTAAGCATGCGTACTGATCAATCAGGTCGTTGTGTGACTTTGTCTGTACTACATCTTCTTCGTCTGCATCTGTATCTGTTTCTGTACACGTAGTTCTTATAGCAAAAGTTGCAACTGCATGGCGTCGTACGGTGATGCATTTCTACGTATTTTGCTCTCCGTGGTAGCAGTTTTATCGTGGCAATTACTGTGCCCGAACGATACAACCAGCCGTACCACGAAAAGTCAGCAATTAACGGATGGACAGCAGGTTTCTGTATTGTTAGTCCAGCCGCAAGACTAATTGTTTAACATCTATTTGTTCACCGGATAAACAACCGCCTCCGGCATAGAAGTCGACGTCGACGGGTCCCCGGTACTGCGACTTTTCGCTTGTTTTCCGTACACGGGGAGCGAGGTGCTGTTGCCGGTTCCTGTTGATGTTTCCGTCGGTGACGGCCACCCGAGGTCGTTGCGTGTACGTCATGTCGGTGGTCTCGCTGGCGATAGACATCCTCCGTCTTCTCCCGCAACAGGACGCGGCACAGAGTGAAACTGAAAACAGCTTGTAGGGAAAGGTGAAGAAACAACAACTGCAGGCCCAGGAAGATCGCAGCAAACGAAGGAGGCGCCGGAACACTGCGGAGGCAAACTCGATCTGCAGTTGTGCCGAGGATGACGCTGCAGCGGTGCGGAGCAGCCCTCCGACCACGACACGTGGCGGGTCAATGGGCACCACGTGGAGGCTGAGCCACACCGACCCGGTCCTGCAGCAGAGGGCTCCTTGGAAAAACACAAGGAGACAGAGGGCAACAGTATCCACGATAATCCTCACGTCGTGGTCGATTCCAGACGGATGCACTAGCAGCATAAGCAAAGGGATATCGATGATTGTTCTACTTCTGTCAGGTTACAACGCGAGCAAACATGTATAATATTTGAGTCGCACTTCGTAATCAGACCACGACGTGTTGTAATTGCAATTCATATATCAATCCCCTCAAAACTGCATCGGCAACCATCGCCAGCGGAGGTATTGCAAGGAAGCAACTCAGTGACTTCGGCTGCTTTACAGACCTCTGTTTCGGCATGCGTTGTTATCATTTTTCTTCTGGGTTGCTACTTAGCTAGATAGTGCTGATCTGCATAAGATATGAGTGAAAAATGGAAAATGCATTAACCGGAATCAATGACAAAATCGAGTGCGTTTCCTGACCAAGAGGAGCATATCATAGTTGCAGCAATTCGTAAACCAAAAGTCATCATGAAGTTTCTCTTCCAGCATAGCAGCGCCTTCCGAAATCGTTGCTCGGCAAACGTAGCTTTCTCGCCGTACTTGTCGACGTGCGTCAAAAAAAACGAGAAGACCGTCATCGCGCAGGATGGACACGTCGTGCTTGGATTTTCCTCGGTGAAACCACAAGGACGCCGGAACTTGCAGGATGGTATTCTCGGCGACCGTGATGGCTAAGATGTAGAAGCAGGCTGTATTGTCATACATAGCAAAAGCTTTTTTATCAAGTCATTAGAGCGGGGTCACAAACTCATTCGTTAACTCCCCACCGGAGTTACGGACCAACCGGCCGGGTGGTCCTTAACTCCGGTGCCCAAAATGTTGCTCTACGTACTATCTGGTGAGCCCCAGAACCGGGAACAACCCGGAATAAAGTGCTATCGCCAGAACCGGGAGCAGCCCGGTCATCACTGCTACCAGCACCGGAAACAGCCCGGTCATGTGGCTGCGATACTGTCATCGCTGCTACACCAAAACCGGGAACAGCCAGCTCATCGCTGCTACGTACTACGTGGCTGCGATACTCCGCTGCGTGTGGGGTTTGCGACGACTGCTGGCTGCGAGTCACAACCCGTCGCACAAAACGGGCGCGCGCGGGTTTCCCAAAAGTAGGCTGCAACACCGGGCGAGGCGAGAAAACCTCACTGGGCCCCATGGCCTGCCTTCCTGCACTTCGGGCGAAGGAACACTTGCGCCGCGCCGAAGATGCGAAGAGTTAAAGCACGTCGGTCGGCGGTGGCATGAAAAAGCCGGAAAACAAAAGTGGACCGCGCGGGGCCGTCAGTTACACGGCCCAAATAAATACTACGGCCGCGGCGGAGGCTGCGCTCGCTGCCAATGTTTGCGCTTCCACAAACATTGGACAACACGGCCCGGGGCCCAGAAAATGGCTACCCCCCCTCGTGGTCGTGTTTGCCGTGCGATGATATAAATTGAGCACACCACCGGAGGGAATTTTACCAACGACGGCGCTCCACATTTAAAAGAGTGGGTAGGAATCTGGGTGCGCAACCCTGGGCATTGCTGCCCTGCTGTCTTTTTGAGTGAACCCATTGCAAAAGCAGGGGCAGCCATGGCCATCGGTTTGCACAGGCGAACCCCCTTCAGGGGGCCGCGCGCGCAGGCTAGAGCAAAGCTTTAGCCCGCGGCGCCTCTCGCTTCGGACCCTAGGCCACTGCCCAAGGGCAAAGCGGCGTCGACATGGTCTAGCAAGTAACCCAATAGCCTGAAGGCGCGAAGCGAGGAAGCTCCTTGGCCCTCGCGCTACATATGGCAGCAGTTTCTGCGGGGCAGATTCTGGCTCTGATCTTGCAACTGCGTGTCCGTTGCTACTTGCGCGGCAGTTTCTTGCGTGGCGAATTTCCCAAGCGCGCCCCAAATGTTGCCCAGTCGCCCTTTAGTCTGAAGCAACCCCGGTAGTGTGGCGCTTTCAAATGTTGGGCCTGTTACTTTTAAACACCACAAAGACCGACGGCATGCTGTGGGCATATCCGGGCCCTCCAGGCAATGAGGGCGCCGGGTCACTTTGCCTAGGCTACACCAGCACGGCCCGTCGGCGCGCGGATAAGATGGGGCCCACCCCCGGCTTATCCGCCGGGGGGGCGCATAAGGATTAATTTCGTTGTTGCCTCTCTCTAAAGCAACATTTGGGGCACCGGAGTTAAGGACCACCCGGCCGGTTGGTCCGTAACTCCGGTGGGGAGTTAACGAATGAGTTTGTGACCCCGCTCTTACCAAATGGTGGCAGCTTTTCTACTCAACGGTAGTGCGTTTACTTTTCCTCCAAGATCAAGAACAGAAAACAGTAACAAGGAAAATGATACTGCTTCTGCAACTTTCATGCGGGTGTGATATTCCGATTTTTCAGAAACAAAAGAATCTACTAGATACAAGCAGAATCAAATAAATGCGTATCATTATTTCACTCCAGCATGATTAGTTGTGAAACAGCTTTTTTTGGAATGCATGTTCGTTCAACGTCTTGATAATGACATGATCGGAGTTTTGCAAGAACGTAAAATGCCAGTTGCAACAATGTCAGAACTGCTTTCCAGGAGGGGTTTGATCCATGCCCGAGAGCGGTTCTGAGAACAGCTGCTAACCAGATGAGTAGGGTCCGGAGCCAGGCGTCCATCGAGTCGGTGACGGTAATGACGTAGTTGCTCAAAGACCTCCACAGCTGGCTGTAGAACGACAATGCACCACAAAGGAGACGGAGACGGTCACCGATGGCTTGCATTGCCATGGCCATCATAGTCAAAATTTACTCAGTTTATCTTTAGGCGACCAAACGCAACACGAGGAATTGAAACATCCGACGAATCGCCGGTACTCAAAGTCTATGCTGCGTCATCGCTTCCTGGTCCCAGTCGTGGTAAAAACAACAAATAATGACGGAAAAGAACACACTTCGCCACACGTTTTCTTTTCACTTTTATTTCGTGAGTGCGCAATTTTATCTATGTATCAATATGGATTTAGATCTTCAGCAAGATAAACATTGCTTCAGTGACGAGCGCGATACTAAAATACAACGTCAACGCTTTCATACGTCGAGCTCCATCTCCGTCCAATAGGGACTTGCAAATCGATTCGAACGAGGTCCCTTGGTTCTAATCTGCGAGATCCTTTTTACGGTCGAGTTGCTTTTGTTTTCCTCTTTCGTCTTCAGCTGTCATTCTCATTCGCAACCTCAGGGTCACAAAGATTTCGATAAGTTTGCTAAACAATCGAGAATGATCGGCTACACGATAATACGCAGATTCGTTTCGAAGTCGCAATCGATGAAAACACGCATCAGAAACATACTAATCACTGTTATGCAGTTTCCGCTTTTAGTTCTACTTACAAGTGATAGGTATGGCAGAATCCACCTCCAGAGCAATTTCAAAAATTTTTCTTCATCAACTAATACTACTTCGCCAGCTCCGCGTTGCGCGAAACCAACCACGTGATTCAATGCAATACAAGAATTTTGTATATGCGTGATTGAATTTTTTTTTAGTTTTTGCAAATTGCATATAATCAGTGCTGCCATGTGGCAAATGCCCAACAACTGCGGCGGAGTTGCGGAGGGTGTGGACGGCATATCCAGAATCGCAGTGCCGTCCTGGTAGCAGAAATTTAACAACAATCGCCATCTGTTATCAAAAAGTCAGCACTTTGCAATTTTACCTACTTTCCCCAGCTAATTTTGAACTCAATCGACTGCGTCTTGCCCTCCGCCCACCCTCCGCTAGGCGACAGCGAAGAGGTGACAGCATGCTGAAAAGCTTTTTATGGGTTTTTGCTTTTGTTTTTCGCTTTTTTTCTCGGTCTTGCATTTTTTCAAAATTCTGCATGCTATGATAAACATGCCCAGCAACCGCGGAGGGGTAGCGGAGGGCGTAAACGGCACGCGCAGAATCGCCGTGCCGTCCTGGTAGCAGAAGTTTAAGAATAAATGGCATCTGCTGTCAAAAAGTAAGCACTTTGCACTTTTAGTACTATCCGCAGCTGATGCTGGATCTAATCGACTGCAACTTGCCCTCCGCCACCCCTCCGCTAGGCGATTGTCAAGAAGTGGCACCATGCTGAAAAGCTTTTGATGCGTCTCTGCTTTTGTTTTTCGTTTTTTTTGTCAGTTTTGGTAGTTTTCAAAATTCAGCATGCTATGAGGAACATGCCCAGTAAGTGCGGAGGGGTAGCGGAGGGTGTAGACGGCACATGCAGAATCGCAGTGCCGTCCTGCTAGCAGAAGTTTAAGAATAAATGGCGTCTGCTGTCAAAAAGTAAGCACTTTGCATTTTTAGTACTATCCGCAGCTAATGCTGGGTCTATTCGACTGCAACTTGCCCTCCGCCCACCCTCCGCTACGCGAGTGTCCAGAGGTGACACCATGCTGAAAAGCTTTTTGTGGGTTTTTACTTTTGTTTTTCGTTTTTTTTGTTGGTTTTGCGATTTTTCAAAATTCCGCATGCTATGAGAAACATGCACAACAACTCCGGAGGGGTAGCGGAGGGTGTAGACGGCACATGCAGAATCGCAATGCCGTCCTGGTAGCAGAAGTTTAACAATAAACTCCATCTGCTGTCAAAAAGTAAGCAATTTGCACTTTTAGTAGTATCCGCTGCTGATGCTGGGTCTATTCGACTGCAACTTGCCCTCCGCCCACCCTCCGCCACGCGAGTGTCAAGAGGTAATACCATGCTAAAAAGTTTTTTGTATGTTTTTGTTTTTGTTTTTCGTTTTTTTTCGGTTTTGCAATTTTTCAAAATTCAGCATGCTATGAGAAACATGCCACACAACTACGGAGGCGTAGCGGAGGGTGTAGCCAGCACATGCAGAATCGCAGTGCCGTCCTGGTAGAAAAAGTTGAATAATGATTGGCATCTGCTGCCAAAAAGCAAACACTTTGAAGCTTTAGTACTGTCCGCAGCTGATTCTGGATCTAATCGACTGCAATTTGCCCTCCGCCACCCCTCCGCTAGGCGAGTGTCAAGAAGTGACACCATGCTGAAAAGGTTTTGGTGCGTCTTTGCTTTTGTTTTTTGCTTTTTTTGTCGGCTTTGCTAGTTTTCAAAATTCAAAATGCTATGAGGAACATGCCCAGCAACTACGGAGGGGTAGCGGAGGGTGTAGACGGCACATGCAGACTCGCAGTGCCGTCCTGGTAGCAGAAGTTTCATAATAAATGGCATCTGCTGCCAAAAAGCAAGCACTTTGAAGATTTAGTACTATCCGCAGCTAATTCTGGATATAATCGACTGCAACTTGCCCTCCGCCACCCCTCCGCTAGGCGAGTGTCAAGAAGTGATACCATGCTGAAAGGCTTTTTATGGGATTTTACTTTTGTTTTTCGTTTTTTTTGTCGGTTTTGCAAGTTTTCAAAATTCAGCATGTTATGAGGAACAATTCGCAGCAACTGCGGAGGGGCAGCGGAGGGCGCAGACGGCACATGCAGAATCGCAGTGCCGCCCTGGTAGCAGAAGTTTGATAATATGTGGCGACTGCTGTCAAAAAGTAAGCGCTTTGGACTTTTAGTACTGTCCGCAGCTAATTCTGGGTCTAATCGACTGCAACTTGCCCTCCGCCTCCCCTCCGCTACCTAGGCGAGTGTCAAGAGGTGACACTATGCGGAAACCCTTTCTATGCGTTCCGAATGCAGTGTATCTATCTTTAGAGGGCGAAGATACTGCGCCGTGAATGTCAAAGTTTGCATAGCGCACCTTTGCCAAAAGCCCGGGGCCTTGTCGTGACCTAGGCAGAAAAGTTAGTCTGGTTTTATTATTGCCTACTTCAAACAAACCAAGCTCCACCGCACTGCCCGGGTGTCCGCAAATTTTGAATAACTCTCATCCGGAATTCGTTTTCGCTGACTCTTCACGGTGCCACCAATCACTCAGGTCAGCCCCTCTGGCTTTGAAATTGAAACAGGCCTCAACTAGCAAGAGGAACATGGCGTCCATTTGTCTAACCAATGTGCCCGCATTCGAAGGAAGAAGCTACCAGAGTGGCATTCTAGCACTTCTCTCCTTTCGTTATCGTGAGGGTGCCACAGATTCACTCAGAGCGCGGACTCGGCCTAGAGGCCGGGCGGGCGCCCCAACCGCTCGCGCGGGCGAGAAAAACCAAAGCAGCGGGCCAACGCACGGCGCGCAAGGCGCCGGACAATCGCACCGCGCGCAAGAGTGAGGGCGGGCTGGTAGAGTTTGCGCACGGCCCAAGGGCAACGGCCGCGGACTTCTCGCCGCCCACTTCGCTTGGCCTCAACTTTGAGAAGGCGCCCACACCCTCACCGCCCACGCTGAGCGAGGACGGAGCAAGACCAGGGCGGCCAAGTCGGTGACCATTGTTATAGCCGCTTGGCCACGGCAGTACGCACGTACTTGCCGGGGTTGCAGGCGGCGGCGCTCTCCGTCTCGGGAAAAGCACGGCAGCGCATCACCTGCCGGCGGGCGGCCACTCGGCACCGGGGTCCGACGCGTCGCCCTTCGATAGTCGGGGGGCTAGTATCTGCCCGCGGAGATGGGCTCTCCGGGCCCTCGAGATCACGCAGCAGGTCGGCGCGGGCCGTTTGGTCGCTCAGCGTCAGCACCCGCGCAACCGGGTCCACTGAGTGTGTGGAGCATTGTGATCGTCCGATGCTCTGCCTCTTGCAGAACTCGGGAAAGGGCCGCCCGTCCGTCCGGCAGGAACACAGAGGAGCCGGCTGCCATTGTTTTTGTCTTCGAGTACTTATATCGCCTAGCGCTATGCTCACGAATTATGATCATCAATCTTCATGCGGAAATAGAGGCGCAAACAGCTACAAGCCTCTAAAATAAGAACTATTGCCTCGGCTTCGAGGTTGAGCTCTTGCCTCGCTCAACTTGTGTCTTCACAAATGCTGGAACTCCTTCGCCCTGAAGCTTTCTGGTGCTTCCTCCAATCATTCAATCAGGCTCAGGGTCAGGCTTTCAGATTAAATGCCAAATAAAACAAACCACGACGGGTGGTAGCCCGATACTCTCCTGTGTTGCTGTTGTCGTTGCAATCGACAACCTACCATGATGAGGAACAACGGATTCGGATCATGAGATAAACGTGGCGATGCTGGAGCCCGATTGTACGATGAATTTTTTTTGAGCGATTGATATTATACACTAGGCGTTCTTTTTATTTTTTACTGTTCATACTGACTCGTCCAAGTTTTTCATTCTCTTGTACATGCGTTGTAGCAGTTCAGAATATTGTACAGTGTTCGTTTTTAGTACTTACGTGTACACATTTTACAACTACTAGAGACAAAACAAATGCTAATGCAGTTAGCTTTCGTTGCAGGATGATAAATTACTACAGGTACAGACAGCTTGAGAGCAAGATGCTGCGTTTTTGTGAAGTTGCAGGTGATAGCAGATTTATGGCTTTTTGCTTACATTTGGTGAAAAATACCGAGACGGAATAGAGGACATGATTGCTATGTTTGCGTTTTTCCTTTTTGTTGTAAGTGATGGACTTCGACTTGTATCGACATCATCTCCAGAACAGGTATGAAAAGAAAAACTCAGTTGGAAATGACATGCCTTCGCTCTTGAAGCTTGTCGGTGTGCTGTCCGAAGGATGACATTTGCACATGATCTAAGTCAGGACAAAATCATTGCTGAAATGCAAGAACGGGTATTCAAAACATCGAGAGCACTACTGAAAATCACACTACTTACAACCATCATGCGATCAGGAACTATATGACGCCAAAAATAGAGTTGCATTTCTTCTATCAAGCCGAAGAGCATCTGTGGCCCTCATCAGTAGCCGCTTGCTCTGAAGTTTTTCTATTCCATACCTCATACCCGTTTCGTTTTCTGTAGTACCCCGGCGGCATCATTTTGTCGACCTGCTCTTGGCTCAGCTGCAAGTATGGAAATGTGGGACAGTGAGGTTTCAGCTGTTTCGTTTGTCATGCGTGGGATGCAACACAAGCTATTCTTGTTGCTTCTAGTATTTCATACCTGTCTATTTATGCAAGATGAAAGGCACTAACATGTCGAGTCGCGAACACTAGTACAACTGTTTGCCGATGAAGATGAAAACCAAAACTCCGCGAAAACCGATAATTTTCTTTTCGATAAAAACGCGGGGCGGTGCTTGTCGAAGTACAATCGCCCCAGCGGTTTCCTGTAAGTAGTTGTGAAAATCAAAATGACGCACCGTAAGAGGTTTGTAGTTATCCAAAATGTTCTATCAATCTATAATACGGCTTTCAATTTCAATTGTCATATCGTAAGCACTTTGCACTTTTAGTACTATCCGCAGCTATCAATTCTGGGTCTAATCGACTGCAACTCGCCCTCCGCCCCTCCTCCGCTAGGCGAGTGCCAAGAGGTGTTGCCATGCCGTGAAGCTTTTTGTGTATTTTTACTTTTGTTCTTCGCTTTTTTGTCGGTTTCGCAAGTTTTCAAATTTTAGCATGCTATGAGAAACATGCCCAACAACTGCGGAGGGGTAGCGGAGGGTGTAGACGGCACATGCAGAATCGCAGTGCCGTCCTGGTTGCAGAAGTTTAATGATGAATGGCATCTGCTGCCAAAAAGCAAGCACTTTGAAGTTTTAGTACTATCCGCAGCTAATTCTGGATCTAATCGACTGCAACTTGCCCTCCGCCACCCCTCCGCTAGGCGATTGTCAAGAAGTGGCACCATGCTGAAAAGCTCTTGTTGTGTTTTTACTTTTGTTTTTCGCTTTTTTGTCGGTTTTGCAAGTTCTCCAAATTCAGCACGCTATGAGGAACATGACCAGCAACTGCGGAGGGGGAGCGGAGGGTGTAGACGGCACATGCAGAATCGCAGTGCCGTCCTGGTAGCAGAAGTTTGAGAGTAAAAGACATCTGCTGTTAAAAAGTAAGCACTTTGCACTTTTAGTACTATCCGCAGCTGATGCTGGGTCTATTCGACTGCAACTTGCCCTCCGCCCACCCTCCGCTACGCGAGTGTCAAGAGGTGACACCATGCTGAAAAGCTCTTTATGTGTTTTTACTTTAGTTTTTCGTTTTTTTTGTCGGTTTTGCAATTTTCCAAAATTCAGCATGCTACGAGGAACATGCCCAGCAACTGCGGAGGGGTAGCGGAGGGTGTAAACGGCACACGCAGAATCGCAGTGCCGTCCTGCTGGCAGAAGTTTAAGAATAAATGGCATCTGCTGTCAAAAAGTAAGCACTTCGCGCTTTTAGTTTTATCCGCAGCTGATGCTGGGTCTATTTGACTGCAACTTGCCCTCCGCCCACCCTCCGCTACGCGAGTGTCGAGAGGTGATACCATGCTGAAAAGCTTTTTATGGGTTTTTGCTTTTGTTTTTCGCTTTTTTGTCGGTTTTGCATTTTTTCAAAATTCAGCATGCTATGAGGAACATGCTGAGCAACTGCGGAGGGGTAGCGGAGGGTGTAGACGGCACATGCAGAATCGCAGTACCGCCCTGGTAGAAGAAGTTTAAGAATAAATGGCATCTGTTGTCAAAAAGTAAGCACTTTGCACTTTTAGTGTTATCCGCAGCTGATGCTGGGTCTATTTGACTCCAACTTGCCCTCCGCCCACCCTCCGCTACGCGACTGTCAAGAGGTGATAGCATGCTGAAAAGCTTTTTATGGGTTTTTCCTTTTGTTTTTCGCTTTTTTGTCGGTTTTGCATTTTTTCAAAATTCAGCACGCTATGAGGAACATGCTGAGCAACTGCGGAGGGGTGGCGGAGGGTGTAGACGGCACATGCAGAATCGCAGTACCGCCCTGGTAGAAGAAGTTTAAGAATAAACGACATCTGCTGTCAAAAAGTAAGCACTTTGCGCTTTTACTACTCCACCCAGCTAATTCTGGATCTGATCGACTGCAACTTGCCCTCCGCCAACCCTCCGCTAGGCGAGTGCCGAGAGGTGATAACATGTGGAAAGCCTTTCTTTGCGTTCCGAATGCAACGGGGATATCTTTAGAGGCCGAGGATGTTGCGCCGTGAAAAGTGCTACCGTAAGAACCGTCTCTATACGGTTTTCAATTGCATCTGTCATGCGTATTAAAAGCTAAAGCAAAGCGCGATCATGCAGGAGTAGCAAAAATCTGTACGTGGTCGCGTGCATGTAGTTTTTTATGCAGTGCAAAAGTTTCGCACTCGTATAAATGCATTACAAATTTCCTCAGCACGACAAATAATGCGGGTTTACCTTAAGAGCACGCTTTGTAATGCATGTTTGCGATTACTACGAGTGCGATACTTTTGCACAGGATATTTTTCGGTGCGCGGCAGTTTGAGTTGGGGTTTAGCAAGTGCTTGACTTCCTGGTTGAACTTATGCTGCGCCTCGACGAACCAATTAAACTCGCGCTGTTGCCACTCGTACACGTCTGTGGTGTCCTTTTTGTGAAAGCAGTTGTAGAGAATCGGGGAGGTGTTGGAGCAGGGCTTGAGGAAATGGTCGGGTAGTGGGGGCTGATCTCGGTAGGGGGAACTCGGGTGCTTGAGGTGGTCCCTCGCGTTTTTGGTCGGAGAAAACGGCAAGCCTTTCTCGTTCGCTTTCGTGGGGTGGGGGAAGTGGCCCTCTGTAGTGTGATAAGATCACTTTATCGATAGATAGAATAACAAACACAAAGGAAACAGCAACAGAACAGCGATTTGTCATGCAGCTGCAACAAGAAAACCATCAAACTTCTGTCCTCCTCTTCACATATTGGTTTTATACGTGGTGTATGAACTGCAATAGTATCGTACTCGTATAAATGCATGACAAATTGTCTCAGCATGAGAAACAAAATTTGTAATGCGGATTTGACTTAACAAGAAAATTTGTAATGCATGATTGCAATACGAGTACGATACTTTTGCACAGGATATGGTGGCTCCGCATACTGCATCCACTTCTGGTGCGCGTCCAGATCTACCCTTTTTGCCAGCTATCACTCGCAAAGGTGTTTTAACGTTCACGGTTTTGATGCTTTCACTATGTAAGTACGATCACGCATGACAGATTTTTCCTTTCATCATGGGTGCTCAGCAATACAAATATCAGTGACAGTGTACTATAATTCTTCATCCTTTTGCTTTTGGTTTTGAATGTTTTATCGCATCACATATTCCGAGTTCTCAACGTTTTAACACTTTAATTCCGGTTGATACTGGCGACGGTATCTTCATATTCGGGGTTTCCGGCACGGGGTAGAGGTGTTTGCTCCCACCTCCTATTCGGTAGTTCTGACTGCCGCTGCTTCGCATATTGCTTTTACCCGGCGCTGCTCCTGCTCCTCGATCTAGCAGTGCCCCACCGGCGCGCCCACCGCCAGTGTAGCTCGAGGTCGCGGATGAAGATCCATTTTCGTCTGATGATGGAAGAAAGACCGGCGCCGACTCCGTGTGCTTGTCGGTCCTCAGCCTTCTGTTTTGATTTCGGTATCTCACGTCGTCTTCCGGGTCACTGCCCTTCTTGTTGAGCAGCGCCGGCACAAGGAAATTCGCCATTGCCCTCTGCAACCGCGGTGAGCAGTGTCGCACATCGGCTGCACCGCCGGAGGTCAAAGCGGTGAGGCCCGCACGCTGCAACTCCAAGGAGGGGGCGCGGTGGTGGCTTGTTTTCCTCCCGGAGGTGGGGGCCTTGGACGGGGAAACAGATGACTTCATTTTTGGTGAGCAGAATGCAGTGCAGCTGGCTCGCAGAAACGATAAACGTAGAAGCAATCAAATTCCCCCTACCTACTCTGTTAGACTGCGGAGCGGGGCTCAAGAGCGTCGTTTTGAGCCTCGATAATGCGCCAAAATGAGACACTCACTTGTATTACCCGGAGCTACTAACCCCGAGTTGTTGCACCAGGACACGTGCAGCTGGTCGTACAGAAAAAAAAACGGGTACTACAAGGTCGTCCCGGAGCAGCTTCTAAACAACAAGGAATGTTGAAAATGGCACGGAGGAATATTGATGAGGGAAAGTGGTGGGCTACTTATATCGACGACTGCTGGGAATTTCATCGTCACCTACCTGGAGATACAATTGCAGGAACTGCAAGGAAGGTCGGTTTTAGTTCCACTCTATTTAACCCGAAAACTACACGACAAATTGACTCGACCACCCACAACCGACATTTCTGGGGTAAAGCGCTGAAAAAGACCGTCTCCATATTCCATTGCGCTCCCGAGCCCGACGTTGAAAGCCAAGAAAAAAAAACAGAAACCGATATATTGGATTCTGGTCAACGGACCCCGATAACATCTTCACCTTCAGTCTATTTTTCCAAATGGAATGAGAAACAGAAATACTCATACCAAGAAGGTGTCGGTGTAGAGGGACCACGACGCTCAAGACAATCACAATGTTACATTCTACGACCGAGCTACTTTCTTGCTATGGATCATGACGCTGATGCTTGCTGGCGCTTGTTTACCACTTCACATCCGAGTACCGCTAAGCAAATCCAATTGTTTTCTTTCAGTTTGATTTTGATATTTCTACGTCTACAGTTACCATTTCTTTCCTTTTGTTTCCAAAATTAGGATTGCCAAAGGAGTGGCGCAGAAGAATTGCCAAAGGAGTTGCTCAACACCAGCACCATGATCTTCAAGTTCTTTTCTCGCAGCACCGGCCTTGGAGTTATAATTCGCTCTCAATGTAGTAAGTTAGAGTTACTGCACCACTGAAAAAATCACATACTGGTACACCGAGCTGACCGCCGTCAAGATCAGCAACACGGGAAAGCCGTACTTCAAAAAGTCCTTGCCCTGGATCTTGTGGTGCAGGGGGGCGTCTGCGGGAAGTATCAAGTGCAAAAATGTCTGGTGTTTTGTCTGGAAGCAAGACCATGGTACAGCACAGGGAAGAGCAAAAATGTCTGGGCCTGGATGAATGCGCGACTTGTCGCGCAGCTTTTCCATGACCCATGAGGTCTGGAATGCAGGACCTAGCATGACAGATTCTGTGCGATCTCTCTCATTCCTATCCTGCATGAGAAACTCCCCCCCGACTTGGTCAAAACTGGACGACTTTTGGCAATCGTGCAACACTGATTTTTGCATGCTTCAGATTTAGCATGACAAGTTGCATTCTCTCAGACCCAGACATTTTTACTTACATTTGATAGGAAGGTACCTGGAGCAGATCCCCATCGCCACGAGGTTAGCAAGTATGCACGAGCTGTCGGAAAACAACTTCTAAAGGAAGCGCAATGGTTATCAAAAGTCGTAGATTAGAAGTGGGCGTTGTAGGACGTCGACGAACATGCTCAAGTCAGATCCTGGAAGCAGAGGCTCTCTATGTGGGACTGAGTCATTTCAGTGTGAGAAATTGCGTTCGAGATTCTTGATGATGATGAAGACAAAGTTTTTTTGCCCTCGAGTACGCCGACGCCGATCTAGTACTAGCAAAGATAAAAAAGCTGCAAATTGAGTGGTTTTCCACACAGCATAACGCTAGATCCCATGATGCTCCCGATCCCCCCGATGCAAGCGCCAACCGAGAGCGCGTAGGACAAGTTTTCGACCACTATCCACAGTAAATTTCCCGTACACGACGTACAAATGCCATCTCTGCATGACAAAACTGGGGCTCGATCCTAGTTTAGCATGACATTCTCCCGGACTTGGCTAATTCGAGAGCCCAGAAACTGTCTATGGACAGGTCCGAGTAGCCAAACAGCCCGGGAACTCGAATTAGCCAAGTCGCAAAAAACGCGACTTGGCTAATTATCTCCCGGACTTGGCTAATTCGAGAGCCCAGAAGCTGTCTATGGACAGGTCCCAGTAGCCAAACAGCCCAGGAATGCGAATTAGCCAAGTCGCAAAAAACGCGACTTGGCTAATTATCCCCCGGACTTGGCTAATTCGAGAGCCCAGAAGCTGTCTATGGACAGGTCAGAGAAGCCAAACAGCCTGGGAATGCGAATTAGCCAAGTCGCAAAAAACGTGACTTGGCTAATTATCTCCCAGACTTGGCTAATTCGAGAGCCCAGAAGCTGTCTATGGACAGGTCCGAGAAGCCAAACAGCCCGGGAATTTGAATTAGCCAAGTCGCAAAGAACGCGACTTGGCTAAGTATCTCCCGGACTTGGCTAATTCGAGAGCCCAGAAGCTGTCTATGGACAGGCCCGAGTAGCCAAACAGCCCGGAAATTCGAATTAGCCAAGTCGCAAAAAACGCGACTTGGCTAATTATCGTCGTGTTACTTACAGCACTCCAAACTGGTGAAATTTGTGATGCCGCTTGTACATGTACGGAAAATTATTTGTATTGCATAACCTCGAAGCCCAGTTTATTCGTTGTGTCCTCCTCCGTCTTCAGCGCGAGCAGCAGGTAGCACATCGTCGTCGTGTACGGCAGGGATTCCAAAAACGCGCTGCCCATCGAGCTCACCCAGAGGATGAGCAGCATCGCCACCGGAAGTCGGGCGCTTTCGTCATCGATGGACGAGATCACGTTCGAAATGCACTCGCCAACTAGTCGAATCAAACCGAGCTCGGCGAGACGCTATCCGCTGCAAAAGTTCATATATCGCATTTGAAGATGTAATAAATTGCAATTTATGGGCATGACAAGTTTCATAACGTAACCCTCCTACCTGATCAATTTGGCGTGGGAACTTACGTCGAATTTCTTCTTGAAATAAAAAATTGTAATTGCAATCGACGCACAGTGCGACTTCACTTTTGCAATGCATAGACACTCGACCAGTACGAAAAGGGACGCGAAAAACATGAGCACGTCCCACTCCATATCCTGAGTAAAAACGTACCCACACCAGCAGAATCAAAATGAGGATTTTGCAACACAAACCTAGGAGTTTTGTGAGTCACACATGACAAGTTGAACGCACTGCAGTGTAGTGCAGGCTAGCAAGTGCAGCCGCGTCACAAATCCAGCTGCTCATCCTGTTCACAGCATCACAAATTCCAAAACACAATTGGAAATGGCTATCATGGGGATGCGCATTTTTACAAGTCTTCCTGTCTTTGCGAATCTGTATCTGCATTACAACTCTGGCGTGGGTACGTTTTTACTCAGGATACTCCACGGACTCCAAAACGTGGTGGATTTCGTGACTGGTGAGGAGAAAACACATATCAAAATGAAAAATCCCCTCTCCCCATACTGAGACGGCGATTTGTGTAGCATGATTTGAGACCACAAATCATTTTGTCATGCTAGAAGGCAAAAGAAGCGGACTGTAGTGCTGAGTGGCGTAGGAAAGCCTTGCGTCTTCAGAATGACAGGAGGCAACTGGAAAAGCAGACAGCATGACAAATTGCCTGCAAAAGAGGGAACAACTGCGTCTCTTGGCGTTCTAGCAATACAAGTCAATTTGTGTAGCTCAAATACAGCAACACAAGTTTCGTTTTCGGTAGGGGGGGGGATTTTTCCTTTTGATAACACAGCAGCAGCATTCCCAAGAACGTGAACCACGCTGCCTCTTGTTGGTGCACCGGGGAAAGTATGCATTGCAAAATGGGGTCTGGAAACTTGTAATGCTGGGTGGGGAATAGCGCAGACTCTGTAATGCACAGCCAAGCATGAGAAATATCTGCGCTGCTTAGTGTCGCGCTTTCCGCATGACAAACTGCGTTGTTGCATGACACGCACGAGTGTCTCTTCTTGGACACGCACCATCACAAACTGTTCAGTCATGCCAGACAAGCATGACAAACCTTGCATTCTTCCAGACCCAGACATGTTTGCATTTGATAGAAAGGCAGAGGGCCAGGAAAATGCCCGCAAACACCGCAGTGACTTTGAGGAGCATGTAGTGATCGGTGATCCGGTTGTCGCGCTTGAGTTTTTCCAAGTCGACAAACACCACCCCGTTCGAGGAAGCGGATGACGAATAGCTCGCGTTGCTCCGGGTGCTTCGCTGCCCAACAGCCTCCTGAGAGGTTCTGGAGTCGGCCGCGTCGGCGATGTTTGATGATGTTGCGTGATCTCTTTGCGTTATTGGAAGTTGCAGGGGTTCTTGGCATATCACGGCGCAAAAATCCACCCCCTGTTCGTGCCTCTCATTCGTCATGCAAAAAAAGGCAAATCGTGACTTTATCCTGCGCGATCTTTTGCAGACCGTACTGCAGTCACCGCATGTAGTCACGTTATGCACAGGCTACATACTTACTAGCTGGTGTTCGTAGTGTTCTTACAAGTGCTTCCGTTGCTGCTCAAGGGTCACTTACACTGGACTTGGACATGAAGACTGAGGAAATAGGGGTATAGGAAGTTGCGCACGCTCATCTTCATATGGCCTTTCTCATCCTCCGTTGCAGTGGTCACCACGATCGCATCGGCTTGTTTTGCAGGAGCCATGGCACCATCTGGCTGAAGCTGCGGAGGCTTCGCTTGGTTTTCATCCTGTTCTTGCAAATTTATTCTTCGTAGATCATCCTGATCCTCTACCTCGTCATCCGGCTCTCCTATCCTGAGTAAAAACGTCCCCATACCAGAGTCAACGTGGAAAATCTGCTAGACAAATCGGCCAACTTTGGTTGTCTCGCATGACAAGTTTGTCCTCGTAGTGGAGTCCTGTTTAGCTAGTTCAGCAGCATCACAGATCTAGCATATCATGCTATTTCTAGCATCACAAATCCCAAAACACGACTAGAAAAAGCTTCTCATGGGGCTTCGCATGAGAAACTTTTTTGGCATGCAAATTTGCATGACAACTCTGGGATGGGGATGTTTTTACTCGGAATATCTCCGGCAAGAATCTCCTCCCGGAACTGGCGGTACAGCAGGTAACTAGTATCCTGTGCAAAAGTACCGTACTCGTAGTAAGTAATCGCAGGAGTCATGCATTACAAATCTTCATCCCAAGGCAAAACAGCATGACAAATTCCATTTGTCATGCTGAGCTAATTTGTATTGCAATTACTACTATTACGATACTTTTGCAGTTCATAACTAGACAGGGGAAGCAAAACGACGATCAGGGGGGCGTTGTAGATCAGGAAATCGACGAAGCCAACCTTCTATCAAATGTAAAAATGTCTGGGTCTGGAAGAGTCATGCTGTTTTTGCATGACACAGAAGGTCTGGCATGGGAGCTCTAGCATCACGGGTTTCGAGAAACTTTCGCAATGCCGAATCCGCATGACAAATGTCGCCCCATCTTGGTGGCAGAAACTGGACAGCTTTTGCTAACTATGCATGAGAGAGAGATCTTTCTGTGTCTTGAAATGCGCATCACAAGTTTGTACTCTTCCAGACCCAGACATTTTTGCATTTGATATCTTCAGCTTGTAGCCGATAACGATATTGGGGGGATCGCCTATCAGGGTCGAGGTGCCACCTGCAGTCGTGTAGTTGCGGACTTTTAGGAATAGGATTACTTAGTTTTCCAGCACAGTCATCTTTTCCTTTTCGATTTTCAGGCGCGACAGATACCAATGCAGCCTTCAAAAGTGACCAAGTAAACAGGAGATATTTGATCATACTGAATACCAACAGTCGCGCAGATGACTTGCGCTAGATAGAACGGCTTTGGATTCCTCCGAAAGGCTTTGCACAGCTGGAACTTGTATCCTGTGTAGAAGCATCCTCACCTCCCCAGGGTCAAGACGCGACTGCCGTTACACGAATCAAGATAGAGTTGCGCTAATATTTCAAAGTTTGCACGACAAGTCTGGCTCCGCGGAGCGGGGAAATGCCACTCAAAATGAAAAATGTTAAGGAGACGCATCATAATTGGTCTTGGTAATATGGTAGCGAATCGCCATAAGTAATCATGCCAAATCTGCTACCTAGTACAGGGAGACCACGAGGTCGTTTCTACACAGGATAAAGTGAGCGGTCCCATCAGCATGACGACGGTAACGTTGTCGAGGAAAGCGGAGAGTATGCCCGTGATGTTGGCAAGGAGGAAAAACAGCTTGCGTACGTCACATTTCGAAAAAATGACGATTTTCACGATGATATGCAACCCAAAAGTATCGCACTACGTAGTAAAAACTGCAATACAAATTGGCTCAGGAGCATGACAAACTGAACTCGACAAACTGAATTCTTGTCATGCTGATTTAGCTTCGAAAAGAGCTTTGCCTTGCATGACTGGGATTTTATTGAAGTACGAGTACGATACTTTTGCACCAGGATAGCTGAACCACTGAAAGAAGCCCGTTTGCGCGAGGAAATTCACATTGATCATCATGGAGAAGAGGAGCATCAGGTATGATTTGGAAATTTGTCTGGGTCTGGAAATTTCTGCTGCCGAAGCTCGGATCGCATCAACGCAAAGGTTGTAAAAGCGGCTTGTCCTTGTACTGCATAACAGCATGAAAAATTTTCCGAGAGGCCTATTGCAGATGCATTCGGAAAAGTCATATGAAACAGACACGGAGGTAGAGGAAAGTTTCACAACATCACACACTGACGCTGACCACTCGTATTCCTGCATCACAGATGATCTTGGCGTTCTTCAACAGATCTCTCATCACAAATTCAGACCCAGACACATATTGTTGCAGTGGATAGCAGGGTTCCGAAGTCAATCATCGCTATGGTTTCTTTCAAGTGAATTTGTTCGTGCACCACGGAGTTCAGAAACAACCCGATCGTGGCCGCGACCAAGGTGACGTACACACGGTGGACAACCTCTGAGATGATCAGCGCGAAGGTGCCGAGGAACAAAATCACGGCGAAGTACAGTCGCCACTTGCCCAACCAGGTGAAGCAGACGAGTTGCACTTTCAACCCGAGAAAGTCGGTGTGTCCCGTCAGGGCGACGCCGGCTGTCGTCTCGCGCGTAAGGGTGAATTCGGCTTTGACGGGATGGAGACTTTCCACATCGAGGGTCTCGAAATACTCCACTTCTTCGTCCTTCGAAAGCAGCAGGCTCTATCAAACGTAAAAATGTCTGGGTCTGGAAGAACGCAACTTGTCATGCTAAATCTGAAGCATGTGAAAATCTGTGTTGCATGATTACCAAAAGTCGTCCAGTTTTGACCAAGTCGGGAGGGAGTTTCTCATGCAGGATAGGCATGACAGAGATCGCGCGGAATCTGTCATGCTAGGCCCTGCATTCAACACCTTATGGGTCATGGAAAATCTGCATGACAAGTCGCGCATTCTTCCAGACCCAGACATTTTTACACTTGATAGGCTCCCAGACTTTACGACCTCGTTGAGGGAATTGTAAATCTTCCACTGCTATCAATTGCAAAAGTATCGCACTACTCGTACTAATTGCAGATATGCATGACAAATTTCTTTCTCAAGTTAAATCCGCATTACTAATGCGATTTCTCATGCTGAAGAAATTTGTCATGCGATTTATACTAGTACGATGCTTTTGCATTTCATAATTGCACCTTCTCCTTGACCGAGTCGCTGTCGGTCCGCGGCTGCTGGGCCGCAAACATCTTCAAATCAATCACCTCTACGTGGGTGGAGTCGTGGTTGTTGTGGTCTTCCAAAGGCATAACCAGTGGCTGCGACTCCGAAATGGTGTAGACTGGACTGGTGATGAAAGAGTTGTACTTCGTCAGCCGGTATGCAGCGCAAAAGGAGAGCAGGGAGCACCAGGACCAACATCAGTCAGGTGGAATAACTGCATGACAAATATAATCATTGTCGCAAGGCCAAAGTAGATCTACTGTACTAATCTCATGGTCGAAAGATGAACGTGCGGCGGGTGCGGAAGTGCAATGTTGGATAAAACAGCGACACAAGGGTTGTATGGGACCACGAGATGATTTGCCATGATGCGAGAATAAAAATTACATCAAAAATCCGTCCGATCTTCTTCTTCAGGTACTTACTCGCAACTTTTGCAGAGCATAGTCGCGTGGTGTGCAGGACCTCGCTCGGCTGGTGCGGTTTCCACACGCACATCAGCACCACTGCAAAGATGGAAACCAGGAATGCGGCAAGCGCGGTCAGTTTTTCTCGCTTCGTAAATTTCGGGGCGAAGAAGTTCATTTGCGGTGGTTTCGTTTCCATTTGTGCTTTCGTCCCTCCTGCATTGCTGAGCTCTTTTGAATCCTCGTGCAGGACGACGCCATCCAAACCGTCGAGGACTTCGCCTCCGGCTTCGCCAGCACCTGCAGCGTTTTTGCTACCCGCGGTGGGATATGCATTGCAAATATAATGTCTGGGTCTGGAAATTTGTGATGCTAAAATGTGCATGATGGAAACATTTTCTTATCCAGCAAGGCATGACAAGTTTGCAGAACGCTTTCTCATACGCATTCCGCATCAGAAACTGCGTTCTTGTATGACAAGAGAGGCTGCCGCTTGTTTTGTTGGTCATGCAATACAGATTTCACAAGAATGTAAGGCCAGCATTACAAGTTCCAACTTTATTCCAGACCCAGACATTTTTGCACTTGATATGGGAGTGGCTACACCTCCACGTGTAAAGAGAGCGAAGGAATGTGGAAGTGTCAGAATCGAAATTGACAAAATCGAAAAATTTGTGATGCAAAAAATTGATGTCAGTTGGAGCCTCAGTTTCCAAGTGGCGCATGACAAATTTTGGGAGCACCCAAATCCAGTCTGTCATGCTGTTCGGGCAAAGAAGACTCCTTCTGTCATGCTACTCTGGCAGCACATTGTATACCTCTAAACAGGCTTACAATCGCCCTCATTTGCCTGCTCCCCAATACAGGCCTTCAGTGCCCTACATTTTATGCATCACAAGTTTTTCGATTTTGTCGATTTCGATCCTGACACATCCATAAGGAAATCTCCTTGCGCAGCTGCTCGACTTCGCGCTTGGTGCTGTTCTTACTTTCAGTGCGGATTGCTTCGGCGTATTTCTGCTTTCCCTCTCCCCCTGCTTCGTCATAGCCAGACCCGGGGGTAGCCGCTCCCTCGGTAAGCGCATCTTCATCGTTGTCTGACGAGGCGAAAAAGCTCGATTGTGACTTCACGCTGTGCCGTCCACTCCTGGGCGTTCGCGACGTCGCACCGCCGGCCGTGCTATCCTGTGCAAAACTATCGCACTTGTACTGTAATCATGCATTACAAATCTTTTCCCTATAGGGAAATCCGCATTACAGATCTTATTTCTCATGCTGAGGAAATTTGTAATGCATTCATACGAGTACGATACTTTTGCAGTTCATACGTGCGGATCGCCCCGGTCAGCCTGGCCAGCGACTTCTGTCTCTCCCACTGCTTTATCAAATGTAAGAATGTCTGGGCCTGGAAGAATGCAAGTTTGTCATGCTTGTTTGGCATGACTCTTAGATCTGTCATGCACATTACCAAAGAGCCCCACTTTTCTGTCATGCAGAAACGTAGTTTGTCATGCAGAATAGGCAACACCTAGAAGCTCAGAAACTTGTCATGCTGAGCCAGCAATTGTCGCCTCCTCATGATACGCCACACGGCATCACAAGTTTCCAGACCCAGACATTTTTACATTTGATATGCTTCAGCCGTGCGGTCACCTTGGTGAAGGTCTTGCCCTCTTTGGTGTGCAAGCGGGCGTGGTACTCCTTCAGGAGAGACTCAAACCATTCGAGGTGCGAGGAGGAGCTCGTCGGGGCAGCAGATGTAGTTACCATCTTGTTGGCGCCAGTACTATAGGATGCCGTCGCGCCAGTTATTTGTAGTTGAGCACCTCCTGCTGCCTGTCGCTCGACTTCGTCCCGCTCTATGGCAATTTCCTCCAGCATTAGGAGAGCCTGCTCTGGGAGATCGAGCTGCATCATCCTGTTGGTATTCAGAATTCCACGGTTGCTTCGAGCTGATCCGGGGGTCTGGGGCAGGGGTTGCGGCTTGCCGGGCTGTCGCGGCGTGTAGTGCTGCCGGTGCTCCACATTTTCTGGAGCAGGAGCGGCCATGGTGATTCAATGACGAGGGGCTTGTTGTTCGTATGGAGGTTGTTTTCTGCAAGACGCGGAGGAATTCGTTTTCTGTCCCCGCGCTCGCCTAGACGAAACGAAGCTGCGCCCGCTTTGGAGGTGCGGCAGAGCAGTCTTAGCAGTTCGCAGGTCGCCTCCCGTAGAGTAGATTTCGAATCTTCTTCTTCAATATCAATGCCCCTGCTTAGCCTGCTCCTTCTTTTATTTCTGCCTTGTCGTGCAGCACGACCAGCACACTACTAAGCACAAAAACTACAATCCTGCAGACAGCGAAAGCTGTGTTGCAGTCAGAAGCGCAAATCAATGGCACGACTAGACCATAAAATCAAGAGAAAACGAGCTTGAGTGCCTGGTTTTGCGGTCCATCTTGATCTTGTCGTGCTAAACGTGTGTCCATCGTATAATCAGCGAACAAGTTTTAGTTTGTCATGCTGAGGCGCGGCGTCGTTGCTGGGATCGTGGTACTACTATAAATAAATTCTTGTTCGTCATCCACGTGGGATGAGTTGCGTTCTGCTGGTGGTCCTACATTTCCTTCGAGATCCTGGCACCAGGAGGAGAAACTGCATTCTGATGTTTCCCTTTGTGAGTACTTATGTTTTCTGGTGAAATGTACGCTCTGTCTAGCGGGATCCGACACCGACTCAAGAAGAGCCCTGGCTGCACAGCTCAAAAGCAACTACGACTACCGCACCATGAAGATGATATAGCATATGACTCGCGCGTTTTTATTCGTACATGAATCCACTTGTGCAGGAGGTGAACATGCCATCCGTAGTATCGGAGAACAGAAGATTTTTAGAAGATGAAATCGGTCATCGTACACGAATAAATTTATGGCACACGCTGAAGAACAGATAGTGCTAGATTGCCACTTCGTCCTCGTCTCTCTTCGTTCCTTCGTCCGCGACGGCGCCGACGGGTTATAAATTGCAAAAGTATCGTACTGGTGTGAATTGCATTTACTTATAAATTTCAAACTGCTACTTCAGCAGTGCAGCGGCTAACCTGAACAAGTTTGTTGCCTTGCTATACAACGAGGCACAAGAGGCAGCAACGCTTCCCATATCTGCGAATGCTGCCACGAAGTGGAAGCTGGGGCTTACCAACCTTCCCCCAAATCCAGACTGCGCTACCGACATGACTGTTCACGATGCTGACGGTTCGGGCGCCGCGTATCTCCACTTTTCCACGTGTCCGCTCGTGACAAAACCAGATGCTTCTGATGATGCTGAAAAGAATAGTCCCCGGATACATTTGGCAAATAAGTTCTTCGTTTGCACGACAATACATACCGCGCTCCTGTAGTACGGAGTAGGCGGAGCGGCGACGGGAGGATTGGGAGGGGTGGAGGAGAGAAAGATGGGGTTGTATAAACTGCATTTATTCAAACTAGATGCATCAACGTGGTCTGCGCCTATTGTGCGGCTGAAGTCAAGGGAAATACGAGCGAGTGTTGCTGTAACCAACTAGGAGCACTTGATGCTGTTACTCAGCTTAAGTACAACTCTAAAAAGACGCCTCTCGACTGCTTTTTACAAAACCTAAATGTAGGGCGTGGACAATTTTTGCTTTAGTACATCTTAGACGTCCCAGGTGGAGGACGGGACGCGTTTTCCTCATACAAAATACTGGTTTTGCGGTCCAACGGGACGCGTTTTCCTCATACCAGGTGGAGTGCCTGGTTTTGCGGTCCATCTTGATCTTGTCGTGCTACAGATGAGTATGTGGCTGACAGTTGTGAGTGTTGTTCCATCTTTTTACCATATTGCTCTCAGTTTTGACCTCCGCTTCCTTTTCAGACACACTTCTATATAAATCTGCCACTCGCTGAGTAGACAGAGGATCACGACAGGGAACAACAACAACATCGGGAAAGAACAACTCATGGATACAGGAGCAGCTCAACATGGTTCGGGGCCACCATAATGGCACGTCGTGCGGCACTGCACTCGACCACGACAGTGGTGTTTGTTACAGTGTTTGATTTAGAGTACCTACAATTCACAATGTGTTACTGCAGCTACAAAAAAATAACTCCTCCTCGACTCGACCGCAACTGCGTCCTCCTCGACCGCCGCCGAGAGGATTGTTCTACGATGGCAAGAAATGCACCGCCAAGACTGTTTTACGAGGAGAACGACTGCCCGCAGCTTCAAGATTTCTGTAGGACTGCTTTTATTCTGAGAGTGCTCCTCTATATCGTGCGACTCATGGTTATGTTACTAGTACAACTGCGCCTGCAACTTGCTCCTTCGTCAGCATCTTCCTGCAGAGGATCAGTGAGTTATATCGTACATCTTAAGCGTGCAAGAGCATCAGGCTTAAGGATTTCTCATGTTGTTCCTCTCTTTTGGCATCAGCTTGTATCTAGCTGGTAAAAAGATGTCAATTTGTATCTAGTCTGGTAGTAATTGTAACAGGGAATCTATCTTCTATTAGTCGCGCAACTTCTTCATCTGGGCTCACGTTCAAAGAAAGATGCTATCGTCCTTCCTCGAAGAGACGCAGACGACCTTCATCTCCTCCATCGTCCTCCGTCGATGCTTGATTGATGAACAGCTCCAGTTTTGCCACGTAGCCCTGTCGGTACTTGGTTATTCTCGGTTTTCTGAGATAAGTCAGCTCCTCGGAGTCGGTAATGGGGAACCTGAACTCAGTAGGCCGATGCGTCGGGTCGACCATGCGGATTTCATTTTTTCTGGCGAGTTCGTCAAATGCGGTTTCGAGGTAGCCGGTCTCCGCCACGCCAGATTTCGACATCGCATCCAAAACCGTGTCCGCCAGCACGCCAGGGGATGCCAGGTTTTCCCGGTTCAGCATCCAGGTCTCCTTCCCAACCACCCAGGAAATTTGCTCAGGTTTCACCCCCTTCTCGCGCTGAAGCCAGACCACCGCGTCCATTCCCGTCTTGCCGCCGCCGAGCACGCAGAACCGCTTGGTCTGAAAGTCGGACGGCGGCAGGGTGTGCAGTTCACTCGGCACGCGAACCTGAATACTCGTCTTTGCTCCCGCTGCTTCCTGGACCTCGAAGGCATCCTTGATGTTTTTCAGCACAGTCATCTTTTCCTTTTCGATTTTCAGGCGCGACAGATACCAATGCAGCCTTCAAAAGTGACCAAGTAAACAGGAGATATTTGATCATACTGAATACCAACAGTCGCGCAGATGACTTGCGCTAGATAGAACGGCTTTGGATTCCTCCGAAAGGCCTTGCTGCACAGCTGGAACTTGTATCCTGTGTAGAAGCATCCTCACCTCCCCAGGGTCAAGACGCGAGTGCCGTTACACGAATCAAGATAAAGTTGCGCTAATATTTCAAAGTTTGCACGACAAGTCTAGCTACCGGGCTGGGCTCACCCCGAGCACCAACCTCAAGCACGAAGTCCTCATCTGACTCGCACCCTACATCAACATCATCACCATCAATCGAGTCTGGAATTGAAACGGAAGAAGACCCGGACGCCGCTCTTGCCCTCGCTCCCCTGGCCTGACGACGCGAGACAAACTGGCGACACTCCTGGCAGACGCAGCGCACGGACGCGATCGCCCTACTCCCATGGTCGTATCGCCGTGTGGTGAAGAAGGGGTACTCTTCGACCTCGCGGCAGATATCCGCGTGCTGCCGCTCGAGATGCAACGTCAACAGCGAAGAGTGCCTGGTTTTGCGGTCCATCTTGATCTTGTCGTGCTACTCATTTTATTCCAGATAAAAATATACTTGACACTCTTGTTTTGTAGTGATTCATCTTTTTACTTATCGCTCTCAGTTTTGGCATGCGCTTCGACAAAGAACTTTTACTCCTCGCCGCGCAGACAGAGGATCTTCACGACAGGGAACAACAACATCGGAAAGCAACTCATGGATACAGATGGAGCTGCTCAACTACATGGTTAGATTTTTTTTTTTTTCGAGATTCATTGGCATAAGGCTTTGGCGATCTGGTTGCTTTTCGGGATGACGTCAGAGCCAAAAAGAAAAAGTCAAATCATACATGTTGGGTATAACATCATTATACACATCTTCAGCAGGGACAGATAGATACTAAAATGAACTTACTTACTACTGGTCCACACTGTGGTGCCCTGCTCTTGGTCGTGATGTACCATTACTACTGTGCTGCATGCTTTTATTGTTTTATTCCTCCAGCTTCGTTTGTTGTCTTGAATCAAGATTTGGTTTACTCTTCTTGCGTAGTACTAGAGGACTGACATTGTACATCTACCGCTTGACCATGATGTCATAATTTGCAGTAGATATAAAAGTCAACATTTTGATCGACATATAATGCGTCGATCAAATCAATTACAATCAATTTTTTTTAAGATATCCTTACATAAAAGAAAGTCAATTCTACAACAGTGGAAGTACACGAAAAAGACGAGTATACATAGAGAACGGGTAGTCGTTTCTTGATCCTGTTCTGGTACAAGTAGTTTTGTATGTTGGCCAGTGCTGCTTGCATAAAAGTGGTCTTTGTGATGTTGAAGTACTACGGTGGTTCTTTGTAGTTTCGCAAAGCACCCTTGTAGTTGACCACAGAAGCTCCTCTTGCACTTTCTGTTGACGCGGCATCAGAGTCAAAACGAGCAAAAGATTTTTTTTCAAATACATAAGGGTCATTTGTTACTTTCTCGTACAGTGGTATATGCTTTTTTTTTCCGAAATTTACCGTTCGTTTTCCACTCCTACACCTTCTCCGCTTCCTTTTTTCGCATAGTACAGAAACAGATAACAAATTCATATAGAAGCACTTAGATCACTACACATCATGATGTCGTATCAAATGCAAAAGTGTCTGGGTCATCTGGAAGAATCCGAACTTGTGATGCTGCACTTGGATTCCAAAAAAATCTGTATCGCATGACCAGCAAGTAATGGAATGCAATTTTGTTCTTGGCTACGCGGAGAGGGCATTTGTCATGCGGAATAGGTAAGTATCACGAAGCCCTCAAAAAGTCTGTGACGCTAGGGCATGCATCACGGACATCATACCACATGCAAAACGTGCGTGACAAGTCTCAGAATCTTCCAGACCCAGACATTTTTTTATTTGATATGTCGACCACTAGTACGACAAGTGGATCCTAGTGTCGACGACCACTGGTTGTACATGTACAGCAATAATATCATACATAGTGCTTGATAAAATCTATGCCACATTACCTGAAAAACCCTAGCCGCGGCGCTTTGGCGTTCTGAAGCAAGTCGCCACAGTGCCTGTTCGATAAAAGAAAAAATAATTGGTGCACGAACGAGGCTCAAGACATGGAGTCTTGGTTTTTCCACGTAGCAGCAGCCTTCTATTTTGCTCGCACCGGCATGCGTATCAAAAAGAGTGAAGTTGGTCCTTCCAGATGTGAAGACTGAGTGGTCAGTTTGCTTTCACTCACAGCATCCCTGCTGCTACTTCCGCAGGGACAACCCGCCGCCCGGCACCTTCTGCGCCGTTGCCGGCGTCCGGTGCCTGAAGTTCCTCCTGCAGGCCATCTTCGTGCACGACCGCTCGAGTGATCTTTTCCACGACGCGTGTCCAGCAGCCGTCCATGCGCTCCCCGCAGGTGCGGTACCAGCCGGCCGCGTCTTGGGCGAACGTTGGGAAGAGTCGGTGGACTAATTCGCTCACCCCTGTCGCCACCAACCACGTCGTCGGCAGCCACAGGAGACCAGCGGCACCGCCACTGACCGCCTGCCCGATGGTGTGGTCTTCGTCTATCACACGAGCGGCCGGGACCATTAAGAGGAAGATTAAATCGACAATATTGTAGACGCGAATGGCTGTAACAAACGCCCGCTTCCCGTCGCGCGTCCACCGGTGTGACCCGATTGCTCTGACGAAGGCAACTTCGCGTCCGTGGGTCACGTCCCGCTGCGTGTCGGCAAAAAGAAACTCGTTCTCGAAGGCTTCCATCGCGTGCGTAAACACGTCCTCGTCGGGCAGAGGACGCGGCGCGGGATCGATGCTCCCGTCTTCGCGGATCTCGTACTCAAAATCCCAAGTTCCGACCGTCCTGCGGCTTTGGAAAAACACCTCCGGCAAGACCAGCACGCCGCTCTTTTGGACGCCCAGCGTCAGCCTATGCACTTCCTCGGCCGGCATGTTTACAACTCCGGGAGGACCTCCGCGTAGCTGATGCTTCTCGTAGTACGCCTGGAACCAGGAGACGATTTGCCGTTGGGAAAACCATATGGATTGCAAAAATGTCTGGGTCGGGAAATTTGTGATGCAAGGAAGGGAAGAGTGAGCTCACTGTAATGCGCTTCCAAGCATGACAAGTTTTTTGCATGCTTCTGAGTTGCGTATTCTGCATGAGAAACTGCGTTTTTGCATGACAGGGAGTAGCAGCTGTTCGCGGCCGCGCAATACAGAGCTCAGAATCATTATCATGCCAGATTAGCATGACAAATCTCGGATTCTCCCCGACCCAGACATTTTTGCATTTGATAAACCACCCGAGCTTGAGCCCGACCTTGATGGCCACCATGACGTCGATACCAGAAGGAAAAATCACCCCTCCCCATATCGAGACGAAGTTTCTGATGCTGGAATTCCGTACACAAATGCGCGCTGTCTTGCAATACGGCATCGCAGCCAGATCCTCAGCCTAGGGAGCAGGGGCGCTTGGGTCAGGGTCTAGTTGTTTAGCATTAGAAACGGCTGCCCCCTAGGCCCAACAGCATGCCAAATCGTTTCCATAATGGCGCGGACCGCCTCTACACTTGTCTTCTTGCAAGACGAACGCGATTTGTGGTCTCAAATCAGCAAGACAAATTTTCGGAAACATACCGCCTTTTCGATATAGGGAGGGGGGATCTTTCCTCTCAATAGTCGAGCGTTTTCCGTAAGTGCTTCTTGGCGCGCGAAGGCGAGGACTTCAAAGCCCGGAACGCGGGCAACCAGTTGAACCAAAACGTTTGCATAAGGACCGCGACCGCGGCGAAGGAGTGGCCCGACAGTATCCTGAGGAAAAACGTCCCCACCCCTGAGTTGTCATGCAAATGCGCAACGACAGGAACATTTGTAATGCGCATCGCCATGAGAGCCATTACTTAGCATTACAATTTCCAATAAATGTGTTTATGGACTTTGTAATGCTGTAAACAGGATGAGAAAGCGGGTTTCTCATGCGGCTGCCTTTGCTAACCAGAACTACACTGCAGATGGAAACTTGTCATGCCCAACTCCAAAGACTTAGAGATTTGTGTTGCAGATTTACCAACTTGACTACGGGGTGGGGACAATTTTACACAGCATAGACACCAGGCCGGGCTTCCGGTGTCCCGTCTCCGTGCACATCGCGGTTCCGGGCGGTCGGATGGTGGCGGGTCCAAGACTATTGCGAGGAAAAATCCCCCTTCCCCATATATTGACTCAGAAAATTATTTGTCATGCTGATTTGTGACCACAAATCGCATCTGTGACGCAAGAAAGCAACGCCACAGGCTCCGCCCTATTATGCAGGCGGTTTGTAATGCTATTGGGCCTACGGCGTAAACGTTTCCCATGCTAAATGCCTAGGCCAAAACCTCTCGACTCCGGCACGATATGGGCCTGCAGTCCTCTACTGCAAGACAAAGCTGATTTGTGGTCACAAATCAGCATCACAAATTTCGTTTTCGATATGGGGAGGGGGGATTTTTGCTCATGATAAAGACGGGTCTTTACCAGCGCCGGCTTGATAAGTTTCTCACTGACCGCCAACGGGAGGACCAGCATCAGATTCCGGAAAGCCACGCCGTGGTCCTCCGGGCTACGGCCTTTGACCACGTTGATATTCACCAGCACATTGAACCCAACCGAAACCCACAGCCACTGGCTCGGCAACCACCCCAAGACGTTGCGGAGGGTATTGCCTTATACATTGCAAATACGTCTGGGTCTGGTGGAAGAATGCAAACTTGTGATGCGCATTTTGCAACCCATAAAAATCTCTCATGCACAGGCAGCAAAAGGTGCCCACTTTCTGTCACCAGAATGGGGCATTTGTAATGCGGACTCGGCATTGCGGAAGCTTCTCGAAACCTGTGATGCTAGAGCTTCCATGGCAGGCCTCCTGTGTCATGCAAAAGCAGCATGACTCTTCCAGATCCACACACATTTGCAATTGATATGCCTTGTGTGTCCCACGTCTGCTCCTTCGGAATCCCGAATTTTTTGCCCGTGGGCGTGCATTTCATCGGGGTGTCACCGTGCTGCAGCCCCGACAGGTCGCCGAAGTTGGTGCACACCTCGTTTACATTGTTCGTTGACAACCACACGTAGCGCACCGTCGGGGAAACAGAGTTCCATATGAACTGCAAATGTATCGTAGCTAGTAGTAATCGCAATACAAGTTAGCTCAGCGCGACAAATGGAATTTGTCATGCTCTTTTACCTTGGGATGGAGATTTGTAATGCATGACTGCGATTACTACGAGTACGAGTACGATACTTTTGCAGAGGATATTCCAGTAGGCCTTGCAGTACTTGATCCGCGTCTCAACTTGTTTCTGGGAGTTAAAAATTGCGTCCGACGACGAGGCAGTGGCGTTTTCTGCGCCAAGTTGAATCTGTTTATTGATCGCGTCCACGAAAACCTGGTCGAGGTCGGGCGTGACAGATCCATGCTGTTGTTGCCCCTGGAGGTCCAGGAGCTGCTTCTCAATGTCGGTCTGAACCTTGAGGATCTGTTCGTCTTTCGCCATCGCGGCCAAATCAGCTTTGGCTTCGAACTTCGCCCATTTTTCGTAGCTGCTCTCCATCGCGGCTGCCTGCGCGTCCGTCATCTGCATGCCACTGAAAATTTTGTCGAGGCTGCTCCAGACAGCGTGCTCGTTAGGAGTACTAGTAGTCCCCGCACTGGCAGCAGCAATCTCGGTGACCGACGGGGCGGAACCAGTGCGGCTCGATGCGCCGGCTCCTTGTTGACCACGTGAGGATGAGGCTCGCTGTTGCTTACTTCTGCCGCCACGAGTTGCACTGGGGCGGCCACGACTACCACGGAGCGCCTGCTTTCCGACGCTGGTGACCGCGGAGGGGCGTTGTAACATCTCCATCTCTTTACCGTAGGAAGATAAAGCAGGACCACTGGTGTCGGCTCCGCCGCGACGACCGGAACTGTCCGTCAACCAGGGCGAACCCCCGGCCCCTCGAAGATGCACGTACGGAGCAGGAGCCGCACCAAAATGAGAGGACGCAGCCGCAACATGATCTGCCGCAGCAAGCAACAAAACCGTGGAGCGAAGCATTGGTTTGGTTTCAATTGGTTCAAAGATTTGAATGTTCTTGTCCACGAAGAGGATACTATTCGCCTCCTTATTTTTTATGTCGTGAAGATGTAAAAACTGTTGACTTTTTTTGCATTAAACAAGAAGCTTCGGAACTCGACGCTCTTGTAGGGAGATGCTGTGTGCTAGTCGAGCTTGAAAAGAAGCAGAGTTATGGTGTTCGAAATATTTGTTGAGTGACAGTCGTAGAGGTAGTTAGATGTTATAGTTGATGTTTGCCAGTTATTTTACAACACTCAGCTAGATGCGAGGTGCGAAGAAAACTGAGTAAGAAGCAACCTGCAGGATGTTCTTTTTTCATCAGCTTAATAGCGTTTGTACTGCTATTCGCATCAGAACATTCTCCTGCGTTGGAACCTTGTATCACCAAGAACCAAGGCACCAAAATGGAACATTCATCAATGCACAGCTACATCATTTTCTTAGTTATACGCCCGACAGAATATTCAAGGTTGCAGGAGCTTCATATATCATCTGTGGTGCTCTTATTGATCATTTCTCCAGCCGAAGTTCTTGTGATCTTTGTCATTTTTCATCCTCGTAGCGTGTCGTCAGTAGAAAGAACGGTTGGAGGATCTGTAGTACTACAAACCGAATCACGTTTCGAAATGCTGGATCTTGATGGTCATTTTTTGTTTTTTTTTTAACTTTTGCAGCAGTTTCGATGTTGAAAGAGAACAGCACAGCTGTTTTTTTAGAGTAGATAATTTTCGACGTTTTAGTAGCGGACGAAACTGCCTGATGTTCTTGTTCTCGTTGCAAATGCATTGACAACTTGTTCCTGTGCACTTTTTCCTCTTCATTCATTCAGTAACACAGCTGTGCCGCGCTCTTTTTCAAGAGCCGGGTCACGGTAGTGCCAGATCACTAGATGTTGTTGCACTCGCCCACAAGGCATAGGCAAGTGGCGGAATTCAATTACTTACTTTATTGATCAGTGTTTATTTCCTTGTCGCGAACAAGGTGATGCTGCAGCACAAAATGACAAGTAGTGCTTAGAAACATGTGATGCAAGTCAGTCAATAACAAATGCACTGTATTTGCGCCGCCAAGCATGACAAGTTGCTTCGTGCTTCTGTGCTGCGTATTCCGCATGAGGAACTGCGTTATTGCATGACAGGCGAGAGAGGCTGTTTGTGGTCACGCAGCACAGATTTGAGGGCCATGCCAGATCAGCATGACAAATCTCGGAATCTTCCAGACCCAGACATTTTTGCATTTGATATGTAGAGAATCGGGGAGGTGTTGGAGCAGGGCTTGAGGAAATGGTCGGGTAGTGGGGGCTATGGATTGCAAAAAAATATCGCACTCGTACTCCTAATTGCAGCTATGCATTACAAATCATTTCCTGAAGGTAAAACAGCATTACAAATCCAATTTGCCACGCCAAGCATCAAATTTGTAATGCAATTACGACTACTGGTACGATATTACTTCTGCACAGGATAGGGGCTGATCTCGGTAGGGGGAATTTGGGTGCTTGAGGTATAACCCGCTCAGGTGTGGAGGAATTACTTTATTGATCAGCGTTTATTTCCTTGTCGCGAACTTCACGCTGCAGCACAAAATGACAAGTAGTGCTGCAGCACAAAGTGACAGGCCGCTCGAGAGTTATGCTAGCCGAGCATGACAAATCGCGCACTCTTCCAGAGCCAGACGCAGACATATTTGCAATGCATAACTTGCTCCGGGTCTCAACTTGTTTCTGGGAGTTAATTGCGTCAGACGAAGAAGCAGAAGCAGTAGCGTTTTCTGCGCCAAGTTATTACAGTGAAAAATGCCCCCAACCCCTAAAATTGCAAAAATTTGTGCTGCGAAGTTTCCAAATGAAAACTTTTTGTCATGCATGAAAGGAGTATGAATCTTTCTGGTGCCGAGTCTAGGCGTGCGCGTGTATCGCGCCCTCCAAGAAGACCGAGGAGTGCCTGCCACTTTTTTGTAGGTTTGTACCGCGATGATCCCCTGGTAGGCCGCGCATCAGCGGCAGCGCTTCGTCTTGTAGGCGGAAGAGCGCTTCGTCTTGCAGCACAAAATGACAAGTAGTGCTTAGAAAGATAGACACATATAATGACATGCTAAGAAAGTACCGCATACCCCCAGCTGCATCTGCAGAAAGTGCACCCCCGTTTGTAAAATCTCGCCTTACACTCATCCCCGGTTCAAAATAATGAATCCCGATTGTGTAACAAATTCGGTTTAAATCCCCTCCATGTGGTGTCCTCTCCGTGGTTAACAATCCTCGACTTTGATGTGGTAAACAAATGCGTGAAGTACGATGCCCCTTGTGTTTTAGTCCCTTGTGATTCAGTTCCTGATCAAAGTCTTCATTTGTTTTTTGATTTGCATGGCATGGTAGGCATTAGACATGAGTCATGTGACCGAAGCGATAGGCATATGATATGCAATAATTACAATTACGTGTACCTTTTACCCCTGATCCGAATTATATCCCGTTTAATGTTTCGAAATTAAATTCCAATCCGTGCCATCGTTAAATCAAACCGAAACAAGCATCGAAGTGGAGTGTCGACATGGTGGCTGGGCCGCTAAATCGGCAGTAGAATCGAATGGCTTGGATCATGTAAGGCTTCTCGTGCTTCTCGTTTATGGTACCCTTTCCCAAGGGAGATTAGAGGCTCTAACTACTACCCATAGCTCGCGCGACAGGGGAGGAGACCTCTAGAATAAAATCATGTTAAGAACCCTAAACAAACCCTTAACCCTGAAACCCTTGCCGCGTAGGCCTCGGCACAGGGACGAGCTGCGTAGGCTGCGGAACCGGGACGTGTAGCGGAGGTCGCGGAGGAAGGGAAGAAGAAGGCGCACATGGCGGAATGCGGAGAAAGGCGTAGAAGCAACATTTTTGAAAAAAAAAGTATAAGCATTTTTTGAAAATAATATATAATAAATCCCATAATACAACCCACCCAAAAAAACACTGCTTGGTGCCAGTAGGGCCCAGGAGGAGAAAAGCAAGCAAAAGGAAGGCAAAGTAAGACTACTACATAAAAAGCGCTAGTAAAGCCTATTGCTCTGATCCGTCTAGGCGGGCCCGCCCTTCTGGTTCTAAAGCTTCAGCAGTGCTGAGAACGTTCCGACCCTAAACCTCGAGGCACAAGTGCCAGAGATCTACGTACGTATGCGCACGAGCAAGGCAGGATAGGTGCCTGGTATGGACACACAATCCAACTAAAACAAAAAGCAAAACAAAATCGAAAAGCAAAACAAATTCGAAAGAGTTCCCTCATGCCATCTCATACGAAGGCGAGATCGAGAGGAAACTCAGCATGTCAAGATGTTTGTGTTAAACATCCATTTGCTCTTCGGATTTATTTATGTACAAGGTGATGCTGCAGCACAAAATGACAAGTAGTGCTTAGAAAGATAGACACAGATGACGAGATACTACACCCGGCACGGGAACTACAACCCGGGCTACAACAAGGAGCAAGCACCACGAGTTGCACTTACCCCGCATCACTTCCCCGGAAACCCCAGCAGCTTCTGAAATTCATTCTGTGCGGGGATCAGTGGCTTCGTGATGATCTCGTCGTATCCTGAGGAAAAACGTCCCCACGAGGACGTCCCCATAGTCAAGATGGAACTTCGCAGCTACACAAGTCCGCAGGGTGTGGGCGTTGCGCATGACAAATTTTTTCTGCTCGCAGCATAGTCATGTTCTTTAGACTGCGCAGTCGCATCACAAATCGAGCACCATTATCCCGAATCCAGCATGACAAACCCCCGGGTAGCATTGAAAAATGCTCCACAACATGGGGCTGCGCATGAGAAACGTGTTAGGGTTAGGCTTAGGTTTCCTGAATTGCATGACAACCACGGAATGGGGACGTTTTTACTAACTTGGGATACCTCGGGGTCCTTTGTCTCGTCTTCCGGCTTATCACAAGGAAAGATCCCCCCTCCCCATATCAAAAGCAAGTTTCTGATGCTGGATTTGCGTATACGAATCAGGTTTGTCTTGCAGTAGAGGACAGCACGCTCCTGCTGCGCCTGAATACTAGAGAGGCTTTGGCGTAGGCGCTTAGCATGCGAAACGTCTATGCTGTAGGCGCAACAGCATCACAAACCGACTGCATAATGCGGCAGAGCCTGCGGAGTTGTCTTCTTGCAAGACAGACGCGATTTGTGGTCTCAAATCAGCAAGACAAATTTTCGGAAACATACCTTTTCGATATGCGGAGGGGGGATTTTTCCTCTCAATACGGCTTCACGTCGACTTTGGTTTCTCGCAATCCAAGCAAACAAATCTGGAGAGGTTATGAAATGCAAAAGCATCGTACTAGTAGAAATCGCATGACAAAATCCCTCAGCATGAAAATTGGAATTTGTAATGCGGATATAGGTTAAGAGGGACATTTGTAATGCATGACAGCGATTACTACGAGTACGATACTTTTGCACAGGATAGAGGTCTTACTTAGTCAAAATTGGCACACTGATTTACACTTACATTTTCAATGTCTGCATCAAAAAAAGAACTAAGAAGAGCGATTTTGACTAGAGCGGAGTAACAACTAGGCCAACTAACTCGGGATCTCAAGTGCGAAAGTTTTTCTATATAGCGACACCCGTGACCGGAGCCGACGACTCCGGTCAGAGGTGTGCTTTGAAAACGTTAACGTCTTGACAACATATGCAATTCGCGCGGTTTTGTGCATAATTTTTGTGCTTTCGGTAAAAAACTCGCTTCATAGGAAAGCGTGTAAAATTGTTGGGCTTCATAAAAAAATGTTAGCTTCACGGCAAGGAATTTTCGCCATGACAAAGCAGGCACCGGGTGCGTTGCCAAGAAAGCGAAAACGTTGCCCCGCCGATTTTCAAAAAAGGGCCCAAAAGCAAAAATAGTATGCACAAAAGCACAAATCTGCATAAGGATTTTCTGCTGTAACCAACCGGCTGTGCTGCGCTCGCCGACCCTTGCCAGCACGAGTTGCCTGCTCGCTACTGGCCGCCACGAGTTACGTGGCTAGGTAACTCGTGGCGACCAGTCTCGGCCGCCCGAAAAACTTTCGCACTTGAGATCCCGAGTTAGTTGCCCTAGTTGTTACTCCGCTCCTATATAGACCTGTCTCAGACACACTCTGTCAAGTGGATATCTCTTCTTTCCCCTTGCGCTTCGGTCTCGCGCGCTTCTTTTTGGTGCCCTCTTCGCTGTGGGACTTTTGACTCGCCGACCGTTGTGCAGATTTGGCTGCTTGCCGGGCCGCGATGCGAGCGAGCCTGTTGGTGGATCAACATCAAGTGAGTTCTAGTACAACTTTATTTTGGTGGTGGCCACTGCCACGCAATTCCAATGTATAGAAGCAAAATGCAAGCTACTTCTCTATCCTACCGGCCGGAGATAGGCAGAACGCGTAACATTGCTCGTCCTGTGGACTAACTTACTAGAGTCAGCACATAATGCTCCTGCGATGATGAAAAGCATATCACATCAATATACCTCGCCTGCTCTGCTGCGTTGCGGTCTCGAAACACCCTGACGGCCTTCTTGAAGTTTTTCGTGTCAAAGTGGCCTAAGTCCCTCTCCCCGAGCTGGCTATTGTGTGGAAAAACGTCCCCACCCCAGACTCAAAATAGGAAGTCTGCAACACAATTCTCGAAGTTATGGGAGTCTCGCATGACAAGTTTCATCTTTCTGCAACGTAGTGCTGTTTGTGGTATTCAGCAAGAGGAGCCGCCGGACAGATAAACCTTTTTTCAACAGCACCACAAACGCCAAAACACGGATGGCAATGTCTGTCATGGAGATCATGCGCACTACAACAAATGAGCCTGTCATTGCAAATCTGCATGATAAACACTAACTCTGGTGTGGGAACCACATTGTTGCTGAGGATACAGGCTCGGCTTGAATTTTATGGCGTTCTCAACTGTTACACTCTCAACTGTTACATGAATTTGTGATGCAAGAATGGCAAAACTGAAAGGGGGAGGATTGCGCCTTTTGCATGACAGATTTGGCACAGATTCTCATCCTGTTTGTCCCTTCGGGAATTTGTCATGCGCAGCAGCTTGGTCGCGTCGATTCTGAATCTGATTGGAATTTTGCATGACAAATCATGTAACAGCTGAGAATGTAACATTTGAGAGCGCCATAAATTTGTGCACGCCCGCCTTCGTCTCTTCGCTGTCTTCGCGCATGTCCGGCAATTCCGGTTTTTTCGGCAAATACGAGTGCGTCCGCTCCAAAATCTTCTGAATGTCACACTCGTGGATCGCAGATATGAGCTCTTCGGCCCCCTCAAGAAACGTGGTCACGCCGTTTTGAATATCCTGTGCAAAAGTATCGCACTCGTAGTAATCGCAGCTATGCATTACAAATCTAGCTGGTTAGGTAAATTCGCATTACAGATTCAATTTGTAATGCTGAGCCAATTTGTATTGCTATTGCGATTTGTATGAAGATCGCGCCCGGAGGGCGATATTGGTAACCAAATGCGTGCGCGAAAATCAAACCAGCGCGAAAGCCAAACCAGCCGCGCGGCGAAAGCGCGGCCCTGCAGGCCGCGCTTTCGCCGCGCGGCTGCCACCACCATTTTTTTTAATTAGAATCCCACTTCTTCTTCTTG